>ML785234.1:711517-735640 GCA_009831015.1 Picea engelmannii | reverse complement strand
TCGGCTGAAAAATACTAACTTTCAACCGAAAAATACTAACTTTCAATCGAAAACTTGTAAGTATGACACTTTTCATAAACGTATGTGTTCACTTCAGCTTACTCCAACTTGGGGAGAGCAGACTCCTTAAAATATTATGAGTTTGGTTTCATAACTAGTACTGACATTTTCAAGATTGAATATACTTTCTTTTGATACAATTTGTATTCAATTTAATTTCTATTTAGTAATTTTAGTTAATTTTATAAAAACAAATGTCTACATATTATTTTTAGATGAAATAATGATTAAGTAAAATGAAAAATCAATATCTTCAATAATACATAGTAAAAAATTATGGAAAATTTATATTATGGAACCTTTAATTGTCCTCTTCAAAAATATACTTTTATATTTTACTTTTAAATAAAAATTAAGGTAGGTAAATGGTGTCAATCTAAATGTGTTTAAAATATGCAACTTTTTCAGATTGGTCAAATTCAAAAAATTATAGCAATTATAATATTCATCCATTGTCTTAAAAAATATAGCCATACTTTAATAGAGTCTGTATAGATTGTTACAACATATATATTTTTTTCATAATCAAAATTTTGATAATGAGTAAATTGGTGTCAACAAACATAACTCATTATAAATGCATTCATTTTTAAGGAACATACTATCAAACAATCGCTAAAATGACATATCAAATGTCAATAAACAAAATTCAAGAAATAATCAATAGAAAGTTAACAAAATTCATTACAATTTTTTTTTTACTGTAAAGTGAAATTATAAATAAGAAAATACTCGTGTTTACCGTAAGTCGAAAAACTTCAGAAAATGTATTTCATTTCTCAAAAAACAAGGAAAATAAACACCCATATTCATGATTTTACCCCAGGGAATTAGTGAAGCCGAAAGATATGACCAACCACTCAAAGAGGGCTTCTTTAGAGTTGAAGGTTTTCTTCCCCACATCATTTTTCTCAATCGACACCTAGTGGTAACCTAACTTCAGATCAATCTTGCTAAAAAATTTGGGTCCCTTGAGTTGATCGAGAAGATCATCAACTCGAGGAATTGGGTATCAGTTATTGAATGTCATCTTGTTTAGGGCTCTGTAAACAATACAAAGTCACCATGTCCCGTCCTTATTATGTACCAGAATGATTGGGCTAGTGCAAGGTGAGAATATTGTTCTCATGTGACCCTTCATAATTGGTTCTTGGATCTGCTGTTTGATTTGTTCATTCTCCATAATAGAATGCAAGTATAAAGGGCCATCAGGAAGAGGATCATCAGGTGTCACATCAATGGAGAAATTTACCTGACAGTGCACATGAACCTCAATAAGAGAGGAAAATATTTCTTTGTACCCATTTGTTATTTCGTCGACCTGTTTCTTCTAGGCAAAGAGACCTTGTGCAAAGGTTTTAGGTTTGGAAATTGTAGTGACATTTTTTTCACCTATGGATCAAAACATATAGAGGTTGAATCTCCCAACTTGAGAGAGCACCTTTCTTCCTTTCTTCATAGAGATCAAAGAAGCCACAATGTTTGGGACTTCCTCTATTACCCTGTAGAGTTGATCTCCCAAAGTAATAATGACACTATGGGGCCTATATTCATAAACAACATGATTCTTTCACATATATGATTGTCCTAAAAAAAATCACAATATTCAATTGGGGAAGATCACACAATACCTCATCTTTGAAGGGTTTTATGTCGTAGTGTAGGCGACATTTTTGGAACTTGGCTAACACATATGTCGCGTCCCTGGCTAAGCCAATAGATGGTGTATGGATAAGGATCTGGAATCATTTTTAGGTTCAACCTCTTGACAACCTATATTGAGATCAAGTTCCTTTGGCTACCACATTCAATAATGAAATGGATTGGGGTTCCCTTCACCCATATCTCTAAGTGGAAAAGGTGCTCCCCTTCTTCAAGCTCCTCTGGTTCCTCTCGATGGATTTTTGTGGTAGCAACAGTGACACCGGGTTCTGTATCAATGATCTGTCCTCCCTTTTTTTTTTCTGAATCAGAGTATGATTCAACATATGACCATGTTGGGGCTTTTGTCTCATCCAACAAAGACTATTTGGAGTGACAATCATCAATATTGTGTGAAGGGATTTTGTGGAACTCACACCATTTTCCAAATATCCTTGTTCGACTTCTCATTTCCCTTCTTTGCCAGTGGCTTGGGTTGGTTATCCCAGGGTTGGACATACTTTCTCTGTCCTTTGGATTGGGATTTAGGGCCACTCTTACCATACTTTGTCTATTTCATACTTGCAGACCCAAACTCCTCTTTTTGTTGCTTGAACTTCTACTTGATTTTGACATCATATTGGTAAGTGACTCCCAATGATGAGATGTCCAAAAAATCCATTTTAGTTTGCATGTAACTATGCAAAGCCCCGTGTTATTTTAGGATTGTATGCTACTTAGAGTATTTGATACCCAACATGGTGCAAAATGTAGGAAAAATATTGATGAAATCCAACAATATTTAGCCCCACTCTTGGCATAGTGTTGTCCATCTAGTGTATTGCTCATCATAACTTCCAACAAGATTATATTGTTCCTTGAGGGAATCAACAAAAGTTTCCCAAGTGGGTCATGGACCAAAAACTATAGACTCATCCTTGACATGTTTCTCACAATAATTCTCCCACAAATATATGAAATGGGGAAGGGCCTTAAGGAGTGCGAAGGTGATATTTTCACTGTTCAAAAAATTGTGGATAGAGAAATAACCCTTTAGCAGATTTAACCATTTTTCCAAAGTATCAATGCACATCTAGCCTTCAAATACAAGAATATCAAAGTCAACTTGTACCTTGAAGGGATTCACACCTACGAAGTGACTTCTCATTGATAGTTACTCCATTATTGTCAATAGTCATTGAGGGATTTAGAAAAAATTATCCATCATCTCATTCCTCTATTGCACGAGGGGTTCCTCGAGAAATAGTTTGAAATGATATCTTGTCACATCATCCCTATTTTCTTCCACCATGGAAGGTTGATTGGGAATGAGAGAGAGGTTTTCCTAAATATAAACAATCTCAAGAACCAACTCTCTATACCTTGACCTCATCAGGAACACGCACTAAGAACGATAAGGACCAGATCCCTCTGATACCATCAATCCAGATTATGTTTTAGGAAAAATATGAAGGAAGAAATATAATAGAGATATAAAAAATAAATACACAAAGATATGGTAGGGAACATTGTAATATAGTAAATCTCATATTCTATTAATTATTGTTTGAAATACAAAATACTCTAAAATGAAAAAACATGGAAGTTAGCTAGAATGATGGTAACTTATCTCTGAGAAGAGATGTTTTGGCTATGCTCATTCATAAGAAGATGATTTCAATGAGGTTGAAAAGGAATTTTTAACATAAATCATATATTAGAAAAAACTAAACATAAAAAAACCTAACCCTAAGATATGAAGGGCCAAAATTCATGTGGGCCCCGATGGGGTAAGTTGGTACATCAACTTCTCAGGGTCATAACTTTTTCTTACAATATCGGTTTTAGGTGCACATTGGCTCATTGGAAAGAACTATATCAGGAATAAACATTTTTCCATAACACTCTGTCTAAATGCTATAGTGTGACAATGTCATTCCCATAAACTCTCTTTAGGGACTCAAAACGACCCCTAAAGTTTAGGACCCAAAAAATATATTAAAATTGCCAAAATGGAAATTGGTCTTTAAGCCATTGGAATAGGTGGGTGGCCACCGATATATACCTATATCAATAAAAAATTGTATTCATTGTGGTAAACTAACTTATTCACCAGTCCTATCGACAACATGAAATTTCTCCTGAAGCGAAGGAACAACCACCTATTAAACAGAGGATGGTAAGTGACATAGAGCCTATAGAGTCTGAGAGAGGATATGAGGAGAGTGATAAAGTAGAGGTTGAAGTGGTTGAAAAAATTCCTCCACCCAATTTTAACCCTCCCTTAGTTGGTCCTTTCAACCCCATGCTCTCTAGGGTAAGGGAATATTTTAGTGAGATTTTTTATTTTTCAATGATCCTCACATGATGTTGGGCACAAGTGTCTCATTGAGTATGGTTGAGCCTTCAATATCATTTACTGGTATCATAGGATAAACCTCCATGATGTCCTCCTTTCCATTCGTTACTTCCATAGGGCCTACACTATCTTTTCCCAGTTCATAAGGTGTCTCCATTTGGGGAATGTTAGTAGTAACTTATTTTCCTTCCATGAGTGTACCGAGAATTAGCACATCCATTGGACATGTTTTGATTCCCACATCTAAATTTGTGTCTAGTAGGGGGAAAAGCTTTCGTTCAAGCACCATAATTGGATTTCCTTCTACTTCTGTCATTCCTATAGGCATCCCAACAATGTTGAATTCTCATTTCCCTCTTGGTTGGAATATTGTTCATAGTAGGAGTGGGGTTGTTCCTAGTCAAGATGGCTGAAATAAAATTTCATGGGTATTCAACATCTCATGGAGTAGCACACCTATACCCAAAAATATTAATACTTCTATCTATACCTCTATTCCTAGGGGTATTTATGGTCCAATGAGTGGTTATCCTTTTATATATACTTATGTTCCTAGGGGCCCTTCCCTTGGGGGTAGTTATGGTTGAGGGGGTGGTATTCCTTAAGGGTATGCATGTATTCCTAGAGTTAGATATCTAGGGGGCATGTATGGTCCTGGAAGTAATAATGTTTATGGGAGTCTGTTTGTCCCTAAAGGAAACCATCATGGGGGAATGTACGGTCCTAAGAGTATCAATATTCCTAGGAGTTATTTTATTCCTTAGGAAAATCATCCTGGGAGTGGAAATCCTATTTTAAGCCAATATCCTACTAAAATACGAATATGGGGGGACCTTGGGGTCCATTTGGTCCACAAAATTCCTCATTTTTTAACTAGAACCCATTTTTCAACATGCAATTTCCTTTCTTGGTGATGTTAGACTTTCTATACCTAATCTAGATGTGTTCTTGAATAAACCAAGTACATATCCCCTCCTCCTTTTGTTGAAGTTTGTTCTTCTATAAAAGGAGTATATTTATATCCATTCCCTCTCTCAACACGTTTGGATATACATCACTTCATGTAGTGACCTTCTTTTATTCATATCCAACATACCTTTACACACTTTCCAAGAGATTTAGATATACCCTGAGATTTGGATCTCCCACTCGAGGAATTAAATATATTTCTTTCCTAGGAGATTCCTCTTGCAAATAATGCATATATTATTTGTCCTTCCACATTCTTCTACCTCATATCCTTTGACAACAATGATCAGAACACATCATTGAAACTTAAAGTAGTTGTATCACTACATATGGCCACAACCAGACTATACCACAAGTCTAGTAAAGAGAAAAATAAACCGATACACTTATCCTCATTATAAATATCAATATCAAAATACAATATTTGACTTACCATGGTATTGAAGGTGTTCAGATGCTCTGTCACTGAGTCTCCAACTTTCATCCTTAGGTCAAATAGCTTCTTTTGCATGAAAAAATTTCTTACGAGGGACTTTGATTGATGCAAATCCTCTAACTTAACCCATAATGTATTGGTTGTGGTTTCCCCTGAGACATTCAATAATACTAAATCTGAGAGACATATCTAGATTATTCTCTTCAATTGTTGAGCCTACTTTATCCGGTATTCTACTGACATTCTTGTAGGCACAGTAACTAGATACACAATGATACACTGATGTTTGTCCACCAACAGATCTTCCATTTTGAGCTTCCACGACTCTAAAATTTTCCCATTAAATTTCTCGATCTATATTTTCAAACTTCTAACCATTTGTTTTCACCTAAAGAATCGATATTGCAGATATCCCATTGTAACAAGGTTTACCAAATACTTGATCCAACACCCATAAATATAAAGGCAACCCCTTGAAGCCAATAAATCGTCTGATACCAAATGTATATTTTAATGTTGTACAATAAATTAATGCAAACATATTCTTAGTAAAAATATAAAATAGACAATGACACACACACACACACACACATTACATATATATTTTACCCTGGAAACCCAAACCGGGAAACCAACAACCTGTTTGGAGACACACCTCTAATATTATATCTATCATGTGTTCATTGTTTACAATACAATACATATATAGGATCCCATGACATCCAAAACACCTATTCCATTGAATTGGATTAGTCAACAACTATAATCCCTTAACTAGAATGAGAAAAACATCGACGAAAACCATGTGCCAAAAAACCATTAAAAAATCTATGTAAAAAATGCCAAATTGTTTTCGGGGGCCACTGCCTCCGAACCCGCATGCAAGTCGTCTCCCACCTACCTATGATCCCCCATGCACCCAACATAATGAAAACACTTATTCTAGCTATGAAAAGAATATAATAATTTGTTTCTCTTGAAGTCCTACAGAGCTTGTCTACACAATGTAAGGAATTGTTGTGAGTGATAGGAAGGGTTGACCCCTCAGACTCCAATTAAATTATGTTTGACCTGGACCAATCTTGGCATAGGCTCTCCCACAAAATTTATTTTCAAAATAAAGTAATACCATGTGGGAAAACAATCTATTAAATGGTTTTTGATGAAGGAACCTCCACTTGTATCATGTCCATCTCATGCTATAAAGTTATTGTCTCTCCAAAGATTTATCCATAAAAGAACATGCCATTTCAACCACATGTTATTATCATTGCATTACCCATCGATTTAGGTGGTAAGAATGTCTTTGTTGAGGTGGAGGTGGTCAATTCCTCTTTAGATTATAACCTTCTACTTGGCCTCACTTATTTCTATGAGATGATAGATGTAGCCTCATCATTATTTCAAGTCCTTATCTTTCCTCATCAAGGGAATATCGTGACCATCAATCAACTTGCATACTACACACCTAACCTTATGAACAATGTGGGATCCAATATCCCTTTGTTAGTGAGTCCAAGAGTGCATAAATGAGTGTCCAAATATGGAACTTTAAAGACTCTTTCTTAATATGTACATTTAAGCTTCCCCAACCACCTTCTTCTACCAATCTGGCTCAGATTAATATCATATCTTCAGTCAAGAGTGTATCCCAACAGTATTTTAATCATTGGGTGGTACCTTATCTTGAGGAAGTAGAGTATTATAGAGCTCACATTCTTCTCACATAAGTCAATATTTCCTATCAGGTGATCCAATCAACATTTGTTGGCCCTAATCTAAATCTTCAATAGGAAGTGGAATTTGATTAGTATTTTGGGCTCTCTTGGGCCATCACTCCTCACCCTAATTTGCATGACTTCATAGAACTTGAGATACCTTCCCATGAGACCATTTTGGAATGATATAGGTGGATATCACTTACCAACCACCTATTCCACTAGCTCAAAATATAGTTTCTATCTTGATAGTTTTTTACCGATTTTTGGGATCTTAAACTTCTAGGGCCGTTTTGAGGCCCCAAACGACATTTTTTGGCCTAGAAGTGCCAAAAATATATCTAAAGGCATATAATTGGCCATTCAAAATGTTTACTCATTGGATATACCTTTCTTATGGGCTACTGAACACCCCAAACTGAGATTTCAGGCAAAAGTAATACCCTTGAAAAGTTGATGTATCAACTAAGCACATGAGGGCCCACAAACCTTTTAATGATTCATCTCCTAGTGTTAGGGTTTTGGATTTTTAGAGTTTCTCATTGAGTATTTATGTTAAAATGTATTTCAAACCTCATTTTAATGGTACTCTTTCCAGTCCACGTAGCCATCACATCTCTTTTCATATAAAAGAAACCACCATTCTAACAAGTTTATTTCACTCTACATATTTACAGTTGCTGCGTATTTCGTTCATTAATAGAAACCAAGAATTATTATATCACTATGCTTATGCCATATTTATGTATTTTATCTTTTCCCATCATAAATCTATATTAGTGGTATCATGGTTTTCTTCTCTTTATCTATTTCTCTATGCGTGTCCCCAACGAGGGCAACGTATAAGGAGTTGGGACTCGAACTACTTGAGCCTTTGAAAGACCATCCTCGCTAACCCCAACGAGCTCCCATTGTGAAAGAAAATAAACACGTTGGAGTAGGATATCCTATTCATCTTGTTTCTAGAGGAATCCCTCATGTCATAGAGGGACAAGAGGATGGAAAGTTTTTCCCAAATCCTTCGACAACTGCCAAAACAAACCGACCAATTTTCATCGAGCGATCACTTTGGAGGTGACACCCCTTTCAAGGTACAATTTAATTTTGATATTCCCATATTTGAAGGTCAAATATATACAAATTCTTTGTAAAAATGGTTAAATATACTACATGTTTATTTCTCTATCCATGGTTTTTCCGATAGGAAAAATATCTCCTTTCTTTTCCGTAAAATTGTCCCCTATGTCAAAAATTGGTGGGAGACTTACAATGAGAAAAATTCCATAGAGGAGTATGGAAATTTTGAGGCCGAACCCACTTGGTAAAATTTTATAGATGTCATTAAGGAACAATATTACCCTATTGGAAACTATGGCAACTAGTACACAATATGGACCACACTGCATCAAGAGAGGGACCAAACAGTGTTAAAGTTCAAAAATACCTTCCACACCTTGTGCACCAAGCTAGGTATCAAATACTATAGGCATCATCTAGTTCTAAAATAACATGGGGGTATACATAGGTACATCCAAACAAAAATGGATTTTCTAAATATCTCATCACTGGGAGGCTCTTATTGATTTGTTGTTGAAATCGAGCAAAAAATGAAGTAAAGGAATAAGTGGTAGTTTGGATATTAAAATGCATCACAATAGAAGAAAGGGAAAGGCATCCCTAGCCTAGATAATAAAGGAAAAAGAAAGTATGAACAACCTAAAAACAACTATCCTAAATTGAGAGCATAGAAGGGTAATGTGAAGATGAAGAAAGACATCACAAAGTGGTGCTAGTTCAACAAAATCCCCCAACACAACATTGATGGATGTCGCTCGAAGTAGTCATTGGGGGTTGATATAAAATACTCAGGGTTAGATCCAGTATTTAACTCTGATAACTATCCAACAAAGGGGAAGTATATAATTTATGTAGAACCTAATCCCATAGTCACTACCACCAAGGTCCAACCAAATGAACTAGAATATTTTTAGGAAGGTGAGTGTCTTTTTCACTCACATATGTGGGTGAAGGGTGCTTCACTACATTTCATTGTTGATAGAAAAAGAAAAAATATGGTAATATCAACAAAGGTCATAAAGAGGTTGCATTTGTCAACAAAAACATATCCACATCCATACAACATTGGGTGGCTCAACCAAGGACAATATCTATGAGTCATCCAATAGTGTCTCTTTCCCTATGGAATCAAGCCCTTCAAGGATGAGGTATTGTGTAATGTCACCCCACTTGAAGTTTTTGATGTTATTTTATGCCAACCATATACATGGAAAATTCATGATATATATGAATCTAGACCTCATAATTCCATTGTTACTTTGGGTAGACAACTGTACATGATACCAGAGGTAGCTACACCTACCATAATTTCTTGTTACTTTGGGTAGACAACTGTACATGATACCAGAGGTAGCTACACCTACCATAATTTATTTAGTCTTAGCTAAGAGGTGTAGGAAGTTCATCTCCTAGATTGGGAAACTTTTCCTCTTCATGATTTACTCTTAAGCTGAGTTAAAGGTCATGGGAACATCCATGGCCTCCACACAAGTACTATCTATGTATCATAAGAAAGTGGAGAAAGTCATGGAATAATACAAAGACATCTTCACCTTACCTACTGAGGTGCCTCTACATTGTCAGGTCAACCATTCAATCCCTAGCATGCCTTTACCTAATGGGTTGGTATATAAACTCTCTTTCCTAGAAAATGAGGAGATCAAGCACCAAATTCATTATCTTCTTCAAAAAGGGAACATTTGAAAAAGATAATCACATTGTATAAGCCCAATCGTTCTCTTGCATAATAATGATGAGACCTGGTGATTCTGTATTGATTACAAAGGTATGAACAAAATCACAATTATGAACTAGTATCCAATTCTATGAATTTATGGCCTTCTCGACCAAATCAAGGGAGACAAATAATTTAGTAATATTGATATGAGGTTTAGCTACCACCAGATCTCAATAGAACTAACTGATGTATGGAAGACTGCTTCCAATTCTAAAGAATGTCTTTTCGAGTGGATGGCCATGTACTTTGTCTAGAAGAATTCCCCAAAAAATTTCATGAGGTTGATGGATGACATATTTGATCCGGATTTAGGAGTGGAATGAAACAAAACCATATATTTATAACATTAACATAGATATACAGTGAAAAATAATAGAGATACAGTCAAACTTCACTTCTATTAAATAAGAAATATGCTAAAAACTGTAAAATGCATACTGAAAACAAGCTTGCTAGAACAATGACAGCTTATCTCTAAGTAGAGATGTGACAACTACACTCATTCACAATAAAATGAGTACAATGAGGCTTTGAATCCCTTTTTACAATAAAAATGAATGCAAAAACCCAACCCTATGAGATGAAGTGCCAAAATTCATGTGGTTCCCATTGGGGTAAGTTAGTACATCAACTTCCCAGGGTCGTAACTTTTGCATATGATCTTTGTTTAGGGTGCATGATAGTTTGTTGGAAAGGTATTTACGAGGAGATTAATTTATTTCTGAAAAAAAAGAGACTTTGGCTGCCGTTGAGGTTCCCGATCACGAAAAAGAGACATTTAGGCCCTCAAAATGGCCTCGAAAGTTCAAGAACTGAAAAAATGCTAAAAATAGTAAGTTCCTAAAAAAAAATTTGAGCCAGCTGGAAAAGGCGTGTAGCCATAAATATCCTCCTAGATCAATCCTCCTCCCTTAGGAAGAAATGGTTTATATTACATTGATTTCCCCCATCAGATGAGGAAAGTTTTGTTGAATTTGACCCCGGGCGAGCCACTTGCATCGGTGCAAGAGCTTCCATGCTTTGACAAATCAATAAAGATGGATACTCTGCTGGTGAGTTACCTTGAATTGTATTTCCATGATATGATCAATGGATTATCGTTTCATGCAGTCAGGGTTGAGCTATGTTTCTATCAAATGTTATGTTATATCTGAGGTGTTCAATAATGGTGGAAAATAAGGTCGAAGGAGGTCCACATTGAACATTGGGTGCAAGCCAAGGAAGGGGGGAAGGATGAGATCAAAAAAATTGTTAACCATAGCCTTGGTGATGGTGAAAGGTCCATAACAAATTGGATGAAGCTTTTGATGAGGCCCTGTAAGGTATTATTTCTTTAAGTGCAATCAAACTTTGTCTCCCACTTGAAACTGGTGTGGCACCCAGTGCTGATCATGGTGTTGCTTGTACTTGGCATTGGACTTATGTAAAATATCTTGAAACTATTGGAGGATGTGTTAGATCATATCAATGAGCTTGGTGGCTTGGTCAACTCTAGTTGGAGTATGTGACGATTCTTCATGGGTGGTTGCAAGGGGTAGTGCAATATCCATGGGACCCAATTTTTGAAATCTTGACTCCACCTAAAAGGGGCTATGGTCGGTTGAGCTATGTATGGATTTGTTGTAGATATGTTGAACATAGGGAAGTCTCTCATACTAGGTGCAAGGGTCCTTGGAATTGTACATGTGTAGGATGTGCATGATCATCTAGTTAACAACCTCAGTTTGGCCATCCGTCTGGGGGTGGAAGGCAGTGGACATGGTGAGCTTAGTTTCTAGCAGTGACCAGAGGCTCAACTAGAATGTGATGAGGAAATAGATGTAACGATATGCGATAATGGTTGTTTGGATCCTGAAGTGTACCCACACTCATTCAAAGAAGATATTGGCAATCGCCTCCATTGTGATGCTCTTCTTGCAGGCAACTAGAATCGCAATCTTGGAAAAGCGATCAACAACCACAAAAACATAGTCATTTCCTCACTTGGTGGACATAAGGATTGACATGTATTCCATTGATATGGACTCCCAGGGCCTATCAAGATTAAGAAGAGGAGTGTACATGTCTTGTTTATTAGTGGCCAATTTGGTAATAGCATAAACAGTGCATGAGAATTTATACTTGCTGAAATCTTGTCATAGTTTGAGCTAATAGAAATGTCTTTGCATCACTGCCACAGTATTTTCCACATTGAAGTTTCCTTCCACATGACTGTAGTGGGATTCCAAAATCATATTTTCTCTCTCTTGATGGAATGCAGAGATGACCCAAATGGCACAACAACCTGTCCTGAAGATGGAAATTAGTGATAGTTTTATTTGCACCCAACATGTGGTAGGTGTTAGCGAAGTCAATATATGTCTCATAGAGGTGGGGAAATCCAAAGGTCTCGTGGCCACAATAATATAGCACTATGGTGAGTGCCACAACTAGAGTTCAACTAAGGCAATCAACGACTCGATTTGTAATTCTTGTTTTATACTTGATGTTGAGGTGGAACTGCTACAAATATGTGGAATGCTTCTGATGGAGGGAATTATATAACTTTCCTTGTGTCTACATGAACTGCAGTGGATTATGATCAGTGTGGATGAATGTCTCCATTCCAAGAATTTAATTCCTCCACTGGAGGCATGATTTCACAATGGAGTACATTTATTTGTCGTAAGTAGGGTACTTATGGTGGACATCTGATAGTATCTCACTATGATAGGATACGTGGTGGCCGTGTTGAGTGATGACTGCACCCACAACATAGTCTGAAGAATCAATTTTGATCTCAAAGGGTTATTGCATGTCAGGTAATGAAAGCATTTTTGTTGGGAAAGGCCCCACACAATGCTCATTGTTGGGAAAGGCCCGACACAAATTTTTGGTAATGATTTCTTTATATCATGTAACACTTTTTGTTGGGACAGGCCCCACACAATTTTTTCCTTGTCACCACCTCTAGTTATTTGGTTGAGGGCCCATGTGATATGGGAGAATTCCAACACGAACCTATGATAGAAATTGGCAAGGCCTAAGAAGCTTTGAAGATCAATGAGCATGGTTGGGGTTGGCCAGTCATGGATGACTTTGATCTTGGATGGATCAAAATATACACCATGTGCATCAACAATGTAGCCTAGGTACTGGACCATGTCCATGCCGAAGGAGCATTTTTCCAAGTTGGAATTTAGTTTGTGCTACCATAGAGTGTGCAAAACCTATTGAATATGTTGCAAGTGTTCTACCCAAGTATTTTTGTAGATGAGGATGTCATACAGATACACCACCAAAAGATAATTAGTGAAAGGCCACAATATGTCATTCATCATTCTCCTAAAATTTGTTGGGGCATTTTTCAAACCAAAGGGAATGACCAACCGTTCAAAAAGACCTTCTTTTGAATTGAAGGTAGTTGTCCATACATCTGTCTTTTCTATTGGGAGATAATGGTAGCCATACTTCATATCAATCTTACTGAAGTATTTTTCCCCTTTGAGTTGATCAAGGAGATCATCAATTTAGGGAAACAGGTATTGGTTCATGTCTGTGATTTTATTTAGGGTAGTGTAATCAATGTAGAGTTGTCAGGTCCCATCTTTCTTATGTACCAACACGATTGGGCTTTAAGTTGATGATCTAGGTAGAATGTGCCCCTTGTGGAGAAGTTCTTGGATCCGATGCTTGATCTCCTCATTTTCTAGCAGAGAGCGACGATAGACTGGCCTAATGTGTAGCAGTTTGTCGAGGGTTAGATCGATGGGATGCTTGACCTAATAGTGCAGAGGTACCACAGTAGATGATGAGAAGATGTCTTTGTATTCTTCCATGACCTTATCCACTTTCTTTTTCTATGTGGAGAGGTCGTCCGCAAAGGTAATGGATGTGGTTGCAACCTTTATCTCAATCTGAGAGTGAATCATGGAGATGACAAACTCCCCATTCCAAAAAATGATCTTCTTGCATTGCTAGACAAATATCAAGGAAATAACAGTAGGTGGGACAACCTTGGGTATCCTTTACAATTTCCTGTTCAAAGTAATAATAAAACTGTGAGGCCTAAAATCATATATAGCATGCCATTTCCATAAATAAGGTTGGCCCAAAATAACATCACAAAATTCAAGAGGAGAAACATCACACAATACTGCATCTTTGAATGACTTGATGTCGTACAACATGAGACACTATTGGTTGACGTGAAGATTGCTTCCTTGACAGAGCTCTTATATAGTGTAGGGTTGCGGGTGCAACATTGTCGGTGGGGCTAGATGTTTGATGAACTCTGATGAGATGAGGTTTTTATGGCTACCACTATCAATGATGAAGTGAAATGCAATGCCTTTCACCTACATCTATGAATGAAATAGGTTCTCTTCTTCCTCTGTCTTATCAGGTTCACCTGGTTGGATCTTGGTGGTAGCAATTGTGGCATTGGGTTCAGTGTCATTGATCTGTCTCCCCTTTTCTAGTTCTGACTCAGAGTTGGAACCCACATCTAATTCAGAGGCTTTTATCTCATCCACCAACAACTACTTTGAGTGGCAATCATCAGTGTTATGCTAGGGGATCATATGGAAGTCGCACCACTTCCCGATATCATTCTTCATCTTCCCATTGTCCTTATTTTCTTGTAACCTGGACTGATTGTATTGAGGTTTCCCATATTTTCTATATCATTTTTTATGTGGTTTTGGGATTCCCTTTCCCTACTTCTGATATGAGGGGTTCCCAAACCCAAACTACTATATATTTTGTTTAAGCTTTTGCTCAATTTTGACTACATATCGATAAGTCGTGCCCAAGGATGAGATGTCCAAAACCTCCATTTTCATCTAGATGTACTTTTGAGACCACCATGGTACTTGAGAACCATATGTAACTTAGAATATTTTATACCCAGCTTGGTGTAGAAGGTATGGAAGACATTAGTGAACTCTGGCACTGTTTGGTATCTTTCCTGCTACAGTGTGGTCCATCTTGTATACAAGTCAACATAACTTACAATAGGGTAGAATTGTTCCTTAATAACATCCCTGAAGGAACTCCAAGAGGGTGGAACTACAAATAATGTGGATACCTCTATTTTCTTTTTCCCTCTAAAACTCTCCCACCAATGTTTGACATGGGGGATGACCTTGAGGAGTGGAAATGTAATCTTTTCTCTATCGAAAAAGTTGTGGACAAAAAAATACCCTTCTAGAAGGTTTAATCGTTTATCTATAACATCTTCATATATTTGAACTTCAAATATAGGAATATCAAAATTGATATGTACCTTGAGTGGGGTGGTTCATCCGATTGAGGTGGATGCGTCACTTGTTGGAAGTCGTCGAAGGATTTGTGCAAAGTTGTCCATCATCTCGTTCCTTTGTTGCTCAACGGATTCCTCGAGTAACATTTTGAAAGGATATGATATCCATTTATATTTATTTTCACCTTCCATTGGTGGTTTCGTGGGCATGTGAGAGTAGTTTTCCTCAATAGAAACAAGCTCATGACCCAACTCTCTATACCCTACTTGTGTCGGGGACATGCATTAAAAAAATGTCAAGGAGTAGACGTATTTAATACCATTGATCCAGATTTAGGAGAAGAATAAAATGAAACAATAGATTTATAACATTAAAAGGGAGACACGGTGAAAAATAAAAAATATATATAGTAAAACTTGACCTGTATTAATTATAAAATATGATGAAAATTGTAAAATGCAGACAAAAAATAAGCTTGCTAGAATGGTGGAAGCTTATCTCTGACAAGATATGTGACGGATATGATCATTTGAAATAAGATGACTACAATGAGGCTCTGAATCAATTTTTATAATAAACATGAATTCCAAAACCTTATACATCCAAAAAACTAACCCTAGGAGATGAAGTGCCAAAAGTCACGTGGGCTCTGTTGGAGTAAGTTAGTACATCAACTTCCCGAGGTCATAAATTTTGCATACAATCTCAGTTTAGGGTACACGACAACTCGTTGGAAAGGTATTGATGAGGATATTAATTTAGGGAGATCCATTAGAGCCATTAATTTTCATTTAGGTGCTTGATCGTGAAAAAATGACGTTTAGGCCCTCAAAATGACCTTGAAGGTTTAGGAATAAAAAAACCACTAAAATTAGTAAGTTTCCAAAAAACTATTTTGAGCCAGTTTGAAAAGGTGGGTGGCCACCAATATCCTCCTGGATCAATATTGTATCCTTTAACCAATTTATTTGTGTTTTTATATCTATATGACATCATCATATTCAACAACAGTTGGGAAGAATACTTGTAACACATTCAATAGGTCCTACACACCTTGCAACAACACAACCTATATGATAACTCATAGAAATACTTCTTTGGCATGAAAAAGGTCCAATACTTCAAAGACATTGTATATGAGAATCATTTGCAGTTAGTTCCATCCAAGATCCAAGTCATTTGTGATTGGTAAGCCCCGATGACACTAACCAATCTTCGATGATTCTTGGGCATTTCCAACTTCTATTGCAAATTCGTGTTGGGGTTCTGTCATATTGCATTACCCTTTAGTCAGGTGACAAATAGTTGTTTTATATCCCAATTTGTGTGGTGTAGGTCACAACATAAACAATTTCACAATCTAAAAAATCATCTATGCTCATTCACAATGTTATCCCTACCTGATTTGAAAAAACATTTTAATATGAAGAAGATTATTTAGACTACATTGTTAGTGTTGTTCTCACTCAACACATTCATCCAATGGCCTATCATAGTGAGAAACTCTCAAATTCCATCTGTATAAACTCCACCTATGAAAAAGGGATGTATTTCATTGTACAAGCTTACTACCAATGGAATAATTACATTCTATGGAAGGAAACCGCCATCCATACGGATCACAAGCCTATATACTTCATAAAAACACAAGGAAAATTACATAATGACTGCCATAAAAAGTGGCCCACATACTTTCATCAATTTCACCTCAACATTAATTATAATAAAGGGAGTGCCAATCACATCATTGATTTCCTCATAAGACCTTAGGTTGCAACACTAACCATGGTGCTCGAATCTTGTGGGCATGAGACCTCCTGACTTCTCTATGACCTACCAAAATTTTGGAACATGTATGACCATTTCTAACTTTCACCTTTAGGATGGACTATTATACCATTTGGGTCATCTTTCTATTCCTTCAAGCTAGCGTGTGAAGTGGATTTGGGAATCCCACTATAGTCGAGTGGTAGTATAACTTGGCATGGAGAAGATACTGGTAGTACTACAAAGGTATTTCTATTGGTTGAAGATTCAACATCATGTCAATAAATATATCAGATCCTACACTTCTTGATCCATCAAAAAGCTACTAATTAATAAATACCGATTGTAAACCCCTCTTCCTAGTCCTGACAGGTCCTTGGAATACATATTAATGGACAACATGTTGATTCTCCCCTCAAACAAGCATGTAAATAAATGTGTATTCATGATTCTTCATCTATTCTCCAAGATGACCATTTTGATAACTTGCAAGAAGAGTATCACAACTGATTCCATTTCTAATATCTTTTTCGAGAGAGGGTTGGTACACTTTGGAATACCATATATCATCATATCAAATGGATAAAACAAGTTCTTGTGTACATTCTACTCCAACCTCTAGTCACCGCTCGACACCAAGATAACAAAATCCACCACCTTCCAACCCCATAATGATGGAAAGACATAAGTCATCAATAGGATTATCGTTCATATGTTAGGCATGTACAACTCCAAGAATACACACACATGGGATGATATCCTTTCTTTTGTTGAATACAACTACAATGGATACCTCCATAGCTTGACTAGCCACAATCCTATCGACTTGTAAAATCACCACTAGTATCATAATCTTGCAAATATTTTCAAGGAACACTTAAAATTTTTACTATTTATGATTCAAATATATAAATAGTAGGTGGGACCCCCTATGGAGAAATAAATGATTTTTATTTTCAAGTATTCTGAGATAGAAAAATCACTAGTCTACTAAAAATCACATAATGGCTTCATCTATGTTACAGAATGATAATGTTTTCTCCCTTCCCTTTGATTATGAGTTCCACTTCTTATTTGGTTGCTAAAAGAAGAGAAAGGTTGTTCCCATAAAGCTTCAAATTATATCCCATGTTGCATATATCTATACTCATAAGATGTTATTATATGGTGATTATTTTCTTCAAACTCATGTTTGTGGTGATCACAAGTCACAAAATGTTTGGTTATATTTCTTGTCAAAAGAGCACAACATATCAACAAGTACATGCCACAATAGTTGGGTGATAAACTGTATGATATGATTTAAAAAGACTTGCAAAATTCATTTCAAATATATGTATCATAGTGTGATATAGTTTACCATGAAAGTTTTTTGTACAAACTCAAATCGCATCAGATTTAATATCACAAACATATATATTATGAGGAATTATCATAATTATAGTGGCAAAGGTGTCATGATGTGATATAAATGTTTGAAGTTTTCCATTCATGTTACATATGATATCATTTATGAACTCAAGATTAATGCTATATAGTGTCGGCAATCGTTTAAGATTTACATTCAACACCCAAATAAAATATATGTGTCAATTGCTTCGATGATTTGTTATAAATGTGATTTTAATCAAGATTGACATGAAAACACTCGATGTAAAGCTTTGAGCCATCATTTGAGTTGATAGTTAATATGGTTATTGACATGGTCAAGGTGGCATGCAATTTATTGTGCACTTGGCACTGCTTCTATTCTGTGATTTGTTGATGGGGGAAAGAGGAATATGATGTGGATCAACGATTATAGCATGTATTGGTTTTGAATGATGTGACACCACCATGCATTCAATGTGCTAAAGTTAGGGCATTTACGTTCCATTTTTGAGGTATATCACCCTTTCCCATTTCATTTTCTACATTGAATTCGTTAAGGTAGCACCAATTTGGTAAAGAGCTCGACTTTGGTGGTTATGGTAACTGTAGCACTAATTTTTCCAAGGTATTTGAACTACTATAAAAGGTATGAGTATTCTAGCTTGCTATCCATCAAATTCATGTTCTTTTTGGAGTAATAATTTTTAAAATGGCTATGTTTGATTCATTATCTGAGTGTGATTTTTCTTTTTCTTCCTCTAAACTTGATTCGGGATATTTCTAAAAAACCTAGTCCTTAATTCATGCTCTATGTTGATTAAAACGGTTCTTGTTCAAACCTTTATTTAGAAACCCAATTTCCCAAGTTCAAAGTTGTTGAGTTTTGTGTAAATAACTCTAGTTTTTTTTTCCATATAGTCTCACCTCTTCTCTTAAAAGAAACCCACCCAAACATTTTAGCCACCTTTATCACTACCAATCCACTCATGAATTTTAGTAGTCTCAAGAAAAAGATTGAAGAAATATTTGAAGGTTCTTTTATTTGCATGCTAGTGCATTAGCATATAAAAGAGGTTTACTATATTCCTTTTTGATGGGTTTTGAACCATATATTACAATAATCATTTTTGGGTTTTGTACCCATTGCTCGACTCTGCATGCTGAGGAAGTGGAATTCTAAGGAAATTTATAATGTGCCATGATTGGTTTCATCCTACATATATAATTTGTTTTGATAACAAAACCTTATATCGAGATCTCGACCCTGAGTGTGAAAAGTTAGTTGATTATGAACGTTGTATTTCCAAACCCTATATTTTAAATTCCTATACACAATATTATGGGAAAATTTTAGTATTTAGTATCAAGCCGGAGCTTCATGAGGTTTTGTATATTTTGACTCACTCGACATGATCCCTTGACACTATTTACATAGAAAAATTCTAAGTATGAGATTGTATGCATAATATGACCAACATTGATACTTCTTTGTTTGTCTTGGAGACCCAAAACGGTGATTTGATGATTGTTGATGGATACATGTATATGATAGGAGGAATATATTGATGATATTGTTGCTCAGTTTTGAATCCTCAATGATTTTGGAATACTCTCGCACACACACAGTGGGATTTATGGTCATTCATTGAAAAGTTTTGAGGTATTTGTACAAATATTATGAAATCCTTGCACATGATTTGACAAAGAAATTTTGTTGAAGTGAATAAGTTGTTAGACCTATGTGTTATTACTTATATACAAAATTGTTGGGGGTATAAAAATGTAATATGGAAATGATCTCGTTAATTATACTACATTGTTTTTTCATTTGTTTCAAAACATTAGAACCAATTGTTGTCAGTTCATGAAGGAATATCAGATTCATTTAAAGAATTTTCTACTAGCTTATATGACGATTGCTAAAAGACATTATGTGATGAGTTTTGTGCTAAATGTTCATCTAAGAACTTGATTGGAATTAGTTTTTTATAGTATAAGAATAGTTTGATTATTGATTTATAAGCATGTTGATTTTAAGTATGGACTGGAAAGAAAAATATGGTCAAGTCATGAAGGAATAAGATCTATTTTATTATTTTATACATAGGACCAAATCTCTCATCATTTCATTTTCCACACATTATTCTTGTATTCCCAAAACCATATAGCATTGAACCTCGATATTTTCTCCCCCTATTGTATGAAACAAAAAATATTTTCTATTTAAAAGGAAAGTTGTTAGCAGTTTGACATGAAGAATATATTTTAGCTATTGCATATACGGTTAAGGGAAGAATTAAAAAATGATACATTATCAAATTTTTGTTTATTCATATTCTTAGCATTGAATCATGATATCTATTACAAAATTATATATTCATCATCCAAGAACAAATCTAGGATGACAAAACATAATGAATATTCAAAGAAGGTCAGACATTTTGGAAATGATTGATTTCAGATTTGTTTTCAGGTACAATTCACTTCATACTTCCACTTTACATAATTTGTTCATGGATTCCAAATATCATGTTCTTCCCCCCCCCCCGGTATATAATAAAATTCAAGAATTTTTGAAGAAAATATGGAAGACATGATAATGATCAATTTGAATGATAATTGCGTAGAATATATAACATCATTGTTTTTTGTAATTTGGAATAATAACTGAGATGCGGGGATGAAAAGTTAACAACTGATATTATTTCATTATTAGCATGTACCACCCTTTCTTATCATTTACTTTCACTTTCCATCCATTACAAAACCATTCATCTTCCCAATTTCATTATAAATATGTTAAGGACCTAACCTTGCTAACCCCTCACATAGGTAGAATAATATAATTTCCATGTAATAAAGGTTGATATTAATCAATAAGGCCTATTAATAAGGTGAACAAGTCAAATGTAATAAGACCTTATAGAATCTCCTTCTTCTAGAAAGATCTTCCTCTAGATTGTTCTTTTGGTAGAAATATTTTAGTATAAATAGGAGTTGAGGGAGTGAGATGTTTTATCTTGAGAATTATTGTAATATAGTGTTTCTCTCCTGGAGGTTTCACCCTCAAAGATGCAAGTTAACAATACTCTTGTTTCAATAAAGGTATCATTTTGGTGTGCTATTCTCTATATTCTTTTGTTTTGTTGGTAATTTATGTGATATTCCTATTTTTGCTCAATATAACATAACTAGGTGCATAGCAAGTGGTATCAAAGCACTTTCTTGGGAAGGAAT
Organism: Picea engelmannii; assembly: GCA_009831015.1. Lineage (NCBI taxonomy): Eukaryota > Viridiplantae > Streptophyta > Pinopsida > Pinales > Pinaceae > Picea > Picea engelmannii. Next base: position 714,024 of record ML785234.1, on the reverse strand, counting down.
TGTGGGATAACTTTTTTTCCAGCGTAGAGTCATGTTCCATATCCTTTAAACTATGGTGATATGTCGTTCAACACATTCATTGTTGGGGAAGCATACACACACAAAATACAAGAGGTTTCTAAGATCACATTGTTGGACACCCTTGTAACCCCTATTCATACCCCTTCAAGTGGTAGCACATTAAGAAACACATGTATATGGAATTTCCTAGCTATCATGAGCCCCATTATAGATCAACTGATTGGTCACCTGACTATTATAGTGCAATCGAGAAAAACACTCGGGAATATACTCTCTATTACCTGGGTAATCGAGTAGTATGGATAAGGGTATGATCTAGCCTCCTTAATTTGTGCCCTAAGATATTGGGACAAGTACTATCGTTCCATCATGAACGTATATCAAAGAGGTATAGCATAGGGAAAATCATTTTTCTATAGGAACCCTGAACACCCTAACCCTTGGGACAGAAACAAAACATAAAATGAAGATACCATATATTTTTTTGTACAACTTTTCCTCTGTCATTCTGGTTGTGCAATTGCTACACATTTCCTGCTGTTAAGAATTTGGGCATTTCTCCATTGTAGTATTATTCATATTAGAGTATAAATCCATAGGAGTTAAAAAACAAATTGGGGCCTACCCACACCCTTATTTGAGACCTATCCCATTGGTTTCCTCTTTTCATCCTAATCACAATGATGCCTATCAATTTTCATCCTTTTTTTTTCTCATGGTCCCAACCCCGCTCCTACCCCCCTTAGTTGGGACTTATCCCATTGGATTCCACTTTTTGTCCTGATCATCGTGATACCATTCACCCATAACCCATTTTATGTGTGGATCCACTTTCCCCCTTCCTATGCCACCCTTTCTCCATGGCCCACACCCGCAACCAAGACCTTGAATCATACTTCAATAACTTCTCATGTGATCTCTCCAAGAACTAGAAGGAATTGCAACAAATCAATACCAACATTTTCACCATCAATTCCTCCATGAATTATACCATAGATGCCAAAATAGAATCCCTGAAAGAGGACATGATAAAGGACCTCTCTTCTCACATGGAAATCTAGCCTGAATCCTTTTTTGTCCATCTCTACACAAAAATAAATATTCCTAGAGGCCTTCCCTCATCCAACCATGTAACATCCTCCTTGGTACGACAACGACTCTTATCAGGTGATTTTTTTTTTTGTGTTAAGGTGTGTACGCGTGCAGAAGTGACAGACACACTTGAATCTACGTCGCCACCCGACAACCAACTAGACGCAACCACGAAGATTACCACAAGAAGACAAGGGTAGACAACCAGTAGCTGCAAGCAATGAATGACCCAAGACCAAGGCGCACACAAGCACTGCAACAATAACGACCAAGGACATAAGGTGCACTACGCAAACATTTTACGACATTAGGGTTATGCACAGACACAACATCCTAAGGGTACCTGGGGGTGTCTACATCCTGCCCAATGCAGTAGACCAAGCAACAACATTACATCCCCGTGCAACAAAAGACAAAAGCAACCACGTCTTCTACGGAAGGCGCAAGACAAGGAATCAGACAACGACCACGAAGAGATAAGACAAGGAAAGTCTAGGACTCAATAGTAATTGGTTAATAGCCCACCCTTCCATCTAAATTTATTAAACTCCGAGTGCCTTAGCGTAAGGTGCATCTAAATAAATTATTGCCCTGAGTTCAAGGGCCTTATCCTTGGTGTTGAAAACGCAGTAAGTGTCCCTACAATGAATTAACCTCATCATTACATTTATACCATCACCTCATTGTAAACAATATCCTTACGTTCCTAGGTTATCATACAGGCTACCCTACTGGCAATGATACTACCAGCTTGAGGTTGAACTAATTATTAATGCAATTTAGACAACAATGCACCCTTATAACAATCGATATTAACAATGGATGAGAAATTGAATAACCCAATCAATCGACGATAAATTATAAGGCCAAACATCTACACCTGTTACAATACTCACACATTATACTAACAAGAGATTGCGGTAAGGTACGGGCCATTCCCCATCCTCGCAATAACTTGGTATCTTAAAATAATCCCAAAATGAATTGATATGGTTCTAACCTTGACATTACCTACTAATTCTGGTTCCTATGACATTATTCTAACTAATTAAAGACAACGATATCCATAATTGAACAGAGGAAAAATGAGGAAAGGTCATTAATATTTCCTTATAGCCTCTCTTTGTACACATAAGCATCACTTTATTAAAGATATATAATATCCATATATATATATATATATATAAATAAATGCTTTCAATATTTATTAAGGAATTTATCCTAAGACATTATTCTAACTAATTAAAGACAACGATATCCATAATTGAACAGAGGAAAAAATGAGGAAAGGTCATTAGTATTTTCTTATAGCCTCTCTTTGTACACATAAGCATCACTTTATTAGAGATATATAATATCCATATATATATATCTAAAGGCTTTCAATATTTATT
>ML785234.1:657729-686230 GCA_009831015.1 Picea engelmannii | reverse complement strand
CCTCTCCCTCAACCTCTCTACAATTGTGTGTGGCCCCTTTACTCCATATGTGAGTCAAGTCGGAAATATATCGTCAGCCTGCATCACCAATAATCATGTCAGAAATGTCAACATCAATTCCTCAATCAAGTAAAACATCATAATCAACACATTAACCCGAAAGCACACTCCCTGACTCAGTCCGGAGTCCAAGGGGGATCTACCGATGCCTCTGCATCCTCAAGGTTAAAAACCCTGCACACTCAATAAAACTGAGTCAATAGCACCTGTCTACATCAAATAGTAACACATCATGTCATCTGTCAATCACATCATAATCAAATATAAAGGTCTAAAGTCAAAAAGGGTCCAGATCACTTGCGAGCAAGTGTCCTCAAACAATAAGTGTTCTCAGTGCCCCAGAGCGGGATGTTACAAACCAACATTTTTACCTTGAAGGTGATGCTTCCTCCACTTCCTGAGATTTTCAGTCCAATTACTTTCAATGTGACCTACTATTTCCTAGAGTGGATGTGAAAAAACTTTATAGCTCAAATCCCATGGGCTAGGTCACCCAAATGGAATACTACTTCTCTTTGTAGGGAAATAATGATGAGCTGGCCAAAATCCATTATGGTGTTCTCCATTTGGATCCTGAACACTTTCAATGGTGAAAATGGCGTAAAAGATCACACCAAGGGTATGTGGCATGGAAATAGTTTGTTACAGAGATTTATGATCGCTTTAACACTGACACCCGTCATTTAGGTCATTTAACCAAGTTGAAACAAAATAGCCTAGTGGAAGATTTTATAGATTCCTTTAACGAATTGGATTTCATAACAAAAGGCATGACATACACTTTTTTTATGGAATCCTTTATCATTTGAATCAAGGATGAAATATGTGGCCATGTTCTAATGGTTGGCCCTGATAGTAGGTTGGAAGCTACTAAAAGGACCAAGGAAGAACAACAAGCAGTCTCATCCCAAACTAAAAAACCACCCTTTATTCCTTGCCCTAAAGCCACCCTCCATTTCCCTCCTTCCACTCCCCTCAAGATCAATAAATTCACTTGAGACAAAATGGATGAATGCCAACTTAAGGGTCTTTGTTATAATTTTGATGACAAGTATTTTCTAGGGGCACAAGTGTAAGGAACAAAATATTTTTATGGCTATGTGTGAAGATGCTTCTAAAGAAGAGGCAAAAGTTTCCCATGTACTCAATATACCCCCACCGGTTGATCTTAATCAACCCTATGATCCATCAGAATTTGAACCACCAATTTCCCTGAATGCACTCAATGGTTTCTCTACTCCCCTTAACCTAAAGTTAATTAGCTACATTAAGAACCATAAAGTCATCATTCTATTTGATAGTGGAAACACCCATAATTTTTTTTATCGTCGCATTTCCAAAGAATTCATTTTCTATACCATCTAGTTAATAATTTCCAAATCATGGTTTCTAATGGGTGTTCCATGAGATGTGGATGGCGTTGTGAAAACATGAGCCTAGAAATTGGTTAGTACCACCTAAAATCTCATATGTTTTCTATTTAAATGGGTGGTTGTGACATTTTACTTGGTTTTGAATGGTTACACACTCTCATCCCTATCACCATGGATTTCCATAAATTAACCATGCAATTCTAGAAGGAGGGACATCAACACTAGTTTCAAGGCATCACAATAGGGTCACCATATATCATTAGTTCCCATAGAATGAAAACACTTTTTGGAAAAGGACATTCTGAAATTATTTCCTGAATTCATTCCATTCAGATTGTTAAGACACCCTTTTTTTATCCTGACCTCCAATCTGCCCTCTCCCAACACCAAGTTGTGCTTGAAACCCCCATATACTTCCCTCTTCTTGAGGTTTCCATGATCATTCTAGTCCACTAGTTCAAGGAAGTCTTCCTCCAAATGTTCACCCTTATCGTCATCCCTTCTCCTAGAAGAATGAAATTCATAATATTTTTCAATAATTTCTAGAAGCGAATGTCATCCTCCCTAGCACCATCCTCTATTGTTCTCCAACAATCATGGTACTCAAGAAAGAAGGTACTTGGTGCGTGTTTCCTTATTTTTTCACCCTCAACAATCTCACAATCAATGAAAAATTCCCCATTCTTGTAATTGATGACTTTTTGGATGAATTATGTCATTCTCATTATTTTACCAAACTTGATCTTTGCTCTGGCTACCACCAGATTCATATGAAATAAGAAGATATTCCGAAGACTGCATTCAAAACTCATGAGGATCGCTAAGAGTTTTTGGTTATGCTATTCGACCTCTGTAATGCTCCCTCCACTTTTCAAAGTCTCATGAATCATATCTTCTATCATTTCCTCAGGTATTTTGTCGTGGTTTTCTTTGATGATATTCTCATCTATAGCAAAACTAGGCTATCCCATCTTACCCATGTGGATTAATTTCTTTCGTTACTATCTCAGCACAATTTTTTTCTTAAGAAGTATAAATGTTCTTTTGGAGCCTTTGAAGTCGAGTACTAGGGACATATTTTCAGAAAGGATGGTGTCAGGGTGGACCCAAACAAAATTTAAGCTATGCAGGATTGGTTGCACCCAAAAAATCTTAAAATTACACATGGATTCCTGGGTTTGATGAGATATTATCACAAGTTTGTTCATAATTATGGCCAAATCATAACTCCCCTCATAATGACCCTTAAAAATAATTCTTTCAATTGGATTCCAACACCTAATCATTCCTTCCAATATTTGAAAGAGGCTATGTGAACTACTCATGTTCTAGATCTCCCTAACTTCAACAAGACCTTTGTAATGGAATGTGACACCTTAGGGAAAGGCATTGGGTTGGTCCACATCCAATATGGTTGAACTTTTTCTTTCACCAACAAATAATTTTTCGAGATCCATTTGGGCCAATCCACCTATGAAAAGGAAATGTTGGTTATTATGCATGCTATGGATATCTGCAATCATTATCTCTTGAGGTGACACTTCCTTATTAAATTTCATCATCAAAGCCTCAAGTATTTTTTGGAACAATTTATTTCTTCCCTAGAGAAACAAAAATGGGTAACCAATTTGTTTGGATATGATTACAAGATCATCTAAAAAGAATGAACAGAAAATGTGGTGGTTGATTCCCTTTCTAAGAAATATGAAGTAGATGAGTACCCTTTTTTCCCCCTCTTTCAATCTCACAGATTGGCTTTATGAAGTTCATCAGGAATGGTTGCAAGACCTTAAACTTTCCATACTAATACAAACCTTCTAGCAGGATCCACAAGCTTCTCTAGGGTAATCGTGGCACCATGACAATCTTCATTATAAATATCGCTTGTATTGAAGAAAATAATCCAAACTTAAATCCATCGTGCTCTCTAAGTTTCATGTTTCACCTATAACTGGGAATTCAAATTTTACCAGAAATTATGAATGGGTCAAACATTTTTTTTTCTCTGGGACGGTATGAAACATGAAATATGCACCTTTGTATTTGAATGTGATACATGTTAATGCAATAAGGGAGAGGTAGTCAAATATCCAGACACACTCCAAATAATTCAGATTCCACCTACTATTTGGACATATATTTCTATGGGATTCATTGTTGGCTTACCTAAATTAAGAAATAAGAGAGTCATTATGGTAGTAGTGGATCGTCTTTAAAAATATGCTCATTTCTTTGCTCTTCAACACTCAATCACAACATCCATTGCTGATCAATTTTTTATGGATAATATCTTCAAACTCCATGGCATGCCTCATTCTATTGTTTTTGACCATGATCAAAACTGTTACCAACACTTTCTAACAATAATTGTTCCAACTCTAGGGATCCCACTTGCATCCCCAAAATGATTGCCAATTTTGTTACGAGGAAAATTTCTCTATGTCTTGGGGTAAACCATAATAGACGAAAAATGAGTGCATAAATCAACTCTAAGATCAAGTATGCTCTATTAAAAATTATGCTAGAAAGACAAGATAAAAGGCGTACCTCGTCCAGACGTTCGATGGAGTCCACCATTGAGCACTTGACCCAAAGCAATACACCTACAACTACTCCTCAACAACCAAGAAACACAAGTATATGGTGATAATATATAATGTTAGCAGATTCAATAGCATAATCCGTCAAAATTCATAACAAATATTTCCATGGACTAATAATTCAAATATTCGCAAGATATTAATTAATTGACAAAAGAGTATTTCTATTAAAATGTAATTAGCAGAAGTGAATGGATTACAAACTTCCATGTCGGCACGGTTCATAACCGAGAAACTAAGTTCCGTCCAGTTGGGCCTCCACGACTTCAATCCTCCACCAAAGGCAAGCTCATATAATATAGAGACAATAAGGTTCTCAATCATGTAGGGAAGAGCTTGGGGGATGAACAATGTGTTCAAACTTAAAAGTACAAAGTGATGCAAACTAAATATGAAGTGAATAGTTTCTCCATAGTAACTTTGCTCTCAAACTTGAATTCTTCTCCTCTTTTCGATAGATCATATTTGGCCCATTTGTGGCCTTCAAGTGGAAATGAAGGTTCGATTCGTAACGTTTCCAATATATGGAAGGCCAAGGATCATAGATCTCATGACGTGACATGGAAAATGGACGACATTTTTTAATTTTGTGAACAAATCCTGATGTACGTGGGTTGTAATGGTGAAATATTCATATACGCATGTTGTAATATAGGCAAGGTGTGTATATGTGGAAAACTCATTTTTTTTTCTCTGGATTTGCAAAAAGGGGACTTCAAGTCTGCATAGGGAAATGGAAAAAATCCCCCTGTGCAAGTTTGCATAGGGTGAGGAAAATCTTGCTATAACACATATCATCCTCATATTGATGGACAAAATGAAGCGGTAAATAAGTATTTGGAAACTTATTTGAGGTGTTTTTCATCCGATATAAAAAACCAATGGTTTAAGTGGTTACCACTCATCGAATAGTGGCAAAACACCTCTTACCATACCGACACTTGCATGACTCCTTTTGAAGCAGTCTATGGAAAAAATACACCCTTAATTATATCATACATGCTCGATGTCTCCAAGGTTAAACAACTAGATAAAACTCTTATAGTTTGCATGGCGATTCTTCGTATTCTCAAAGAAAATTTGTTCATGTCTTAAAATTTCATGAAAAAACAAGTAGATTAGGGTTGTTCTGAATGTGAACTTGTTGAAGAGGAACATGCCTTTCTTTTTCTACAACCCTATAAGAATACTTCACTCAAATCCTAGCAATGTCAAAAAGTATCCCCCAAATTTTATGGTCCTTATTTTATTGTCAAGAGAGTGGGGCCAGTGGCCTACCAGTTAGATCTTCCCATTTAATCTAAGCTCCATCTTATTTTGCACGTTTTCTGCTTAAATAAAGTTCTTGACACTACGTTCCAAACTCATTCTAGTCTACCTGAGTTGGATGAAGAAGGTTCCATTTGGTTGTAGCCACAAGCAGTCTTGGACCAACATGAGCATCGTCTCCACCAATTCACTATCAAGGAGTTTTTAGTTCAGTGGAAGGAGACATAGCGATAAGATGCCACTTGGGAGTCGGCTACCATTCTGTAACAATTTCTTCATCTCAAGACTTGGGGACAGGGTTGTTTTTAAGGGGGAGGGAATGTTAGGTACCTAACCTCCCTAACCCCTCATTTAGTTAGAATACTATATTTTCTATGTAATAAAGGCTGATATTAATAAATAAGGCCTATTAATAAGGTGAACAAGTCAAATGTAACAAGACCTAATAAAAGGTTCCACTTCTAGGAAGATCTTCCTGTAGATTGTTCTTTTGGTAAATAGAATTAGTATAAATAGGATTCAGTGGATGAGAAGTTTTGTCTTGATAATTATTGTAATAGAGCGTTGCTCTGCTAGAGATTGCCCCCTTGAAGAGGCAAGTGAAAATTTCTCCCGTTTCAACAAAGGTGTCATTTTTTCATGATATTCTCCATATTTTGTTGTTTCATTGGTAATTTTTGTGATATTCTTGTTTCTGATCAATATAACATAACTAGGTGCATAAACAAATCCCATGTTCTTGAATAAATATCAATTGTATGAGTTATACAGTCTAAAAATGTTTCAAAATAGATCAAATAGTTTGATTTTGGGTTACTTTTTCCACTCATCTCTGATTGCTTGCATGCTTTGTTTCTTATTGAGTTAGAACCATTTCTAAAATTATCTTAAATGTAAAATTGTCTTTGAGGTTTTACTTCATGTTGTATACATACTCTAATTTAGTCTCTAGGTTTAATAGATGATATTTTTTAGTCGAGGTAGCAACATATCTAACATAGATAATAGGGGAAATAGAGGAAACTGGAATAGAGGACAACACGTTGATTGGAAGGGGGAAATAAATAAGAGACTTATATTGTCTATCCATTTTGATGTAGAATACGAGGAGTTTAACCAAGTATTGAAAACTAGCCTTTTCAATATTGCAAGTCAAGGATATTTTAATCCTCCACCACCACCTCTAAGACCCCAATTACAATGTCATCCTAGCATCATTGACATTCTTGTAAATTTATATGTGTCTTTGTCACCTCAAATTCTAGTTATTGATGGCTGTATTGAAATAATTCATTATCCTCAACCTTATTATCATAACTGACCTATTGTATCTTTACCACCACCTCCTAAGAATGGACTTCAACATGTTGTTTCCATGTATTCAAATGCAATGTTATCTCAACAATTTAATAAAACCAGATCTTTATCTGAAGAGCCTAAACCAAGCAAAGGGAAGCAACTTGGTTTCTCACCTAGCTCTGGTTCATCTAATAACTCTTCCCATTTTGTTACTTTTCACTCCATTTCTTATAGATTTGAGTTAGGAAATATCACCTTTGGTGATATACACTCTAAAGCATCAACAAATGAATACATGAAGCCTGCAAAGGTATATTTATAGACACACATGGTGGGATCATCTCAGGAAAGTGGACAGACAAGGACAACCTCCCACAAAAAATAAAACCTTTAATTTTATTATATGATGACTCTTACTATGCAGTTGTATTTATACACATTCATACTCTATTTTTTTGGACAACTAACAACACACAGACACAGACACACATATATGTATTTGGCATGGCTAAATTATTTTTGGGAGTCACAAGTGTGTTTATGACATGACTATTTTTTTTGGAGGTTGATTGATGTTCATTTATTTTTTGGTATGACACATATTTAAGCTTATGTAGGTACAAGAAAATGATGAAAATTAAATAATAAAGTTATATAAAGAGTCCCAACCTATTAGTTATTATTTATGAAAACCCTTGTTATAATTATTTATTTGAAAATTTTCGCACTTAACTAAAAGTTAGTTAACTATCTAACTAAAGGTAGTTGAAACTAATCAAACCATCTTTTCAAGCATAACTGGAGGACTTGATAAGGGACAAAAGGGAGAGAAGAGAGAGAGAAAATATCGGAAAAGGCTTTCTCTTTCTTAAAACTGAGATTATGTTTATATTCCACTCATTTCTAAATTACATAAGGGTTGAATATTCTTTTTGATAGGAGGGTTTTACTAAAGTTGGCAATAAGAATGACTAAGAAGCAAAGATTGTTGACATGCCTCCAAAGGTCAATAATTTGTTTTGATAATCTCTTAATTGTGTTGAATAAATTATTGTCATTGATGTCAAAGGTAAGTAAGTATTCAAATGTAAATCTGACTTTAATAAATAGAAAAGTGGAAAAGTTAAGTGGAAGTGGAGTAAACGTGAAAGTGGAGTAAACATGAAAGTGGATTAAAAAGAAAGAGGTAAAAGTTAAAGTGGATTATACATAAAAGTGTAATAACATGAAAATGGATTGAAAAGGCTAAAAGTGAAAGTGAACATGGTATTTGCAAATGGATTTATAAACAATGGTGGTGTTTTACCCATGGAATGTTAATAAGGGGGGAAATTTAAAAAGGTTTAGAGGAAAATAGAAGAATTTTGAGTCAACATATATTTACTTAAATGTTTGTTCTACTTCCTCAATTTTAGAAAAATTCTATGCACAGATATATAAAAATTTAATGATTGGCCATTTATGTTTTGCAAGGGTACTCATCAGTCAGTTTTGGGTCCACTTCTCCTCCTCGTAGATCATGGACATATTTATTCACAAGCAACCAAAGGCGATTTGGTTTTCATCAGGACTCAAGATAAGTTTTGTCCTTGGTTTATTCTATTGTTTAATTTCCATAGAACTAAAATGCTAGCAAAGTTACTAAACCCTTGTTTCACTTCTTTAGCAAGTTGTGCAAGTTGGTGTAATTGGATGAATGAAGTATCTTAGCATGAAAGGTATTTGAGTTTCATGTCCTTCCTTGACTGACCTATGCATGCATTAATTTTCAACTACGTACATAATTTTGTAGAGACTTTCCTAGGGTTTTGTTTACAACACAAAAGAATGTGGAGTTCTTGATCTATGGTACTCTAGCTATAAATTTTGAAAAAGATTCATTTGAATGCAACGGTTAATTTTGCAAGACACGTTTTAGTCTACTGAATCACTATCTTTATGTGGTAATAGATAAAATAAAGAATATATTCAGACTGTTATTCTTTCTACCTATTCTTTGCATGTTATCAAATTGATAAGAATACCATCTAAGTTTATTCCCTATTGCCATATTTCTCTATAGTGTTTTGTTATGTACAGATTTGAGTAGCAATTGAAATACATAATCTCAATGGCCAATATGCACCTAAACATAGATATACTATGTTTTTGTATGAGCACCTATCTATCTATCTATCTATCTATCTATCTATCTATCTATCTATCTATCTATATATATATATATATATATATATCGAGGTTCAATGCTATATGGTTTTGGGAATCCAAGAATAATGTGTGGAAAATGAAATGATGAGAGATTTGGTCCTTTGTATAAAATACTAAAATAGATCTTAATCCTTCATGACTTGACCATATTTTTCTTTCCAGACCATACTTAAAATCAACAGGCTTATAAATCGATAATCAAACTATTCTTATACTATAAAAAACTAATTCCAATCAAGTTCTTAGATGAACAAGTAGCACAAACCTCATCACATAATGTCTTTTAGCATTCTTTATATAAGCTAGCAGAAAAATCTTTAAATGAATCTGATATTCCTTCATGAACTGATAACAATTGGTTCTAATGTTTTGAAACAAATGAAAAAACAATGTAGTATAATTAACTAGATCTTTTCCATATTACATTTTTATACCCCCAACAATTTTTTATATAAGTAATAACACATAAGTCGAACAACTTATTCACTTCAACAAAATTTCTTTGTCAAATCATGTGCAAGGATTTCATAATATTTGTACAAATACCTCAAAACTTTTCAATGAATGACCGTAAAACCCATTGTGTGTGTGTGTGAGTATTCCAAAATCATTGAGGATTCAAAACTGAGAAACAATATCATCAATATATCCCTCCTATCATATACATGTATGCGTCAACAATCATCAAATCATGGTTTTGGGTCTCCAAGACAAACAAAGAAGTATCAATGTTGGTCATATTATGCATACAACCTCATACTTAGAATTTTTCTATGTAAATAGTGTCAAGGGATCATGTCGAGTGAGTCAAAATATACAAAACCTCATGAAGTTCAGGCTTGATACTAAATACTAAAATTTTCCCATAATATTGTGTATAGGAATTTAAAATATAGGGTTTGGAAATACAACGTCCATAATCAACTAACTTTTCACACTCAGGGTCGAGATCTCGATATAAGGTTTTGTTATCAAAACAAATTATATAGGTAGGATGACACCAATCATGGCACATTATAAATTTCCTTAGAATTCCACTTCCTCAGCATGCAAAGTCCAGTAGTGGGTACAAAACCCAAAAATGGTTATTGTAGTATATGGTTCGAAACCCATCAAAAAGGAATATAGTAAACCTGTTTTATATGCTAATGCACCAGCATGCAAATAAAAGAACCTTCAGATATTTCTTCAATCTTTTTCTTGAGACTACTAAAATTCACGAGTGGATTGGTAGTGATAAAGGTGGCTAAAATTTTTGGGTGGGTTTCTTTTAAGAGAAGAGGTGAGACTATATGGAAAAAAAACTAGAGTTATTTACACAAAACTCAACAAGTTTGAACTTGGGAAATTGGGTTTCTAAATAAAGGTTTGAACAAGAACCGTTTTAATCAACATAGAGAATGAATTAAGGACTAGGTTTTTTAGAAATATCCCAAATCAAGTTTAGAGGAAGAAAATGAAAAATCACACTCAGATAATTAATCAAACATAGCCATTTTAAAAATTATTACTCCAAAAAGAACATGCATTTGATGGATAGCAAGCTAGAATACTCATACCTTTTATAGTAGTTCAAATACCTTGGAAAAATTAGTGCTACAGTTACCATAACCACCAAAGTCGAGCTCTTTACTAGATTGGTGCTACCTTAACGAATTCAATGTCGAAAATGAAATGGGAAAGCGAATAATGAGGGTGATATACCTCAAAAATGGAACGTAAATGCCCTAACTTTAGAACATTGAATGCATGGTGGTGTCACATCATTCAAAACCAATACATGCAATAATCGTTGTCCACATCATATTTTTTTACAGAGATTTATGATCATTTTAACACTGACACCCATCATTTAGGTCATTTGACCAAGTTGAAACAAAATAGCCTAGTGGAAGATTTTATAGCTTCCTTCGATAAATTGGCTTTCATAACAAAGGGCATGAAATATGATTTTTTTAGGGAATCCTTTATCATTGGAATCAAGGATGAAATATGTGCCCATGTTCTCATGGTTTGCCCCGATAGTAGGTTGGAAGCTACTAAAAGGACCAAGGAAGGACAAAAAGCAGTCTCATCCCAAAATAAAAAACTACCCTTTATTCCTTGCCCTAAACCCACCCTCCATTTCCAACTTAAGGGTCTTTGTTATAATTTTGATGACAAGTATTTTCTAGGGGCACAAGTGTAAGGAACAAAATATTTTTATGGATATGTGTGAAGATGTTTTTGAAGAAGAGGCAAATGTTTCCCATGTACTCAATATAGCCCCACCAGTTGATCTTAATCAACCCTATGATCCATCAGAATTTGAACCACCAATTTCCCTGAATTTACTCAATGGTTTCTCTGCTACCCTAAACCTAAAGTTAATTAGCTACATTAAGAACCATAAAGTCATCATTCTATTTGATAGTGGAAACACCCATAATTTTTTTTATCATCCCATTTCCAAAGAATTCAATTTCTATATCCATCTAGTTAATAATTTCCAAATCGTGGTTTCTAATGGGTGTTCCATGAAATGTGGATGGCGTTGTGAAAATGTGAGCCTACAAATTGGTTAGTACCACCTGAAATCTCATATGTTTTCTATTTACATGGGTGGTTGTGACATTTTCCTTGGTTTTGAAAGGTTACACACTCTCATCCCTATCACCATGGATTTCCATAAATTAACCATGCAATTCTAGCAGGAGGGACACCAACACTAGTTCCAAGGCATCACAATAGGGTCACCAGATATCACTAGTTCCCATAGAATGAAGACACTTTTTGGAAAAGGAAATTCTGGAATTATTTCGTGAATTCATTCCATTCATATTGTTAAGACACCCTTTTTCTATCCTAACCTCCAATCTGTCCTCTCCCAACACCAAGTTGTGCTTGAAACCCCCAGATACTTCCCTCTTCTTGAGGTGTCCATGATCATTCTAGTCCACTATTTCATGGAAGTCTTCCTCCAAATGTTCACCCTTATCATCATCCCTTCTCCTAGAAGAATGAAATTCATAATATTTTTCAATAATTTCTAGAAGGCAATGTCATCCTCCCTTGTACCATCCTCTATTCTTCTCCAATAATCATGGTACTCAAGAAAGAAGGTACTTGGTGCATGCTTCCTTATTTTTTCACCCTCAACAATCTCACAATCAATGAAAAATTTCCCATTCTTGTAATTTATGACTTTTTGGATGAATTATGTCATTCTCATTATTTTACCAAACTTGATCTTTTCTCTGGCTACCACCAGATTGATATGAAATAAGAAGATATCCCGAAGTCTGCATTCAAAACTCATGAGGATCGCTAAGAGTTTTTGGTTATGCTATTCGACCTATGTAATGCTCCCTCCACTTTTCAAAGTCTCATGAATCATATCTTCTATCCTTTCCTCACTTATTTTGTCGTGGTTTTGTTTGATGATATTCTCATCTATAGCAAAACTCGGTTATCCCATCTTACCCATGTGGATTAATTTCTACCGTTACTATCTCAGCACAATTTTTTTCTTAAGTAGCATAAATGTTCTTTTGGAGCATTTGAAGTCGAGTACTAGGGACATATTTTCGGCAAGGATGGTGTCAGGGTGGACCCAAAGAAAATTGAAGCTATGCAAGATTGGATGCACCCAAAAAATATTAAAATTACACATGGATTCCTGGGTTTGATGAGATATTATCACAAGTGTGTTCATAATTATGGACAAATCCTAACTCCCCTCATAGTGATCCTTAAAAATAATTTTTTCAGTTGGATTCCAACACCTGATCATTCCTTCCAAGATTTGAAAGAGGCTATGTGAACTACTCATGTTATGGATCTCCCTAACTTCAACAAGACCTTTGTAATGGAATGTGACACCTTAGGGAAAGGCATTGGGTTGGTCCTCATGCAATATGGTTGAACTTTTTCTTTCACCAACAAATAATTTTTCGAGTTCCATTTGGGCCAATCCACCTATGAAAAGGAAATTTTGGTTATTATGCATGCTATGGATCTATGCAATCATTATCTATTGGGTTGACACTTCCTTATTAAATTTCCTCATCAAAGCCTCACTTATTTTCTGGAACAATGAATTTCTTCCCTAGAGAAACAAAAATGGGTAACCAATTTTTTTGGATATGATTACAAGATCATCTAAAAAAAATGAACAAAAAATGTGGTGGTTGATTCCCTTTCTGGGAAATATGAAGTAGATGAGTCCCTTTTTTCCCTCTCTTTCAATCTCACAGATTGGCTTTAGGAAGTTCATCAGGAATGGTTGCAATACCTTAATCTTTCCATACAAATACAAACCTTTAGCATGATCCACAAGCTTCTCTAGGGTAATCGTGGCACCATGACAATATTCATTATAAATATCGCTTGTATTGAATAAAATAATCAAAGCTTAAGTCCATCGTGCTCTCTAAGTTTCATGTTTCAGCTATAACTGGGAATTCCAATTTTACAAGAAATTATGAATGGGTCAAACATTTTTTTTTCCTTGGGACGGTATGAAACATGAAATCTGCACCTTTGTATTTGAATGTGATACATGCTAATGCAATAAGGGCGAGGTAGTCAAATATCCAGACACACTCCAAATAATTCAAATTCCACCTACTATTTGGACATATATTTCAATGGGCTTCATTGTTGGCTTACCTAAATTAAGAAATAATAGAGTCATTATGGCAGTAGTGGATCGTCTTTAAAAATATCCTCATTTCTCTGCTCTTCAACACTCATTCACAACATCCATTGTGGCTCAATTTTTTATGGATAATATCTCCAAACTCCATGGCATGCCTCATTCTATTGTTTTTTACCATGATCAAAACTGTTACCAACACTGTCTAACAATAATTGTTCCAACTCTAGGGATCCCACTTGCATCCCCAATATGATCACCAATTTTGTTACGAGGAAAATTTCTCTATGGATAGGGGTAAACCATAATAGATGAAAATGAGTGCAGAAATCAACTCTAAGATCAAGTATGCTCTATTAAAAATTATGCTAGAAAGACAAGATAAAAGGCCTACCTCATCCAGACGTTCGATGAAGTCCACCATTGAGCACTTGACCCAAAGCAATACACCCACAACTACTCCTCAACAACCAAGTAAAACAAGTATATGGTGATAATATATAATGTTAGCAGAAAAATTGCATAATCCATCAAAAATCATAACAAATATTTCCATGGAATAATAATTCAAATATTCGCAAGTTATTAATTGGCCAACAAAAGAGTATTTCTATTAAAATGTAATTAGCAGAAGTGAATGGATTACAAACTTCTGTGTCGGCACGGTTCATAACCGAGAAACTAAGTTCCTTCTAGTTGGGCCTCCACCACTTCAATCCTCCACCAAAGGCAAGCTCATATAATATAGAGACAACAAGGTTCTCAATCATGTAGGGAAGGGCTTGGGTGATGAACAATGTGTTCAAACTTAAAAGTACAAAGTGATGCAGACTCAATGTGAAGTGAATAGTTTCTCCATAGTAACTTTGCTCTCAAAGTTGAACTCTTCTCCTCTTTTCCATAGATCATATTTGGCCCATTTGTAGCCTTCAAGTGGAAATGAAGGGTCAATTCGTAACGTTTCCAATATAGGGAAGGCGAAGGATAATAGATCTCGTGACGTGACATGGAAAATGAACAACATTTTTTAATTTTGTGAACATATCCTGATGTACGTGGGTTGTAATGGTGAAACCTTCATATACGCATGTTGTAATATAGGAAGGGTGTGTATATGTGGAAAAATCATGTTTTTTTCTCTGGATTGGCAAAAAGGGGACTTCAAGTCTGCATAGGGAAATGGAAAAAATCCCCCTGTGCAAGTTTGCATAGGGTGAGGAAAATCTTGCTATAACACATATCATCCTCATATTTATGGAAAAAATGAAGCGGTAAATAAGTGTTTGGAAACTTATTTGAGGTGTTTTTCATCCGATATAAAAAACCAATGGTTTAAGTGGTACCGCTCATCGAATGGTGGCACAACACCTCTTACCATACCGACACTTGCATGACTCCTTTTGAAGCAGTCTATGGAAAAAATACACCCTTAATTATATCATACATGCTCGATGTCTCCAAGGTTAAACAACTGGATAAAACTCTTATAGTTTGGATGGCCATTCTTCGTACTCTCAAAGAAAATTTGTTCATGTCTTAAAATTTCATGAAACAACAAGTAGATTAGGGTTGTTCTGAACGTGAATTTGTTGAAGAGGAACATGTCTTTCTTTTTCTGCAACCTTATAAGAATACTTCACTCAAATCCTAGCAATGTCAAAAAGTCTCCCCCAAATTTTATGGTCCTTATTTTACTCTCAAAAGAGTGGGGCCAATGGCTTACCAGTTAGATCTTCCCATTCAATCTAAGCTCCATCTTGTTTTGCACATTTTATTCTTAAATAAAGTTCCTGACACTACATTCCAAACTCATTCTAGTCTAATTGAGTTGGATGAAGAACGTTTCATTTGGTTGTAGCCACAAGCAGTCTTGGACCAACACGAGCGTCGTCTCCACCAATTCAGTATCAAGGAGTTTTTAGTTCAGTGGAAGGACACATAGCAAGAAGATGCCACTTAAGAGTAGGCTACCATTCTGCAACAATTTCTTCATCTCAAGACTTGAGGACAGTGTTTTTTTTAAGGGGGAGGGAATGTTATGTACCTAACCTCCCTAACCCCTCATCTAGTTAGAATACTATATTTTCTATGTAATAAAGGCTGATATTAATAAATAAGGCCTATTAATAAGGTGAACAAGTCAAATGTAACAAGACCTAATATAAAATTCCACTTCTAGGAAGATCTTCCTCTAGATTGTTCTTTTGGTAAATAGATTTAGTATAAATAGGAGTCAGTGCATGAGAAGTTTTGTCTTGATAATTATTGTAATAGAGCGTTGCTCTGGTAGAGATTGCCCCCTTGAAGAGGCAAGTGAAAATTGCTCCCGTTTCAACAAAGGTGTCATTGTTTCATGATATTCTCCATATTTTGTTGTTTCATTGGTAATTTTTGTGATATTCTTGTTTCTTATCAATATAACATAACTAGGTGTATAAACAAATCACATGTTCTTGAATAAATATCAATTGTATAAGTTATACAGTCTAAAAATGTTTCAAAATAGATCAAATAGTTTGATTTTGGGTTACTTTTTCCACTCATCTCTCATTGATTGCATGCTTTGTTTCTTACTGAGTTAGAACCATTTCTAAAATTATCTTAAATGTAAAATTTTCTTTCAGGTTTTACTTCATGTTGTATACATACTCTAATTTAGTCTCTAGGTTTAATAGATGATATTTTTCAGTCGGGGTAGCAACATATCTAACATAGATAACAGGGGAAAGAGAGGAAACTGGAATAGAGGACATCAAGTTGATTGGAAGGCGGAAATAAATAAGAGATTTATATTGTCTATCCATTTTGATGTAGAATCCGAGGAGTTTAACCAAGTATTGAAAACTAGCCTTTTAAATATTGCATGTCAAGGATATTTTAATCCTCCAACACCACCTCTAAGACCCTAATTACAATGTCATCCTAGCATCATTGACATTCTTGTAAATTTATATGTGTCTTTGTAGCCTCAAATTTTGGTTATTGATGGTTGTAGTGAAATAATTCATTATCCTCAACCTTGTTATCATAACTGACCTATTGGATCTTTACCACCACCTCGTAAGAATTGACTTCAACATGTTGTTTCCATGTATTCAAATGCAATGTTATCTCAACAGTTTAATAAAACCAAAGCTTTATCTGAAGAGCCTAAACCAAGAAAAGGGAAGCAACTTGGTTTCTCACCTAGCTCTGGTTCATCCAATAACTCTTCCCATTCTGTTACGTTTCACTCCATTTCTTATAGATTTGAATTAGGAAATATCACCTTTGGTGATATGCACTCTGAAGCATCAACAAATGAATACATGAATTCTGCAAAGGTATATTTATATACACACATGGTGGGATCATCTCAGGAAAGTGGACAGACAAGGACAACCCCCCACAAAAAAATAAAACCTTTAAGTTTATTATATGATGACTCTTACTATGCAGTTGTATTTATACACATTCACACTCTATTTATTTGGACAACTAACAACACACAGATATAGACACACATATATGTATTTGGCATGGTTAAATTATTTTTGGGAGTCACAAGTGTGTTTATGACATGACTATTTTTTTTGGAGCTTAATTTATGTTCATTTATTTTTTGGTATGACACATATTTAAGCTTATGTAGGTACAAGAAAATGATGAAAATTAAACAATAAAGTTATATAAAGAGTCCCCACCTATTAGTTATTATTTATGCAAACCCTTGTTATAATTATTTATTTGAAAGTTTTCCCACTTAACTAAAAGTTAGTTAACTATCTAACTAAAGGTAGTTGAAACTAATCAAACTAACTTTTGAAGCATAACTGGAGAACTTTATGAGGGACAAAAGGGAGAGAAGAGAGAGAGAAAATATCGGATAAGTCTTTCTCTTTCTTAAAACTGAGATTATATTTATATTCCACTCATTTCTGAATTGCATAAGGGTTGAATATTCTTTTTGATAGCAGGGTTTTACTAAAGTTGGCAATAAGAATGACTAAGAAGCAAAGATTGTTGACATGCCTCCAAAGGTCAATAATTTGTTTTGATAATCTCTTAATTGTGTTGAATAAATTATTGTCATTGATGTCAAAGGTAAGTAAGTATTCAAATGTAAATGTGACTTTATTAAATACAAAAGTGGAAAAGTTAAGTGGAAGTGGAGTAAACGTGAAAGTGGAGTAAACATGAAAGTGGATTAAAAAGAAAGAGGTAAAAGTTAAAGTGGATTATACATAAAAGTGTAATAACATGAAAATGGATTGAAAAGGCTAAAAGTGAAAGTGAACATGGTATTTGCAAATGGATTTATAAACCATGGTGGTGTTTTACCCATGGAATGTTACTAAGGGGGGGAATTTAAAAAGGTTTAGAGGAAAATAGAAGATTTTTTAGTCAACATATCTTTACTTAAATGTTTGTTCTGCTTCCTCAATTTTAGAAAAATTCTATGCACGGATATATAAAAATTTAATGATTCACCCTTTATGTTTTGCAAGGGTACTCATCAGTCAGTTTTGGGTCCACTTCTCCTCCTCCTGGATCATGGGCATATTTTATCACAAGCAACCAAAGGCGATATGGTTTTCGTCAGGACTCAAGATAAGTTTTGTCCTTGGTTTATTCTATTGTTTAATTTCCATAGAACTAAAATGCTAGCAAAGTTACTAAACCCTTGTTTCACTTCTTTTGCAAGTTGTGCAAGTTGGGCTAATCAGATGAATGAAGTATATTAGCATGAAAGGTATTTGATTTTCATGTCCTTCCTTGACTGACCTATGCATGCATTAATCTTCAACTACTTACATAATTTTGTAGAGACTTTCCTAGGGTTTTGTTTACAACACAAAAGAATGTGGAGTTCTTGATCTATGGTACTCTAGCTGTAAATTTTGAACAAGATTCATTTGAATACAATGGTTAATTTTGCAAGACATGTTTTAGTCTACTGAATCACTATCTTTCGGTGGTAATAGATAAAATAAATAATATATTCAAAATGTTATTCTTTATACCTATTCTTTGCATGTTATCAAATTGATAAGAATACCATCTAAGTTTATTCCCTATTGCCATATTTCTCTACAGTGTTTTGTTATGTATAGATTTGAGTAGCAATTCAAATACATAATCTCAATGGCCAATATGCACATAAACATAGATATACTATGTTTTTGTATGAGGACCTATCCATCTATCTATCTATCTATCTATCTTAATCTATATCTATCTATCTATCTATCTATCTATCTATCTATCGAGGTTCAATGCTATATGGTTTTGGGAATCCAAGAATAATGTGTGGAAAATCAAATGATGAGAGATTTGGTCCTGTGTATAAAGTAACAAAATATATCTTATTCCTTCATGACTTGACCATATTTTTCTTTCCAATCCATACTTAAAATCAACATGCTTATAAATCGATAATCAAACTATTCTTATACTATAAAAAACTAATTCCAATCAAGTTCTTAGATGAACAGGTAGCACAAAACTCATCACATAATGTCTTTTAGCAATCGTCATATAAGCTAGCATAAAAAATCTTTAAATGAATCTGATATTCCTTCATGAACTGATAACAATTGGTTCTAATGTTTTGAAACAAATGAAAAAACAATGTAGTATAATTAACGAGATCATTTCCATATTACATTTTTATACCCCCAACAATTTTGTATATAAGTAATAACACGTAGGTCGAACAACTTATTCACTTCAACAAAATTTCTTTGTCAAATCATGTGCAAGGATTTCATAATATTTGTACAAATCCCTCAAAACTTTTCAATGAATGACCATAAAACCCATTGTGTGTGTGTGTGAGTATTCCAAAATCATTGAGGATTCAAAACTGAGAAACAATATCATCAATATATCCCTCCTATCATATACATGTATCCATCAACAATCATCAAATCATGGTTTTGGGTCTCCAAGACAAACAAAGAAGTATCAATATTGGTCATATTATGCATACAACCTCATACTTAGAATTTTTCTATGTAAATAGTGTCAAGGGATCATGTCGAGTGAGTCAAAATATACAAAACCTCATGAAGCTCAGTCTTGATACTAAATACTAAAATTTTCCCATAATATTCTGTATAGGAATTTAAAATATAGGGTTTGGAAATACATCGTCCATAATCAACTAACTTTTCACACTCAGGGTCGAGATCTCGATATAAGGTTTTGTTATCAAAACAAATTATATAGGTAGGATGACATCAATCATGGAACATTATAAATTTCCTTATAATTCCACTTCCTCAGCATGCAGAGTTGAGCAGTGGGTACAAAACCCAAAAATGGTTATTGTAATATATGGTTCGAAACCCATCAAAAAGGAACATAGTAAACCTATTTTATATGCTAATGCACCAGCATGCAAATAAAAGAACCTTCAGATATTTCTTCAATCTTTTTCTGGAGACTACTAAAATTCACGAGTGGATTGGTAGTGATAAAGGTGGCTAAAATGTTTGGGTGGGTTTCTTTTAAGAGAAGAGGTGAGACTATATGGAAAAAAAAACTAGAGTTATTTACACAAAACTCAACAAGTTTGAACTTGGGAAATTGGGTTTCTAAATAAAGGTTTGAACAAGAATCGTTTTAATCAACATAGAGAATGAATTAAGGACTAGGTTTTTTAGAAATATCCCGAATCAAGTTTAGAGGAAGAAAAGGAAAAATCACACTCAGATAATGAATCAAACATAGCCATTTTAAAAATTATTACTCCAAAAAGAACATGCATTTGATGGATAACAAGCTAGAATACTCATACATTTTATAGTAGTTCAAATACCTTGGAAAAATTAGTGCTACAGTTACCATAACCACCAAAGTCGATCTCTTTACCAGATTGGTGCTACCTTAACGAATCCAATGTAAAAAATGAAATGGGAAAGCAAATAATGAGGGTGATATACCTCAAAAATGAAACGTAAATGCCCTAACTTTAGCACATTGAATGCATGGTGGTGTCACATCATTCAAAACCAATACATCCAATAATTGTTGTCCACATCATATTTTGTTACAAATATTTATGATCGCTTTAACACCGACACCCGTCATTTAGGTCATTTGACCAAGTTGAAACAAAATAGCCTAGTGGAAGATTTTATAGCTTCCTTCGATGAATTGGAATCAAGAATGAAATATGTGCCCATGTGCTCATGGTTGGCCCCGATAGTAGATTGGAAGCTACTAAAAGGACCAAGGAAGAACAACAAGCAGTCTCATCCCAAACTTAAAAACCACCCTTTATACCTTGCCCTAAACCCACCCTCCATTTCCCTCCTTCCACTCCCCTCAAGATCAATAAATTCACTTGGGACAAAATTGATGAATGCCAACTTAAGGGTCTTTGTTATAATTTTGATGACAAGTATTTTCTAGGGGCACAAGTGTAAGGAACAAAATATTTTTATGGCTATGTGTGAAGATGTTTTTGAAGAAGAGGCAAATGTTTCCCATGTACTCAATATACCCCCACCAGTTGATCTTAATCAACCCTATGATCCATCATAATTTGAACCACCAATTTCCCTGAATGCACTCAATGGTTTCTCTACTCCCATGAACCTAAAGTTAATTAGCTACATTAAGAACCATAAAGTCATCATTCTACTTGATAGTGGAAACACCCATAATTTTTTTTATTGTCCCATTTCCAAAGAATTCAATTTCTATATCCATCTAGTTAATAATTTCCAAATTGTGGTTTCTAATGGGTGTTCCATGAAATGTGGATGGCCTTGTGAAAACATGAGCCTAGAAATTGGTTACTACCACCTGAAATCTCATATGTTTTCTATTTACATGGGTGGTTGTGACATTTTCCTTGGTTTTGAATGGTTACACACTCTCATCCCTATCACCGTGGATTTCCATAAATTAACCATGCAATTCTAGCAGGAGGGACAACAACACTAGTTCCAAGGCATCATAATAGGGTCACCAGATATCATTAGTTCCCATAGAATGAAAACACTTTTTGGAAAAGGAAATTCTGGAATTATTTCCTGAATTCATTCCATTCAGATTGTTAAGACACCCTTTTTCTATCCTGACCTCTAATCTGTCCTCTCCCAACACCAAGTTGTGCTTGAAAACCCCAGATACTTCCCTCTTCTTGAGGTGTCCATGATTATTCTAGTCCACTAGTTCATGGAAGTCTTCCTCCAAATGTACACCCTTATCATCATCCCTTCTCCTAGAAGAATGAAATTCATAATATTTTTCAATAATTTCTAGAAGCCAATGTCATCCTCCCAGTACCATCCTCTATTGTTCTCCAATAATCATGGTACTCAAGAAAGAAGGTACTTGGTGCATGTTTCCTTATTTTTTCACCCTCAACAATATCACAATCAATGAAAAATTTCCCATTCTTGTCATTGATGGCTTTTTGGATGAATTATGTCGCTCTCATTATTTTACCAAACCTGATCTTTGCTCTGGCTAGCACCAGATTCATATGAAATAAGATGACATTCCAAAGACTGCATTCAAAACTGATGAGGATCAATAAGAGTTTTTGGTTATGTTATTCAACCTCTGTAATGCTCCCTCCACTTTTCAAAGTCTCATGAATCATATCTTCTATCCTTTCCTCACGTATTTTGTCATGGTTTTCTTTGATGATATTCTCATCTATAGAAAAACTCAGCTATCCCATCTTACCCATGTGGATTAATTTCTACCATTACTATCTCATCACAATTGTTTTCTTAAGTAGTATAAATTTTCTTTTGGAGACTTTGAAGTCGAGTACTAGGGACATATTTTTGGCAAGGATGGTGTCAGGGTGGACCCAAAGAAAATTGAAGCTATGCAGGATTGGTTCCACCCAAAAAATCTTAAAATTACACATGGATTCCTGGGTTTGATGAGATATTATCACAAGTTTGTTCATAATTATGGCCAAGTCATAACTCCCCTCATAGTGATCCTTAAAAATAATTCTTTTAGTTGGATTCCAACACCCAATCATTCCTTCCAATATTTGAAAGAGGCTATGTGAACTACTCATGTTCTGGATCTCCCTAACTTCAACAAGACCTTTGTAATGGAATGTGACACCTTAGGGAAAGGCATTGGGTTGGTCCTCATGCAATATGGTTGAACTTTTTCTTTCACCAACAAATAATTTTTCGAGTTCCATTTGGGCCAATCCACCTATGAAAAGGAAATGTTGGTTATTATGCATGCTATGGATCTCTACAATCATTATCTCTTGGGGTGACACTTCCTTATTAAATTTCATCATCAAAGCCTCAAGTATTTTCTGGAACAATGAATTTCTTCCCTAGAGAAACAAAAATGGGTAACAAATTTGTTTGGATATGATTACAAGATCATCTAAAAAAAATGAACAGAAAATGTGGTGGTTGATTCCCTTTCTAGGAAATATGAAGTAGATGAGTCCCTTTTTTCCCTCTCTTTCAATCTCACAGATTGGATTTAGGAAGTTCATCAGGAATGGTTGCAAGACCTTAAATTTTCCATACTAATACAAACCTTCTAGCAGGATCCACAAGCTTCTCTAGGGTGATTGTGGCACCATGACAATCTTCGCTATAAATATCGCTTGTATTGAAGAAAATAATCAAAGCTTAAATCCATCGTGCTCTCTAAGTTTCATGTTTCACCTATAACTCAGAATTCCAATTTTACCAAAAATTATGAATGGGTCAAACATTTTTTTTTCTCTTGGACGGTATGAAACATGAAATATGCACCTTTGTATTTGAATGTGATACATGCTAATGCAATAAGGGCGAGGTAGTCAAATATCCAGACACACTCCAAATAATTTAGATTCCACCTACTATTTGGACATATATTTCTATGGGCTTCATTGTTAGCTTACCTAAATTAATAAATAAGAGAGTCATTATGGCAGTAGTGGATCGTCTTTAAAAATATCCTCATTTCTCTTCTCTTCAACACTCATTCACAACATCCATTCTGGCTCAATTTTTTATGGATAATATCTTCAAACTCCATGGCATGCCTCATTCTATTGTTTCTGACCATGATCAAAACTGTTACCAACACTTTCTAACAATAATTGTTCCAACTCTAGGGATCCCACTTGCATCCCAAATATGATCGCCAATTTTGTTATGAGGAAAATTTCTCTATGGCTAGGGGTAAACCATAATAGATGAAAATGAGTGCAAAAATCAACTCTAAGCTCAAGTATGCTCTATTAAAAATTATGCTAGAAAGACAAGATAAAAGGCCTACCTCGTCCAGACGTTCGATGAAGTCCACCATTGAGCACTTGACCCAAAGCAATACACCTACAACTACTCCTCAACAACCAAAAAACACAAGTATATGGTGATAATATATAATGTTAGCAGATTCAATAGCATAATCCATCAAAATTCATAACAAATATTTCCATGGAGTAATAATTCAAATATTCGCAAGATATTAATCGGCCGACAGAAGAGTATTTCTATTAAAATGTAATTAGCAGAAGTGAATGGATTACAAACTTCCGTGTCGGCATGGTTCATAACCGAGAAACTAAGTTCCTTCCAATTGGGCCTCCACCACTTCAATCCTCCACCAAAGGCAAGCTCATATAATATAGATACAACAAGGTTCTCAATCATGTAGGGAAGAGCTTGGGTGATGAACAATGTGTTCAAACTTAAAAGTACAAAGTGATGCAGACTCAATATGAAGTGAATAGTTTCTCCATAGTAACTTTGCTCTCAAAGTTGAATTCTTCTCCTCTTTTCCATAGATCATATTTGGCCCATTTGTAGCCTTCAAGTGGAAATGAAGGGTCGATTCGTAACGCTACAATATATGGAAGGGAAAGGATCATAGATCTCGTTACGTGACATGGAAAATCGATGATATTTTTTAATTTTGTGAACAAATCCTGATGTACGTGGGTTGTAATGGTGAAACTTTCATATACACAGGTTGTAATATAGGCAGGGTGTGTATATGTGGAAAAATCATGGTTTTTTATCTGGATTTGCAAAAAGGGGACTTCAAGTCTGCATAGGGAAATGGAAAAAATCCCCCTGTTCAAGTTTGCATAGGGTGAGGAAAATCTTTCTATAACACATATCATCCTCATATTGATGGACAAAATGAAGCAGTAAATATGTGTTTGGAGACTTATTTTAGGTGTTTTTCATCCGATATAAAAAACCAATGGTTTAAGTGGTTACCTCTCATCGAATGGTGGCACAACACCTCTTACCATACCGACACTTTCATGACTCCTTTTGAAGCAGTCTATGGAAAAAATACACCCTTAATTATATCATACATGCTCGATGTTTCCAAGGTTAAATAACTGGATTAAACTCTTATAGTTTGCATGGCCATTCTTTGTACTCTCAAAGAAAATTTGTTCATGTCTTAAAATTTCATGAAACAACAAGTAGATTAGGGTTGTTCTGAACATGAATTTGTTGAAGAGGAACATGTCTTTCTTTTTCTGCAACCTTATAAGAATACTTCACTCAAATCCTAGCAATGTCAAAAAGTCTCCTCCAAATTTTATGGTCCTTATTTTATTCTCAAGAGAGTTGGACCAGTGGCCTACCAGTTATATCTTCCCATTCAATCTAAAATCCATCTTGTTTTGCACGTTTTATGCTTAAATAAAGTTCTTGACACTATGTTCCAAGCTCATTCTAGTCTACCTGAGTTGGATGAAGAACGTTCGATTTGGTTGTAGCCACAAGCAGTCTTGGACCAACATGAGCTTCGTCTCCACCAATTCACTATCAAGGAGTTTTTAGTTCAGTGGAAGGACACATAGAGAAAAGATGCCACTTGGGAGTCGGCTACGATTCTGTAACAATTTCTTCATCTCAAGACTTGAGGACAAGGTTGTTTTTAAGGGTGAGGGAATGTTAGGTACCTAACCTCCCTAACCCCTCATTTAGTTAGAATACTATATTTTCTATGTAATAAAGGCTGATATTAATAAATGATCCCTATTAATAAGGTGAACAAGTCAAATGTAACAAGACCTAATAAAAGGTTCCACTTCTAGGAAGATCTTCCTCTAGATTGTTCTTTTGGTAAATAGATTTAGTATAAATAGGAGTCAGTGCATGAGAAGTTTTGTCTTGATAATTATTGTAATAGAGTGTTTCTCTGCTAGAGATTGCCCCCTTGAAGAGGCAAGTGAAAATTGCTCCCGTTTCAACAAAGGTGTCATTTTTTCATGATATTCTTCATATTTTGTTGTTTCATTGGTAATTTTTGTGATATTCTTGTTTCTGATCAATATAACATAACTAGGTGCATAAACAAATCCCATGTTCTTGAATAAATATCAATTGTATGAGTTATACAATCTAAAAATGTTTGAAAATAGATCAAATAGTTTGATTTTGGGTTACTTTTTCCACTCATCTCTCATTGATTGCTTGCTTTGTTTCTTATTGAGTTAGAACCATTTCTAAAATTATCTTAAATGTAAAATTGTCTTTCAGGTTTTACGTCATGTTGTATACATACTCTAATTTAGTCTCTAGGTTTAATAGATGATATTTTTCAGTTGGAGTAGCAACATATCTAACATAGATAACAGGGGAAATAGAGGAAACTGTAATAGAAGACAACACGTTGATTGAAAGGGGGAAATAAATAAGAGACTTATATTGTCTATCCATTTTGATGTAGAATCTGAGGACTTTAACCAGGTATTGAAAACTAGACTTTTCAATATTGCAATTCAAGGATATTTTAATCCTCCACCACTACCTGTAAGACCCCAATTACAATGTCATCCTAGCATCATTGACATTCTTGTAAATTTATATGTGTCTTTGTAGCCTCAAATTCTGTTTATTGGTGGCTGTAGTGAAATAATTCATTATCCTGAACCTTATTATCATAACTGACCTATTGTATCTTTACCACCACCTCCTCATAATCGACTTCAACATGTTGTTTCCATGTATTCAAATGCAATGTTATCTCAACAGTTTAATAAAACCAAATCTTTATCTGAAGAGCCTAAACCAAGCAAAGTGAAGCAACTTGGTTTCTCACCTAGCTCTGGTTCATCTAATAACTCTTCCCATTTTGTTACTTTTCACTCCATTTCTTATAGATTTGAATTAGGAAATATCACCTTTGGTGATATGCACTCTGAAGCATCAACAAATGAATACATGAAGTCTGCAAAGGTATATTTATAGACACAAATGGTGGGATCATCTCAGGAAAGTGGACAGAGAAGGACAACCTCCCACAAAAAATAAAACCTTTATGTTTATTATATGATGACTCTTACTATGCAGTTGTATTTATACACATTCATACTTTATTTTTTTGGACAACTAACCACACACAGACACAAACACACATATATGTATTTGGCATGGTTAAATTATTTTTGGGAGTCACAAGTGTGTTTATGACATGACTATTTTTTTTGGAGGTTGATTGATGTTCATTTATTTTTTGGTATGGCACATATTTAAGCTTATGTAGGTACAAGAAAATGATGAAAATTAAACAATAAAGTTATATAAAGAGTCCCCACTTATTAGTTATTATTTATAAAAACTCTTGTTATAATTATTTATTTCAAAATTTTCCCACTTAACTAAAAGTTAGTTAACTATCTAACTAAAGGTAGTTGAAACTAATCAAACTAACTTTTGAAGCATAACTGGAGGACTTGATGAGGGACAAAAGGGAGAGAAGAGAGAGAGAAAATATCGGATAAGGCTTTGTCTTTCTAAAAACTGAGATTATATTTATATTCCACTCATTTTTGAATTACATAAGGGTTGAATATTCTTTTTGATAGCAGGGTTTTACTAAAGTTGGCAATAAGAATGACTAGGAAGCAAAGATTGTTGACATGCCTCCAAAGGTCAATAATTTGTTTTGATAATCTCTTAATTGTGTTGAATAGATTATTGTCATTGATGTCAAAGGTAAGTAAGTATTCAAATGTAAATGTGACTTTAATAAATACAAAAGTGGAAAAGTTAAGTGGAAGTGGAGTAAACGTGAAAGTTGAGTAAACATGAAAGTGGATTAAAAAGAAAGAGGTAAAAGTTAAAGTGGATTATACATAAAAGTGTTATAACATGAAAATAAATTGAAAAGGATAAAAGTGAAAGTGAACATGGTATTTGCAAATGGATTTATAAACCATGGTGTTGTTTTACCCATGGAATGTTAATAAGGGGGGAAATTTAAAAAGGTTTAGTGGAAAATACAAGAATTTTGAGTCAACATATCTTTACTTAAATGTTTGTTCTGCTTCCTCAATTTTAGAAAAATTCTATGCACGGATATATAAAAATTTAATGATTGGCCCTTTATGTTTTGCGAGGGTACTCATCAGTCGGTTTTGGGTCCACTCCTCCTCCTCTTGGATCATGGACATATTTTCTCACAAGAAACCAAAGGCGATCTGGTTTTCATCAAGACTCAAGATAAGTTTTGTCCTTGGTTTATTCTATTGTTTAGTTTCCATATAACTAAAATGCTAGCAAAGTTATTAAAGCCTTGTTTCACTTCTTTTGCAAGTTGTGCAAGTTGGTGTAATAGGATGAATGAAGTATCTTAGCATGAAAGGTATTTGAGTTTCATGTCCTTCCTTGACTGACCTATGCATGCATTAATCTTCAACTACATACATAATTTTGTAGAGAATTTCCTAGGGTTTTGTTTACAACACAAAAGAATGTGGAGTTCTTGATCTATGGTACTCTAGCTGTAAATTTTGAACAAGATTCATTTGAATACAACGGTTAATTTTGCAAGACACGTTTTAGTCTATTGAATCACTATCTTTTTGTGGTAATAGATAAAATAAAGAATATATTCAGACAATTAATCTTTCTACCTATTCTTTGCATGTTATCAAATTGATAAGAATACCATCTAAGTTTATTCCCTATTGCCATATTTCTCTACAGTGTTTTGTTATGTACATATTTGAATAGCAATTCAAATACATAATCTCAATGGCCAATATGCACCTAAACATAGATATACTATGTTTTTGTATGAGCACCTCTCTCTCTCTCTCTCTCTCT
>ML785234.1:625276-641772 GCA_009831015.1 Picea engelmannii | reverse complement strand
CTCCGCATCCTCAAGGTCACAACCTGCACACTCAATAAGCTGAGTCAATAGCACCTGTCTATATGATTAGGAACACATCATATCATCTGTCAATCACATCATAATCATATACAAAAGGTCTAACATCAAAAAGGGTCCAGATCTCTTGCGAGCAAGTGTCCTCAAAGAATAAGTGTCCTCAGTGTGCCAGAGCGGGATGTTACAAAAACTCACATTACTATTTGTAGAAATAGGCTTCATTACCACCATAAATTTTGTGACAATTAAGAATCACTCAAAATCATCTTCTTTTTAATATATATCCCATTAAAACTCACATGACTATGTTTACAATAGGTTATGATGCACTTACATTTGAAACTATTGTCATGATTACTCTCAATCAACATTAATTTCCACCTTATATGACTATATTTTATCTAGATTTCTAACTCCAAATAAGCCTCACAAATATTACATTTGCATCACCTCATAAAAATTTCTATTATGAATACGAACAATCGTCATACAACATTTGCACAGTTCATAAGTTATATAATATAACATTATCCAATTTTTGATCAGATAAGAGTGCACCACTTAGTAAAGCAAGATTTCTTATGTGACAATATTAAAGGCATAACAAGTCGCTATGCACCACTTACTAAATATTTCTCATGTTATTAGTGGGTGTGTGAGGTCAATTGTAATCTTCAAACTTCTACCTCCCTCTCTCAATCTCTAGCAATTCATATTCTTATGGCCCATCTCTAAGAGATAACTTTACAATCATTCCTCTTCCTTACATGCCACTTGAACAATCAATTCAACTTCTACATGTCATTTGATGCCCACTTCATAATGACAATGAATTGGTTCAATAGTTATTGTCGATGCACCATACACATGTTGCTTTTGATCTTGTAATCCCTTGTACATTTTTTCAATTTATTGAGGTTAATATATGAACCCTCAAAGAAACCATTAGGATTGATGTATTCCATGGTAACGTTGAGTGATATTATACCAAGAACCCCAATCAACTTAGTCCTCAACCATTCAAATACTCATAGACCATACTACATGAATAATTGACCAATAAACATTCTTTAAAACCCTTTAGGTTTTTGTTGACATCTTCTAGAAACATGCATCCATTATTTCCATTAATTATCTCAATGTGATCTCCAAGTCAATTATCCATAATTCAGTAAATCTATCACTTCCATATTAGGTCGATTATCTCCTACTGGAACTTCCCAACAAAACATCCTACTTAGTCACACTCTCACCCAATTGACTATTTGACTTCTTACACGATTCAACACATAATAACATATCCATTCCATTGACTATTAAGGCATAAAGTTCCATTTGAAGATCTCTTTTTACTAGTTTTGTAAATACCTTATGACACTTTCCTATATCCCTTGGATTTATTCATCATTTGAGATCTTTGGTAATATATACAAATATATTTACTTTTTTTTTAAGGGATGTTGATATTTACAAAATTTTGTGTGTTGGTGTAATTTACTAGTATTGTGGCGTTGTTGCTCTTTAAATGAAAAGGAAAAGAGCTGAAAGCAATCTTGCAAAAAGTTAGAATTCATTTTGTTATCAAATATAAACAACCATCAGTAAAATGGACATGAATTGCAAAGAGTGAATATGGCATTGTACTTAACAAAGAATAATCTAGTGTCATATTGTATGATTGTAGTTCAAGAACAAGAATATATATATATATATATATATATATATATGGAACAATTATTTCTTGAGTGCATCATATTTTTTAACACAATTTCGTGGTGTACAAGAGTTTAAAAAAAATATTATTAAAAATAAGTAATAACAAGTGACAAAATCCTTAAAAACTAGGTTCAAAGTGTTTGCTAGCAAACATTTACAATAAGAATCAACACCAATATTCAAGATATTTTCCATGAATAGAAAATATATATTACTTTGTTAATGTTGGTATTTCTATAAGGAGTCAACCTATTCATACACTGATTAGGTTCAAAGTGTTTTCTATTAAACATTTACACAAAGAATCAACACTAAGATTCAAGATATTTTCCATGAATATAAAATCTATATTACTTTGTTAATGTTGGTATTTCTATAATGAGTCAATCTATTCATAGATTGATTCTATTTTAGGTAATTTGTAATGGGCATTAGCCAAGCTATCATGATTCCTTAGGTTAGTGAGTCTGGCCAAGCTATGGTATATATGTTTTCTTAGTTATGGCCTCAAACAAAAATTTCATTAAAAAACTCAATGATTAACATGATTATGTAATTCACGCTTGGTTTTGCATTTTTCTGTGTTCTTCATTTAATAACAAGAGAAAGTAATATTCATTGCCAAGAGTCATCTATATTTGGACTAGGTTGACAAAAGAACATCTTGAAACCATCTAGTGAAACCTAATGATAATGGGTAAGTAAATCTCCCCCTATGCTTCACATGTCCTACATATTGTCACATGAGTGACCTACTTGTGTAGTAAACTGCTCAAAAAGGAACCAGTCTCCCACTTTGGTGGTTTTTTCCAATCTCTTCCACTTTGGTGGTCTTTTCCAATTTTAGAGGCCCTTTGATTAAAAGAATAGTTATAACGAATACATCATTTTGGATGATAAAGTCTAATTTATAGAAATAAAATAGTCTTAGATAGGAACTAATTAAATTATACTCATTTATTACTTTAGACATATTGACCAAAGTTATTCAATGCTTATCTTATTGATGATATTTATATTCATATAATATAACTTCAAATTGACAACTCATTGGATTTGTGTTGGGTATGTAGGCATAATTTAAACATGGTAGGAACTATGTGAGGAAACAAGGAATCATAATGTTATGAGGGCCATGTGACCTAACACTAGTGATATATCCACTCATAGTAGAAACATTTTCTAATGAAAATCCATATCATATGGGAGTTTTTATGTTAGAAATAACATTTTATYCCTACCTTCTAGTTATCAAAAACTCTTCATAAGTAAATTGATATTTCATTGAATTTCTATTTAATAGTATTTTTAATGGTATATCAATGTTCTGTAGAGTGATCTCCTTCTCCATTCTCAAATGATTTAGCCAAGAATTGACACATTTATGCCAAACCCCATTAAGTAATAGGTAGAAAATTTTCTTTCATGTTAGTAGTCTCTTTTTCCTGTACATTAGGTACCTAGTTTTAGTCATTCTCTTAATGGGGAAACTATATCAAGCAAGGGAGTTAGGGAGTTTATAGTTAATAAATCCCTTAGTGGAAATCCCTTAGTTTATAGTAAAATTAGGTCCCTTTATGTAACTTTAGGTCACCATAAAATATTTCAAAATTAAGTATTTAGTTCAACTATATCCACAACTATCCAACAATTTGTACTTGAATCTTTCAAGTGATCCAAATATATAATATAGCAAAATTACATTTGCTCCACCTCATCTTAATTTAATTTATATTAGGAATACAAATAACCCTCAATCCCATCCCATTTAACATGACCATAAATGAATTATTATAAAAACTCTGACATTTAAACAATTCTAATGGAAAATTTAAAGCAATGGCATATAATCCATGTTCATGCAAAACCTTCACCTCATTGTGATTAAAACAAGTTTGTGTGAGGTTATGAAGATTAAACTCTTTGTTTTGGGGATTCTAATGCATTACATTATATGTGGTCTTTGTGGATCCAACCATAGGGAACTTTTAAGGAATATTAAAGAAATGTTCTAATAAATTTTTTAGTGGATCCAACCATAGGGAACTTTTAAGGAATATTAAAGAAATGTTCTAATAAATTTTTTAGTGGATCCAACCATAGGGAACTTTTAATGAATCCACTTTCTTGTTGTTTTTTTGAATTGATTTCCCTTGGTGAACCCAAATTTCTAATTTCAATGACTTCTTTGTGTGGGTTTTG
Source organism: Picea engelmannii (assembly GCA_009831015.1). NCBI lineage: Eukaryota > Viridiplantae > Streptophyta > Pinopsida > Pinales > Pinaceae > Picea > Picea engelmannii. Next base: position 637,836 of record ML785234.1, on the reverse strand, counting down.
TTGATTATTATGAAAAGATTGTTGTTTTATCTTATGTCCCTTATCCCTTTAGTCATCAGTCCTTGCATGAGCAGTCAGCCAAGAGCCGAATCAACAGTTGTCACTTCGGTGTTTAAAGACCTATAGATTCAAATACCCTTCTTTTATGTGCATGGATGATGAGTGAAGGATAAGAATCTGCCATGTTGTCTATGGACCCGTTACTTATCTTTTAGTTGATTGAATCATGGTTGCATGTTTAGTTTTTGCATCTTCTTCTTTAATGTGGATTGTGAATGATAAACTTCTCAGTGGAATGACAGTCCCTTGGCGAACTCAACTTCTGATTTTAATGACTTCTATGTTTGGGTTTTATTGAATATTGTGAAAAGGTTGTGGTTTTATCTTCTGTCACTTATCCCTTTAGTCATTAGTCCTTGCCTGAGCAATCGGCCAGGAGCCAAATTGACGGTCATCACTTCGGTGTTTAAAGACCTATAGATTCAAATTCCCTTCCTTTTTGTGCATGGATGATGAGTGAAGGATAAGAATCTTCCATGTTGTCTATGGACCCCTTACTTATCTTTTAGTTGATTGAATCATGGCTGAATGTTTAGTTTTTGCATCTTCTTCTTTAATATGGATTGTGAATGATAAACCTCTCAGTGGAATGACAGTCCCTTGGCAAACCCAACTTATGATTTCAATAACTTCTATGTGTGGGTTTTATTGATTATTGTGAAAAGTTTGTGGTTTTATCTTTTGGCACTTATCCCTTTAGTCATCAGTCTGTGCCTGAGTAGTTGGCTAGGAGTTGAATCGACGTTCGTCACTTCGGTGTTTAAAGACTTATAGATTCAAATGCCCTTATTTTCTGTGCATGGAAGATGAGTGAAGGATAATAATCGGCCATGTTGTCTATGGACCCATTACTTATCTTTCAGTTGATTGATTCATGGATGAATGACCAGTATTTGCACCTTCTAATGAGCGAGTACCTTTGTGGTTTGATTGTTTAAAAATTTGATTTATCTCTGCATTTTTAATTGTTTTTTTGTGTACATCTCTAGAATTTTTTTGATAAATTCTGCATTGTGGATAGATATTGAAGAGTGATGTCGACACGATATTATCCAAACATTCCTCGCAAATGCTCTAGGCATTCTCAAGAAGGAAGAATAAGAACTCCTTATTCAACTGAGACTCCGAGTGAGCACCAACAATCTCGTTAGAGGAGATTTTGAAATGAGTTTGTAAATAGATCATATGCAGAACCTCCTCAAACTAGTGTTATCAATGCAACCTTCTTAGATAGGTTGTGTATCAACACTCCTACACCTGAAAATGTAGTGAATATCTATGGACAAGAGAATATTTCTAGTAAGTTTTTTAACTTTTGTTTATTTTTGTTGAATTTTGTTGTATTTAAATTTATGTGAGGTTAAATCTTGAAGTTACTTTAAAATGTGTGTGTAGGCAATCAATTTAGAGCAAGGGAAGACAATGAGAGTGGTTGTAACGAAGATTCAAATGTCGGTGCAGAGCGTGAAGGTGGATTTAGGACGCTGCGTTATGAATAAACATAAGATTACACGCCAACATCCACCTATGCTTCAGAAGTTGGCGATGGACTTCCCTAGGAAGGGAATACAGAAGAAATGACACTTGAACGATGCTCAGGTGTTAAAAAGAGGTTGAAAAATGATTTGGCGGTCTTGGAACTAACTCAGGAGAGAAAACAAAGTTTGCAAATTGTTTTTCATTCACTGGAAAACTTTATGGATGCATATCAGAAGATGGGGCCAACCACTGATAGTTTCGTCGATCTAATGAGGTAGCGAAACTCAGAGGTGATGGGTCCTGATAAATGGGAGACAGTAAAAAATAGAGTTTCAAAAGAAGACGCCATCTCCATGTTCAATTTCAAAGAGGGCCCAAAGAAGAAAATATTGAAGGTGCAATATTTTAAGCACCCCGACTTTGTCAATCATCTGTATAACAGATTTTTTGCAGCATATGGTAAATTGTTGTGGAACGATGAGGTTCCACACTATTTTGCAAGACATTTTTTTGCGGAGTTTTTCTTGCACATGCACCTGGATTATACTAGTCTAGAGTCCAAATATTATGGGACTAGTAAAGGATGTACATATGATCGCAAATGGGCATATTGAAATGAAACATTGTCGAGGCCTCCAAAACCTTTAGTACCTCACCCAACAGGGGCATTTGCATCACTTTCAGAGTTCCAGGCTACATCAGAAGTTGGAAAAGAGGTCAGGACTGGAATCAGAGAAAATTTCGAAGCTATGTTTTATGGTGTTGATGTTGGCATGAAGCGTCACCAAGTAGAAACCAATTCCCGGGCCACATTTGTTGATAAAACAAATGTAGACTTAGAAGCAATGTCAGGAGAAAAAGGTTTGGAGTATGCAAAATTTTGTCAGGATGGTTCAAAGAAGGTCATTCAGAATGATGACCCGAATCGAAGATTGGTATGTGATCTATTTAGGCAAATTTTGATGAATTTTATGATAGTTTACTTCAAGTTTTAGATTTAGATATCCTTGTCTTTATAGAAATAATCGAGTTCTTCTTGCCATTAATTGCAGTTTGGAGATATGTTAAACGAATCTCTAGTCGGTAGGGGACTTGATTCAACAAGTTTGAATTTGGATGGATTGAATCGGGTATGTTTTTTCTAATAGTTGTTCAATCTCCACTCTTTTAAATAAGAGTTCAACAACATTTATAATTTTTTACAATTGTGAACACGTTGAATCCTCGATTTAGTTCTTAGTTGTGTTGTTCACGACTCTCTATTCCATCTACAAGTACTTGGGTTGGCTTGTCTCAATTCTCATTGGGAGAGTTTGAAGAGGGTGGGAGTTCATAGGTATCATTTAATGTCTTAAAATCATTTAAATTTAATGTGTTATATAATCATTTGAATATAATTTTTTAATTTTTCAAATTTGAAATGTGTTATATAGGATAATGTGGAGAAGAGAGTATCTGAGAGTGTATTCGGAAGGGATATTGGGATTGAGAAGCACCCAGATTAGGAAAGGATGTGTCCATTCAGAATGATTCATAAATATACTTGACCTTTGTCAATTTTTTGTTTTCTCAAATTTATAGTTTATTCTTTCCTCAATTATTTAGAATTATATAGAACCCCTAGATAAGTTTGTCGTTGTCTTAAATGGTGTAAATTCAAACTTATTTAAGTTTAGATCATGATAAAGACCTAATTTTGAACTTGAATATGTTTGAATATTTGAGAATAGATTCTATCCCACATCAGAAAAGAGAAAGTTTCTAAATTTTCCTCCATTACAGTCCTTGCTTTCTTGTCAAAGAATGACATGATATTATATGAGAACATCTATTCCATCGAAGAAAGAGAAGATAAGTATTTTTCGGAAGAATGATTTTTAAAATGGAGATTTGTGAACTTTTTTAGATAAAAAGTAGTTTTTTGGAAGAATTGTTTAATATGAAGATTTATGAGTCCTTTAGTTTGAAAGGGCATCGTGAAATTTGATTATATGACCACTGCAGAAGAAGAAGAAGAGAAGTATTTAACTGCTAAGGAGATCAATATTTTATAGTTGTGTAAATATGATCAAATAACAACACCTGGGATGAGAATTACATCTAAGGATTTGGGACTTTATCCATAAGGAGAATTTTCTGAAGGATTTTGGACTTTATCCACAAGGAGATAAGTATTTCTTTGAAAGAATGACTTAATACATGTAGATTTTTCAATTGTCTTTATACACAGTTCTATATTTATTTTCATATTATTATCTAACTCTAACACACAATTTGTTTTACCAAGAACACAATAACATCACTTGGGATGAGAATTTCACCTCAAGGATTTGGGACCTTATCCATAAGGAAAATTTCACCTCAAGGATTTGAGACCTTATCCACAAGGATTTGAGACTTTATCCACAAGGAGATACATATTTCATTGGAAGAATGACTTAATATGGATATTTGTGAACTTTCTTCATACACAGTTCTATATTTATTTTCAGATTATTATATAGTTCTCTAATTCAATTTTTTTTACCCAGAATATATTTTAAGATTTACAAATTTTTTAAATCATGTACTCTTAAATTAAGAGAGTAACTAGATCTTAAATCTGTTTAACCATGGTTGGTTATGTTATTATTAGTTTTTGTTTATTTAATATCTAGTTGTGTAGTATATATGCTAATCTGTGTTATTTTTTTTTTATTAAGTTTTTTATTTTTACAGATGTCTAAATTATATTTGGTGGAAAATATGTTTACAATATATTTTGTGGGAAAGAGTATGTTGGAGGATGATAGTTAACTCTTTTGGTATATATGTCAATTTTATTTTAATTATAATTTTTGAATTCTGTATTATTTCGCATGTTTGAATTGTAAATTTTTAATTTTTGAAATCTGTTTTTTTGCAGGTTTGAACTTTATGTATGAAGTGATCTATCTTAAAGTGGTGGCTTAGAGTCCAGAATTTTAGAGTTAATGTCTGTGTTTTTGTTATTATCCTAAAATGGATGTGGAACTTATGTATTTTACAGTGCTACTATTCAGACCTTATATATATATATATATATATATATATTTCATAATTTTGGAATTCAAAATAACAATTTTTGTCTCATATATATATGATTTCTCATAATTGATGGTAAAAAAGTGGAAGAGTTAACTTATTATGAACTAATGTTTTGTATAAATTTGATTATAATATATATATTTCATAATTTTGGAATTCAAAATAGCAATTTTTGTCTCATATTCAATTTTTCATAATTTTCATAATTGATAGTAAAAAAGTGGCAAAGTTAACTTGTTATTAACTAATGTTTTGCCATGTATTAATTTAAATGTTTCATTTTATGTTTACTGTGTACTTTAGAAAATATGAAAAATACATGATTGTATTGTCAAATCGTGTTTTGTATATTCTTCTTTTTACAATGCATTTTAAATTAAACATCAAAGTCTTAAAAAAATTTCTGCTATGTATTAATTTAAATGTTTGATTTTATGTTCACTGTGTATTGTCAAAAATATGATTATACCATTCAAAAGGTGGAATGGAAAAGTTAACTAGTAATGAAATAATGTTTTGCGTATTCTCTTTTTTACAATGCATTTTAAATTAAGCATCAAACTCTTAAAAACTTTTCTACTATGTATTAATTTAAATGTTTTATTTTATGTTCACTGTCTGCCATCCAAAAAATGATTCTATTGTCAAAAAGTGGCAAAGTTAACTAGTAATAAAATGTTCAAAATGATGTGACAAATTGGCAAAAGTGACAAAATTAGCGATAAAATAAAATGCTAAAAACAAATCTTTAAAATGGAAGAGATGATCAACTCTTCTTTAATTTTTTTCATGTAGTCATTAAAAAAATATTAAAGTTATAAGAGATATTCACCTAAAGGTTCATATACCCTTGAACCTAATGCAATATTATTAAAATAAAATAGAAAAGAATACTATTGAAAAAAGTAGGGGTCAATCAAAAAGGTGTTTAACAATTTTTTATTTTTTATATCACTATATACCACTATCTTACTGCTTCAAGTCTGTAACATCCCGCTCTGGCGCACTGAGAACACTTATTATTTGAGGACACTTGCTTGCAAGTGATCTGGACATTTATGATGTTAGACCATTTATACTTGATTATGATGTGATTGATAGATGACATGATGTGTTACTATTTGATGTAGATAGGTGCTATTGACTTAGTTTTATTAAGTGTGCAGGGTTTTTGACCTTGAGGATGTAGAGGCATCGGTAGAACCCCCTTGGACTCCGGACTGAGTCAGGGAATGTGCTTTTGGGTGATATGTTTACTATGATGTTTCATTTGATTTGATGATTTTTTGTTGACATTTCTGACATGATTATTGTGATGCAGGCTGACGATAGCTTGCCGCCTAGACTCACATATGGAGTAAAGGGGCCACACACAATTTGCAGAGAGGTTGAGGGAGAGGGGTGGACAGCAGCCCTGCCATCGCCTGCTAGCACTCCCGCCGTGGCTCGAACTGTAGGTTAATGATTACCTAGTTCGAGAGGACCCACGATGTCGTGAGGGATGATTGCGACAGTCGCTCACGATGATTCTAAGGGGCACACAATAAGATGGGGGCCTTATTCCTTAGAACCCTTAGTCTCCTACAAGTTCACCTAGTGGAGTGTTGACTCCAGGGGTTATAGAGGTATACCAATCAGTCCAGTTGGCGAGTGGCACCCTTGGAGCACGTGGTGCATCCTAAAGGGCATGCCACACAAAAGAAACTCAGTTGGCAAGTGGCACCCTTGGAGCACATGGTGCATCCTGAAGGGCACGTTTCCCAAAAGGAATTCAAGAGGCGAGTGGCACCCTTGGTGCACGTGGTGCATCCTGAAGGGCACGTCGCAATAACGTGGTTGAAGGAGTCAGCCTAATTATCCCTAATTCATCATCACATGAATAAAACCTTAAGCAATTCCCCTAACCAATCGTCGCCTAGCTCAGAATCTAAGCCCTAAGCCTAAGACTTTTTTAGAAAAAGGGGGCAGAATTTAGTGTGACCTTAACAAATGAAAATTTAAAAAAAAAAAACAAAAAAAACTCAGACCATTATCCTCTCATTATCCATGTCTACTTTATTAAACTATCCTCCATCACCTTCATCTTCCAGTATCCATCTCCCTTTTACATGTCCAATTCACATTACTAAATCACCATCCCTCCCCTAATTCCTCATTATTCTTTTTATGTAATACATTTACTTTTCCCATATACATGTTTTCCATCATCTTAATCTCTCATTATCCTGTATATATATATATTAATGGTGAATTTAAATGATGGATAACGATAATTTACTATGATGAATGCATGCTTATAATTAGAAAAAAAAATGAAAATATATATGCCTATATATTATAAACAAATGGTGGCGTATTCCTTAATCTTAAATTTTTAGAATAATGAAAATGATAAATGGATCCTCTTTCCATAAATTATTAATCCCTACTGCCTCTACCATTAATAAAAGTTACACATGTAAAAATAAAATGGAATTATTAATGAGCGCACATACTCTTTGAGTTTAAAAAAAAAAAAAGTATAAAAAAAAATAAAATAAAAAGAAAAATAAGAAAATAAAAGGGAAAAGGGGGGAAAACCTAAAAGGGAGGGGATTTAGGGTTTGAGACTGGATAAAAGAAAAGGAGAGGGGGGAAAGAAAGGACCCTTTTTTCAGCTATTGGTATGGTTATGCTACCAGAGGAGAGACTGGACTGATTTCTTGTAGGAGTTGGGGATTCTCAGCAGACTTGAGTGGTAGCTCAGCCTTGGAGGCGATATGAGAAGCTAGTCTATCGTCTGGGTTGTGTGTGGCCCCTTTGTGGCTTGGGGGGATAAGGGGGAAGGAGAATATCCCTAGCATTTGGCTGGGATGTACCGGTGAGTCCTCTACGGTCGGCAAGAAACAAGGCGACGAAGCAGCGAGGAGCACAGGAGTTCAAGGCGGCAAGCAACAAGGCAACGGTATGTTCATGCTTTCAGTAGAGTAGAATGCTTATTTAATTGCTGCTGAGATTTGATTGTATTGTAGTGAATGTTATTTCCTTGTTCCTTAAACCCTACAAAAGAATAAAAAAAAAAAAAGGGGGTATTATCTGTAGATCCGCGCTGGTAATCATGCTCTGGAAATCTCCTTCGAAGCTGTCCCTGTAAATTGCATTGGTTATTTGTTTTTACTTGTATTGGGCATTTTTTTTATCTCCGTGGCCTTCTCGTATTACCTTGGGCATATTTTTTTTCACACAGGGAGCTTTGATTTGCAGTAGGGTTTTTCTCTTGATGCACTGGTGTTGATAATTGTATTGGGCAATTTTTTTTTTATCTCAGTGGGTTTTCTTGTATTCCCTTGGGCGTATTTTTTCACACAGGGAGCGTTTGACGACAGTAGGGTTTTTCTCTTGATACCCTGGTGTTTATATTTATTTGGGCATTTTTTTTATCTCGGTGGGTTCCTTTTGTTACCCTGGGCGTGTTATAACCACCAGGGGCATTTTTTTTACTGTAGAGAGTACACCTTTTACTATTGGGCGTTATATATGGTGGACGTTTGTTATTTTTGGTGGGTTCTTCCACTTTTACATTTTGGGAGTTTGTAAAAGACAGTGGGCAAATCCTCTGTGGGTTTTCATTTTATTGCTTGCTGGGTGTCCTCCATTTCGTGGCCTGTGTTTACCTTGTGGCTGAGCGACTCCAAGGCGACCTGGGCACGTGTTGATCATGATACTACTTTATTTCCTTCGTTGGCAGTGGGTAAGGCCGCGTTTTTATTGCCCATACCATTAATGTCTTGTGGTAATGTCTGAAGCTTCGTGCAGAACGTTAAAACCCTAGAACGACCAATCCATTATCTTGCCACAATTTTCCCCTTGGCATGCGATTTACAACATCTTATCCAAAAGTGCATTCAACAAATCAAATAAAATAAAAAAAACAACATAAACAACAATATTTATGAAAACGCAAGGAATGTCATTATTGCTCTTATTCATGGTCTTGCAGACTGTAAGGGTAACTGTATTAAAGATAAGGTCATGGTAATGATACTGAGATTTCACCATTATACCCCCAACCTGTACAAGATTCATAACTATTATGAATTCCTCATAAACCTAGACTGTAATTCCGGTTAGCACTGAAGAGAAATATCAGAACCTTTACTTCCAGAACTGTTTTATTTTTCTTAATGCTAAATTGTTATATTCATCCATTGTTGTTTGTGGGTAAATATTCAAACTCCATCCACCAAAAGGGAATTATCAGGAGCATTACTTTCCAGATTGTGGCCTTCCTTATTTTAGTTTAATTGATAATTTATTATAGCTAGTCATTGATATCTAAATTTCACTGCCTTATTATTCTTACTACCTTACTAGAATGAGGCAACCTCCAGATTTATTACTGCCTAAATGTGACCACCAGATCCAGAGTTACTACATTATTACAGTTTATATTATGTTAGGGTAATGTATTAAGGAAAGGTATTGTAAGGTCAGTTCAACAAGCTATTGCAATGCCCTTACACCATAGTATAATGAAGGTAAGGAATGTTGTTATGAGGAATCGCCTTAGGATTGAATGCCTAAATTAAATGTGAGGACTGTCATTATAAATCTAATTGGAAACTAGTTAGTGGATATAACAAGTCATTTATTGCAAATGCATATTCAAATTTTATTATGATTTAGTCGGCAAAATTTGGTTGACATCGTTTATGGTAGGGATGTCATTATCACCTTCTTGGGAATTTGTTAGTGGATCTGCAAGGGCATTTATTGCATTGTACATTTAGTTGATTCTGCACCAAATCCACACAAGTTAACCTCCACCAAATTATTCTCCGTGTTTTTAATTAATATTTGTTAATTTGCGATGAACATACTGGTTATTGGCAATGTTAATTTTAGATATTATTTTTATTACTTGTTATATGCTTAAATGCAATGTTGTTTAAATTGAATGCAAATGATAATACTTGTTAAAAACTAATATTAATATTGCTTTAAACTGCAATGTTAATATTGGCTTAATTGCCATGATATTACTTGTTTAATTTGCAATAACAAGGTTTGTTTAATCAACAAGGTCAATGATGATGTTTGATTCGCAAAATTAATATTTGTTTAATTTCCATGATATTACTTGTTTAATTTGCAATAACAAGGTTTGTTTACTCAGCAGGGAATTGATGATGGTTGATTCGCAATTTTAATATTTGTTTAATTGCCATGATATTACTTGTTAATTTGCAATATTAAGGTTGTTTCAATTTGCGAGGGAATTGATGATGGTTGATTCGCAATTTTAATATTGTTTAATTGCCATGATATTACTTGTTAAATTGCAATGACAAGGTTGTTTTAATTGCCAGGGAATTGATGATGGTTGATTCGCAATTTTAATATTTGTTTAATTGCCATGATATTACTTGTTAATTTGCAATAATAAGGGTCGTTTTAATTTGCAAGGTCAATGATGATGGGTGATTCACAATGTTAATATTGTTTAATAGAATGGTTCGGGATGATGTCTAAGCTGCAAGGTTATTATTAGTTTAATTTGAAGGTTAATGATAAGGTCTATTGCAATGCCAATATTTGTTAAATTATTATGACCTGTATCCTGTTCTTCAAGTTGTTAAACCCTTAATGTTGATCGATTCTAAATGCTAATTTAAGGTGTACATATCGACTTATTGATTTTTAAATGCTCTCAATACTGACCTAAATATGTAATCGACAATTTGGTTTATGACCCACCTTCAGGATGTAAAACTACATTTAAAACAGACCGGTTCAGTGATAAGTGTTTTTCGTCCTATTAGATCTTAGATATTGGCTTTTAGCCAGGAATATTGGTCGGGTAGTTGACGAGGTTGTATTTAGCTTATGATTCATATGTGGATTGTTGTTCTTTAACCCTTTTGTACTTGGATGTAATCAATCCCTTGTTGCTCTGATTGTGTCGGGAGTGATCTAGACACCTCCTGGTAAGCCTTGGTATTTATGTCTGTGTGTTTTTCTGCATCAAGAATTCAGTGCCGTATCAAGAGTCTCAGGCCCTTTAAAGGTAGGGTTTCCACTCTTGCGACACACCTGAGGGGATTACTAGTTTCTGCCTAAGCAGTCGGCCAGGAGCCTATCTGACCTTCTCTCTCTTCAGAGCAGAGGACTAAGATTAAATGCCCTGCTTTTCTGTGCAGCAATAGTAAACTCCGCTACTATGGATTCTCCCATCCGTGACTGTACTGTATGTAACACCTTGTGTGGTTTTATGCTTATAGCTGCTTGTTGTGCGCCTTGCGTCCTCTTGTTGTGATCGTCGTGGTTGCATCTTGTCAGTCGATGGGTGGCGACGTAGAGTCCGGTGTGTCTATTTCCCTTCCCACACGCGCACACACACTTTTAAAACCAAAAAAAAGTAAACAAACAAAAAAAAAATTCACCTGTTTTCAGCATTGTTGTTGTAACGAGGAAGGTTGTTACAAAGTCAATATACTTGGAATATAATTCACTAATAGTTTGAGTGTTATACTTATCCAACATTAATAATAGATTTTACTACATGACATTAATATAGTAAATATAAAATTCATGTTTTTTTTATAAAGTAATATTGTAAATACAAAATTTGTGTTTTGACTTTGGAAGTCCTGGTGAAAACTAAAGAAGAAGGTTATATATCTCCATATACCTTAACAATCAAATGGTTAAGGGAGAATCTCTTCTCCTATAAACAATAGAATCTCCTACACAAATATCATGACCTTAAAAATAAATTATTATCATATAAAATAATAACAATCAATTGGTTAAGGGAGAATCTCTTATCCTATAAACAACAAAATCTCCTACACAAATATCATGACCTTAAAAATAAATTATTATCATATAAAATAATTGTGACACTTAAAATATTTATAAAGCATCATATCTATATTAAATTTTTTGTTAAATTAAATATAAATTAACATTGTGAATAATTAAATATATAATAATTGTGAAACATAAAATGTTTCTATCAAAAAACAATTCAATTAAAAAAATACTTCAAAAATTATTATTTTTTAATTAGATGTAGAGGTTAAATTTGATATTGAATCCTTCGCATATATTAGAAGAAGTTACATTAATGGTTCTATCAATGTAATTGGGTATCATAAAGAAGTCATGTTAATGTACAGTATCTTGAGAAAGGGTTAGTTCCATTTAGAAATTTGAAGTGGGTATCTTGGTGATCCATCACTAGAATTTGCTAGAATCTTGCAAATCCAACCATGCGTAAGATGTGAAGGAATTTCCTTTTAAATAGAGAGTTTCTAGATCAACCTTTTCAATAAAAAATAATATTCCTTGTGTTCTAGAAGGTACTAAAAATGTATAACTCCTCAATGTGATCAATTGGCTTTGATAAGTGAACTTTGTAAGAACCTTGTTTAACAAAGCCTAAAAAAAACTGTAAATTTAAACATTAATATTATTCAACATAAGCAATAAGCAATTTCATTCAGCATATAAGCAACATAAATTTAAATTTATGAACAACAATCTAATAAATTACATAACAACCCCAAACCCAACAAATTCATGAATATAGATACCTCTAGCTGATGCTATTATCCCAATATCCGATTGTCCTCTCTGCTACTTTGCCCAAAACTCTGCCTGGTGCTCTAACCAAACCCTGCCCAAAACCGACTAACCACCCAGACAGCTAGGAGTAGCCTATCTGGCTCCCTAGCTCCAGGATTCCATGAGGATTCGTGGCCCCCGAGCCCAAAACTCCCAGAAACCTGGTGCCCCCCTGTAACAATCCACCCAAACTCTCTAGACCAAACCATAAAATACCTCCCTGAAAATACTGTCCTCCCTTGGCTCGTCTCCCAAATTTCCATCCTCATTCCTGAAGTCCTCTAACCAATCATATGCCCCTCCATTCACTGACTCCTACACTCCTTTACTGCCACCCACCTTATTCC
>ML785234.1:510355-566042 GCA_009831015.1 Picea engelmannii | reverse complement strand
TAGGGACCTACTAACCTCAGTCCCGATGACTCTTCCTCCTATTCCTCCCAATCCCGATGCGCCAACTTTTCCCTAGTGTAAGGATTGTACCTCCCGTTCTATAAAGAGTGGTACTCATCCCTCTTAGGTTTTGGCGGTCTCATTTCTTCCCTTGTGCTTCTGAAGGAGAGGGTTCTGTATTATGCATTCTTCCACGAGAAAATGCTACCACCTCTATGAGCAACCTTTGGTGAAGTCGACGGCAATATCCGACTACCTGGTAAGTTCTTTTAAGGGACTATCATATTTCAAGCTCGAACTAGAGTTTGTTGTTTTGGTTGATACCGAGAAATATTTTGTTGTCTGTAAACTTTCCTATGGATTTAAATACCCTCTTTACTTCCAATAGTCATGTTACAAGTCTACGTGTTTCTCCTTTTATTTTGGTAATGACTGTAGAAGAGGTTTTCTTACTGTATCCGTGAGTCACTAATCTTTCCTCTGTGAACCTAAGGTCATACTTCATGTCCACTGTTTGTGTCCCATGGGTTTATTTCTGATTCAATCCTTTTGTTTACCCTATAACTAGCAACTGTACTTGGGAGTAACTCAGAGTAATTCAAAAGAGTTTATACCTTTGTCGTGTGAAGGCTCAAGGAAAATAGAGGGTCAATATGGATTCTTAACGTATATGTTTCTCCTCTATGACTGGTGCATATCATTTGTAGTAAGGTAGTAGCCTACCAGTAGTTTATCTCTTGCTGAGTTAGGTTACTCCCCATGAGGACTTCTATTGGCTATGTGTATGATATCATTCTTTACGTTCTTCATTTTGCTCGTAAAGGGTTTTTTATCAAATGATTTATATCTTGAATTCACAATGTTATTTTTCAAAGTAATTATTTGATTCTGTAAAAAGGGTTTCTCTGTATTAATGGTGGGACTCCGCTTGTTGCGAGGTTACCCACCAGGAGCTCTAGGACCATTCCCCCTTAGCCATGTTTATTACAAAGTAAATAACATCAACTGGAGGGTCTGACGTTTCATCCCTTAAGTTAAGTAATCCGACAAAGCTATGGTTATCAATCTACCCTTTCGAGTTTATAATTTAAGGTTCTACTCTGTATTTTACTAATGTTTTTTGTGACAGACGAATGTAGGTATGCCCACTTCATGGTGCAGGTATCAGCCTCTGTTCTTCATGACAAAGGTACTCAGGTTCCAAAATGTGACTGTTCCACTCATTTCTGAAATCATGGCATGGAGATCACAATTCTGTTCATAGCTTTCTGTTGTTAAAAGTTACCTTATTCATGCACTGATTTCCTATACCGGATATCTGATGGTTAATAGCATTTTGTTTTTTTCTAAAGTTCCATTTAAGGATATACATACAGTCGAGCATGTTGTAGGAAATGAATGATATTCTAAAGATAGAATTTAGCGAAAACAGATCTACGTTTTTGTTGTTGGGAAAACTCTTAAATAAGTTAAGCTTAGAAGTGGTGGAATATTATTTCTATTTGGAAGTAGCTTATCCTTGACATTTTGTACATTACTTCTGTAACTGAAAGTGTTCAAAAATCTTTAAACAGTTATAATAGCTATCTTTTCTTGACCATATTAATTCCTGTAAGACTAGTCTCTTGTTAATGTAATTCCTATTTGGAAAAAAATACCCTAATAGGGATCAATACATAGGTCTCGCATATTCAAGTCTTTGCATATTTGTATGTGTTTTTTTTTTGATCGATTGCATCTTCAACATAGATTCCATTACTCTGTAATTTCTTAAAAAAAAAGTTTTATGTAAATGCGAAGCAAATTTAACAGATATCCTATATGGTAATGCTACAGTTATAAAATTCTTTGTTCCTCTTTGCGCACAACATATGTAGGATGGGTCATATGTTGTTAATGTATTAGCGAGTTCATTTATTCATTTTCTGGTAGTATGATCCTAGCATGAATATCTTGTTAAGTTTACGGTATTCTTGCTTCTTCAATTATGTTCATTCCCATATGCTTCATCATTTCAATTCTATCCAAGTTCGACTACATATGAGATTTTGTTCTGGGAATAAAAATTTACAGAATGAAATAAATACATGTTTGTAATAGATCTATTCGTTCATGGATATATATATTTGATTCCTCTTAAGGTTTCATTTCAAGAAAACATTTCCATAACTAAACCCTACATTCTATTTGCAGAATTCTATGAGGGTATCATATCCTTTATATTTACATACAGGTTCTAAATCCATAGTAGGGGTGACTAAGGGGATGATTCCAGAATTTAAGTGTAACTATTCGCTAGTTAAGTGGACTATATATTTCATGAAATCGAACAACCTTTATCTAGTTTATTGCATGCATACCAACTTTAAGGATTCCACTATAACAATAACCAATTCATCCCATAGAGGCAGAAATATTGAATATGTAGATACAGAAAAAGACTTACAACAATTATGCGATCATTAAAACAGAAGCTAAAAACCATTTTCGTTTAGCTATAACAAGTACAATACATCCAATATAAAATCAATTCAGACAGATAGATTTTAGAGTAGCATATATGAACTAAACTCGCGGGAAAACAAAGGGAACAACCACGTTCCTCCCAACCGTAGAACCGAGCAGCCATGATCACTTGCCCGATTCACCCCCTAGCCTAACCATGAGTCCATATGGGCGAACTTGGAAATCCCTCTATAGCACCGTCCTTCAATTCAGTCACTTTTCCCCTTGCCTCACACCCTTCCAGTGTTCATAACAGCAAGTGAAAAAAAAAAAGAATCAACAGTCACTTTCCCAGCATACTTAGCAGCGTCCTGCCTCCTCACATATGCTTATTTGTAACTTGCCTAGGTCTTTTCCCTTCCTTGGGAATTTTTGTAAATTCCTAAATCCATGATTTTCATTGGATGCCAATGGCCAAATCACTAATTTTCCACTTGTAAAAATCAACCCATGGGTAGTTCCAAGATGTTCCCCACTCATGGAGTCATGGTTAGCTACTTTTAACATGGTTGTTCCATTTGTCTTCCTGCAATCAATATAAAATATTATGTTTTTAAACAAGTGTCATTTTTAAATAGTTAGTTGGGTCAAATCAAATCTCTGCACAACAATCATAATAATTTATTACAATTAACAAATTCGAAATTCGGAATTTCCATAAATGGAAAAAAAATTCAAATTCGAATTTACCAAAAATAGAATAAATTTCCAGAAATTTAAATTTCCAAAATATTTTATTTTGGGGGATGTCACATCCTTTCCCCCTTCAATAAAACATTGTTTCTAGTCTTCATTCCTTTCTTGGAATAAGATTGGATAAGATTTTCTCAAATCTCCCTCCAATTCCCAAGTGGCCTCCTCAGGACTAAAGTGCTTCCATTGCACCTTTACCTGAGCGACGACTCTCTTCCGGAGCGCTATTTCTCTCTGGTCTAGAATGTGTAGGGTTTCCACATGGAATTCACCTCCAGGTTCCACCTATACCAAGTTCCAATCAATCATATGAGTAGGTTCGTGAACATATTCTTTCAATAAAGAAAAATGAAATACATTATGAATTCTTAGATTGGCTGGAAGTGCAAGTTGATATGCTACGAATCCAATTCGAGCTAGTATCTCAAAGGGCCCACAAAACCTGGGTGCCCACTTGGAAAGGTTTCCTAACTTCAATGAGTTTTTTTAGGATTTTACCCTCAAGTACACATGGTCTCCCACTTGAAACTCTAAGTTTCTTCTTTTCTGATTTGTATAGCTCTTTTGCCTGTCTTGTTCTTCCTTCAAGTTTTGTTGCACTTTTCTTACCATGTTCTACATTTCTTGGAGCATCTCTGGTCCAACCATGAGTCTGTCAGCTAGGTTATCCCAACTAATTGGAGTCGTACACTTTCGGTCGTACGGTACTTTGAAAGAGCTCAATTTTGCTGAAGTTTGGTACCCATTGTTATATGCAAATTCTACCAAGTGTATATAGTCCTCCCACTTGTTTAGTTTCGTTCTTATGTACATGTGGAGCATATCCTCTATGATTTGATTTGTCCTTTCAGTTTTCCCATCCGTTTGTGGATGATAACTCCTACTGAAATTCAAATTGGTATTTAGCCCTGCAAACAATTCCTTCCAAAAGGTGGATGTGAATTTTATGTCTCTATCTGAAATCACCATTTTAGGAATACCATGCAGTCTAAAAATTTCTTTCATGAATATTTCAGTAATTTTTATAGCTTTAAAAGTAGACTTTACAGGAAAAAAGTTTGTAGAATTACTGAGTTTGTCGATTACGACCATGATAGAATCATTTTGCTTCTGAGTTTTAGGCAAAGCTGTTATAAAGTCGAGCGATATAGTCTCCCATTTCCATTCTGGTACCAGTAATTGTTGTAATAGGATGGTTAGATGTTGGTGCTTGGCCTTAACCTGCTAACAATCTTGGGACCTAGCCAAGTATTCTGCTATTTCGCCCTTCATGTTAGGCTAATAAAATAGCTTCCTAAGTGTTGTTATCATTTTCTGGTAACCTGGGTGGCAAGAATACGGTTTCTTATGCACTTTGTCCAAGACTGTTAATTTTAACTCTGTTGAATCTGGTATGTAAAGTCTGTTTTTAAAACAGAGCAATCCCTTCTTGTCGATACTTAGATCTGGTTTATCTCAGTTCGCGGTAATGTTCGGTAATTGTACCATTATTTTAGTATAGTCTTTGTCATTAATACCTGTCATCCTTATTCTTTGTTCCAGATCACCTTCTACCCTGCTGATATTCATCTCAAATAACCCATGGACTCTTCTGCTTAAAGTGTCTACTACTTTATTTTTCTTTCCCTTGATATGTCTGACCTCAAAGTTGAATTTTCTCAAGAAGGCTAAACATGTTGCTTGTCTTGCATTTAGATTTGGTTGGTTAAAGAGATATTTCACCCCGCTATTGTCCGTTAATAATAGAAATTTCCTGCCCATTATGTAGTGTTGCCACATCTTTAAGGCGTGTATTACTACTAACAATTCTAAGTCATGAGTGACATAATTTCTCTCATGTTATTTTAATTTCCGGGACTCTTAACAAATAATGTGTCCTTCCTGAGTTAGGACACCACCTAGCCCTTCTTTATGGTGAAATCTTTATCTGGGTCTACTACTTTCAGTATGGGTGTCGTTGTCAATAATTCCTTTAGCTTGTTGAAGTTGTCTTGACACTTATCTGACTAGTTAAACCTGGTTCCTTTCTTTTGTAATGATGTGATAGGGTAGGCTATCTTGGAAAACCCTTCTATAAACCTACGGTAATATCTGATGATTCCCATGAACAACTGTATATCAGCTACATCTTTAGGTACCGGCCATTCCGTAATGGCTTTTATCTTTTCTGGGTCTACGACAATACCCTCTACTGAAATTACATGGCCAAGATATTGTATCTCTTTTTGATAGAATTCACACTTATCGAAATTGGCGTACAACTTGTTCTTCCTTAACATTTGTAGAACTATTCTTAAATTTTCCTCATGTTCCTCCTCCGTCTTTGAATAGACTAGAATGTCGTCGATAAATACTACCACAAACTTGTCCAAGTACTCACTGAAGATAGTGTTCATTAGGCACATAAACATGGCTAGGGAATCAATGAGTCCAAGAGGTATGACTACAAACTCGTAGTGTCCATATCTTGTCAAAAAATATGTTTTGTTTATGTCCTCATCTTTTATCTGAACTTGATGATAACTGGATCATAAATCCAATTTTGAAAAGATCTTGGCCCCTCCTACTTGATCAAACAGATCATTTATCCTTAGTAAGGGGTATTTATTCTTAATAGTCATTTTGTTTAGTTGTCTATAATAGATACATAGTCTTAGAGTATCGTCTTTCATTTTCACAAAGAGGACTGGTGCTCCCCAAGGTGAGACACTCGGTCTAATATACTCTTTGTCCAAAAATTCCTGTAATTGTATTTTTAATTCTGTTAGTTCTGGTAGACTCATTTGATACGACGCTTTTGAGATGGGAGCTGAACCGGGTAGTAGGTCTATAGAGAAGTTTGTTTCCCTTCTAGGGGGTAATTCTGGCATCTCATCCACAAACACATCTCTAAAATCACATAGAACAACAAAGTCTTCTAACCTTGGCTTGTCTTCTTTTTCTACTAGATTCGTCACTTGGATGGCATTAAAAATTGACATCTCTTTCTCATACATTTCTTTAGCTACATCGCTGAAATTTGTCTGACTGATACTAGTTTTGGTATACCTTGGGTTGTCCTGGTAGTGCTAGCATCATCTTTATAGCTAAGTATCCTTGTATAACAATTGAATATTGCTTTGTGTCATTCCAACCAATCCATCCCAATAATCATATTGTAAGATCCTAGTGGTAGGATGCTCAAATTAGTCCTGATAGTTTGACCATATAAGATGAACTCAAAATCCAAAATATAGTCAATTACTTTCCTTTTTGTACTTGTCACTAGTTGCACAAGCCATGATTTTGCATGCTCCAGTCTGTTAAGTTTATTTGACTCTACTACCTTCGGAGTAATATAACTTAATGTTCCTCCGAGGTCAGTTAAAACAAAAATTCAAGTGTCATGGATTTGACCTTCCATTTCTACCACCGAGGATTGGTGGTCAGCTTGTCGGCCATCAATGGTTGCATTTATCCTATGTAGGCTTCTAGCCATGTCTCCCACTATAGAGGCTTCTTACAGATTATGAACAAAAGTTCTGTTTGTTGAAATCAAACGTGGACAGTTCCTCCTTAGATGAGGCTCTCCACATTCCCAACACTTTAGTGGCTCATGGGGGTTGTCCCCAAACTTATTTGTGTCATTGAAGTGAGGCTCTCCACATTCCCACTACTCATCGTATTTCTGTGGTTGAAGTGAGAATCTTTTCTCTGGAAACTTTTTACTATATTACGACGAGGAGCTAGTTGGTACCCCTTCTTCCATTGGTTCATTCGATCTTGTTTCTTATCCTTCCAGGTTTTTGGAAACTCCACCCACTACTTATACTGATCATAGCACATTCGTTCTTTCCTGAATACCTCACTCAAGGATTTGGGGTTGTCAAACTCGATCCCGTCCCGGTAGGATTGTGGTAAGCAGCTTAAGAATCACTAGATTTTTAACTTATCCACTAGGATGTATGGTACAAACCTTAATAGTTCCATAAATTTATTTATAAGGTCTTCCATTATCATCTGTTCGAGTCGTAACTCGTAAAATTCTTTTCTCTTCCTTTCGTAATAATTTTTAGAAAGGTATTGTTTATTGAAATACTTCTTAAATTCATACCATTCCAACTGTTTCTCCTTTAGGCCCTTGGCCAATTTCTGATCTTGCCACTAAATATTGGCCTTCCCTTTTAAATTGTAAATGGTCATCCTAACCTTAATGTTGTTGGAATAGTTATATATTTGGAAGTACTTTTTGATGTCCAACATCCATGCCTCTGCTTCTTCTCCTGTCCTGGATTCTCCATCAAAGATAGTGGGTTTAGTCTTTTTAAATTCCCCTTCAATGTGTTATACTTGTTTTCTTTTTCTGTCCATTCTTGTTCCATCTTCAGCTGGCGGAATTCCTTCAAACAAACTGTCTCCTTTTTCTGTTTTTGGCCCTGAGTTCTTGGAGGCTCTCTTGCTGACTTCTTCGTCATTATTATTGTCTTTTGGGATTTTCTTGGTCACTATACTGTGCAACAGGACTTCGTTTATCTCATGATGTTCTTGCTGTGCCTTCTTCAATTTTTCATTGTTGGCATTAAAGATCTATAGCTTAGCAATTAAGTTCCTCATTGTTTCCAACACTTCTGTGGGTGAGCTTCTGTCACCGGTATGCCTTGTATCTCCAGGAGGTCTTCGCTATAGATTTTCTTCCATCCTTTTTTCTGCATTGTCCTCAGCTTCCATACTTAATCACCAAAACAAAAAAGTTTTTTGTTTGTAACCAAACAATTTATTAGTTTTTTTATTTCAAATAGAATATATACTAAGCACTACAGTGGTCTTGTTTAGGCCCAGTGTTGTAAATTTTTCTCTGATACCATATGTAATGAACCTCAAATTTATCATAATTTTTTTTTTCCCGTGGTACAATATTTACTGTTTATCTTCATTTAATCAAATCGTAAGGTGGGTACGTACATTTTGTTTTTTCTTTGCATAACCTTATAAAAGACTAGCTCAATACTCTTAAGAGAGGTTTCCATCGAATAAAAGTATTTTCTAACTCATAATTTATTATAAATACTTCAATACAATACCCATATCTACATATATACTAGGATTTGAATTTTCGTTCCCTTGTTTTAATAGAATCGGGCTATTGGATTTTGCACATAAGTTTATGTCCCGAGGAGTTAAATTATTGTACACTTACCTAACTGTGTCAAGATCAGACTTCAAGTCCTGAATGTAGTACGTGAGAGGAAAGGGTTTAAGGATATTCATGATGGTTTAGGAGTGGTTTCAAAGTGTTTTCCTTTGATGGATTCATTTTAGTTATGTTACAAATCGTCTCCACCATAACGAATTGAACCTGATAAAATCCACATCATTCTCTACATAACTGAATTAACTAACTCTCCTCCTCTTGTTGGAGTAATGAAACGATAACTTCAAAAAAAAAAGTTTTGGCGGCCGATTAGTTTCACTTGACAGTCATGGTTTTACTGTTGTTTAACTTTGAATCTTCTGGATTAAGGGGGCGCGGATGTACCTGTCAGGAGGAGTTTAAGGCTCCATCCTGAAATTAATTAGGGTCCTACTAGCCTCAGTCCCGATGACTCTTCCTCCTTTTCCTCCCAATCCTGATGCCCCAGCTTTGCCCTAGTGTAAGGATTATACCTCCCATGCTGTAAAAGGTGGTACTCGTCCCTCTTAGGTTTTGGCAGTCTCATTTCTTCCCTTCTGCCTCTGAAGGAGAGGGATCTGTATTATGCATTCTTCCACAAGGAAATTCTACCACCTCAATGAGAAACCTTTTGTGAAGTCAACGGAAATATCTGACTACCTAGTAAGTTCTTTTAGGGGACTATCATAGTTCAAGCTCGAACCAGAGTTTGTTGTTTTTGTTGGTACCGAGAAATATTTTTCTTTCTGTAAACTTTACTGTCGATTTACAGACCCTCTTTACTTCCAATAGTCATGTTCAAAGTCTATGCGTTTCTCCTTTTATTTTGGTAATGATTGTAGAAGAATTTTTCTTGTTGTATCTGTGGGTCACTAATCTTTCTTCTGTGAACCTAAGGTCATACTTCGTGTCCACTGTTTGTGTCCTGTGGGTTTATTTCCGGTTCAATCCTTTTGTTTTCCCTATAACTAGAAACTGTACTTCGGAGTAACTCAGAGTAGTTCAGAAGACTTTATACCTTCGTCGTGTGAAGGCTCCACAAAAATAGAGGCTCGATCTGGATTCTTAACGTATATGTTTCTCCTCTGTGACTGGTGCATATCATTTGTAGTAAGGTAGTGCTCTACTGTTAATTTATCTCTTGCTGAGTTAGTTTACTCCCCACGAGGACTTCTATTGGCTATGTGTATGATACCATTCTTTACGTGCTTTATTTTGCACGTAAAGGATTTTTATCAAATGATTTATCTCTTGAATTCGTAATGTTATTTTTCAAAGTAATTATTTGATTTTGTAAAAAGGGTTTCTCTGTATTAATGGTTGGACTCTACTTATTACGAGGGTACCCACTAGGAGCTCCAGGGCCATTCCCCCTTGGATAGTTTGATTACAAAGAAAAGCACGACAACTGGAGGGTGTGGCATTTCAACCCTTAAGTTAAGTAATCCGACAAATCTATGGTTATCAATCTACCCTTTCGAGTTTATAATTTAAGGTTCTACTCTGTATTTTACTAATATTTTCCATGATGGCTGAATGTAGGTATGCCCACTTCATGGCGTAGGTACCAGCCTCTGCTCATCATGACAAAGGTACTCAAGTTCGAAAATGTGACTCTTCCACTCGTTTTTGAAATCATGATATGGAGGTCAGGATTCCGTTTGTAGATTTCTATTGTTAAAAGTAACCTTATTCATGCACCGATTTCCTATACCATATATCTAGGGGTTAATCCCATTTTTTTTTTTGTTAAAGTTCCATTTAAGGATATACATACAGTCGAGCATGTTGTAGGAAATGACTGGTATTCTTAAGCTAAAATTTAGCGAAAACAGATCCAAGTTTTGGTTGTTGGGAAAACTCTTAAATAAGTTAATATTATTTCTATTTGGAAGTAGCTTCTATTTCTATAAGTTAGGAGTGGTGGAATATTATTTCTATTTGGAAGTAGCTTATCCTTGGTGTTCTATACATTAATTTTGTAATTGAAAGTGTTTGGAAATCTTTAAACAGTTATAATAGCCATCTTTTCTTGACTATATTAATGCCTGTAAGACTAGTCTCTTGTTAATATAATTCTTATTTGGAAAAAAATACCCCAACGGGGATCATTTCAGAGGTCTCTCATCTTCAGCATAGATTGCATTACTCTATAATTTCTTAAAAAAAAGTTGTATGTAAATGCGAAGCAAATTTAACAGATATCCTATATGGTAATGCTACAGTCATAAAATTCTTGGTTCCTCTCTGAGCATGAGATATGTGAGATGTGTCATTTGTTGTTAATGTATTAGCAAGTTCATTTATTTGTTTTTTGGTAGTATGATCTTAGCATGAATATCTTGTTAATTTTAGGGTATTCTTGCTTCTTCGATTATGTTCATTCCCATATGCTTCATTATTTTAGTTCTATCCAAGTTCGACTACATATGTGATTTTGTTCTAGGAATAAAAATTTATAGAATGAAATATATACCTGTCAGTAATTGATCTATTCGTTCATGGATATATATATTTGATTCCTCTTAAGGTTTCATTTCAGGAAATCATTTCCATAATTAAACCATACATTCTATTTGTCGAATTCTATGAGGGTATCATATCCTTTATATTTACATATAGGTTCTAAATCCATAGTATGGGTTACTAAGGGGATGATTCCAAAATTTAAGTGTAATTATTCGTTAGTTAAGTGGACTGTATATTTCATGAAATCGAACAACCTTTATATAGGCTATTGCATGCATACCGACTTTAAGGATTCCACTATAACAATAACCAATTCATCCAACAGAGGAAGAAATAATAAATATGTAGATACAAAAAAAGAATTACAACAATTATGCGATCATTAAAACAGATGCTAAAAACCATTTCTGTTCAGCTATAACAAGTACAGTACATCCAATATAAAATCAATTTAGACAGATAGAGTTTAGAGCATCATATCTAAACTAAACTCATGGGAAAACAAAGGGAACAACCACGTTCCTCCCAACTGTGGAGCCCAACAGCCACGATCACTTGCCCGATTCACCCCCTAGCATGACCATGAGTCCATAAGGGGAACTTGGAAATCCTTCTACAACATTGTCCTTCAATTCAGTCCTTCATAATAGCAAGTGAAAAAAAAAGAATCAATAGTCTCTTTCTCAACATACTTAGCAACATCCTGCCTCCTCACATATGCTTATTTGTAACTTGCCTAGGTCTTTTCCCTTCCTTGGGAATTTTCACAGCTTCCTAAATCCTTGATTTTCAAGGGCTGCCAATGGCCAAATCACTAATTTTCCACTTGTAAAAATCAGCCCAGGGGTAGTTCCAACATGTTCCCCTCTCACAAAGTCATGGTCTACTAATTTTAACATGGTTGTTCCATTTGTCTTCCTGCAATCAATATAAAATATTTTGTTTTTAAACAAGTGCAATTTTCAAATAGTTAGTTGGGTCAAATCAAATCTCTACCCAACAGTCATAATAATTTATTACAATTAACAAATTTGAAATTCAGAATTGCCATAAATGGAAAAAAATACCAAATTCAAATTTACCAAAAACGGAATAAATTTCTAGAAATTTAAATTTCCAAAATATTTTATTTTGGGGGATGTCACATCCTTTCCCCCTTTAATAAAACATTCTCCTCAGTGTTCATTCCTTTCTTGGAATAAGATTGGATGATATTTCCACAAATCTCCCTCCAATTCCCAAGTGGTTTCCTCAGGACTAAAGTGCTTCCATTGCACCTTTACCTGAGCGACGACTCTGTTCCGAAGTGCTATTTCTCTCCGGTCCAGAATGCATAGGGGTTCCACTTGGAATTCGCCTTCAGGTTGTACCCGTACCAAGTTCCAATCAATCATATGAGTAGGGTCATGAACATATTTTTTCAATAAAGAAAAATGAAATATATTATGAATTCTTAGATTGGCTGGAAGTGCAAGTTGATATGCTATGGGTCCAATTCGAGCTAGTATCTCGAAGGGCCCACAAAAACTGGGTGCCAAATTGGCACAATTTCCTAGCTTCATTTAGCCTTTTTGGGCTTTGACCTTCAAGTACACATGGTCTCCCGCTTGAAACTCTAAGTGTCTTCTTTTCTGATCTACACAGCTCTTCTGCCTATCCTGTGGTTCCTTCAAGTTCTGTTGTATCTTTCTTACCATGTTCTCCATTTCCTAGAGCATCTCTGGTCCAACCATGAGTCTTTCAACCGGGTTATCCCAGTTAATTGGAGTCATACGCTTTCATTCGTACAATACTTCGAAAGGGCTCAATTTTGTTGAAGTTTGGTACCCATTGTTATATGCAAATTCTACCAAGAGTATATAGTCCTCCCACTTGTTTGGTTTCATTCTTACATACATGCGGAGCATATCATCTATGATTTTATTTGTCCTTTCGGTTTGCCCATCCGTTTGTGGATAATAACTCGTATTGAAATTCTAATTGGTATTTAGCCCTGCAAACAATTCCTTCCAAAAGGCAAATGTGAATTTTATGTCTCTATCTGAAATCACCATTTTAGGAATACCATGCAGTCTAAAAATTTCTTTCATGAATATTTCAATAATGTTTATAGCTTTAAGACTTACTGAGTTTGACGATTATGACCATGAGAGAATCATTTTGTTTCTGAGTTTTAGGAAAACCTATTATAAAGTCAAGCGACATAGTCCCCCATTTCCATTTTGGTACTTATAATGGTTGTAATAGGCTAGCTAGATGTTTGTCCTCGGCCTTAACCTGCTGACAATCTTGGCACATAGCCAAGTAGTCTGTTATTTTGCCCTTGATGTTAGGCCAATAAAATAGCTTCCTAAGTGTTGTTATCATTTTTTGGTAACCTGGGTGGCCAGAATATGGTTTCTTATGCACTTCATCCAAGACTGTTAATTTTAACTCTGTTGAATATGGTATGTAAAGTTTGTTTTTAGATCGGAGCAGTCCCTTCTTGTCGATACTTCTATCTGGTTTATCTGATTTTGCGGTATTGTTCGATAATTATACCATTATTTTAATATAGTCTTCATACTTAATACCTGTTGTCCTCATTATTTGTTCCAGATCACTTTCTGCCCTGCTAATATTCATCTCAAATAACCCATGGACTCTTCTGCTTAAAGTGTCTGCTACTTTATTTTTCTTGCCCTTGATATGTCTAACCTCGAAGTCGAATTTGCTCAAGAGGTCTAACCATATTGATTGTGTTGTGTTAAGATCTAGTTGGTTAAACAAATATTTCACCCCGCTATTGTCCATTAATAATAGAATTTTTCTTCCCATTATGTAGTGTCGCCACATCTTTAAAGCGTGTATTACTATTGCCAATTCTAAGTCATGAGTGACATAATTTTTCTCGTGTTCTTTTAATTTTCGAGACTCATAACAAATAACATGTCCTTCCTTAATTAGGACACCACCTAGCCCTTCTTTACTTGCATCAACACATAGGGTGAAATCTTTATCTAGGTCTGCTACTTTTAGTATGGGTGTCATTGTCAATAATTCCTTTAGTTTGTTGAAGATGTCTTGACACTTCTCTGAATAGTTAAACCTGGTTCCTTTCTTTTGTAATGATGTGATAGGGTAGGATATATTGGAAAACCCTTCTATAAACTTGCGATAATATTCGGTGATTCCCATGAATGACCGTATATCAGCTACATCTTTAGGTACTGGCCATTCCATAATGGATTTTGTCTTTTTTGGGTCTATGACAATGCACTCTACTGAAATTACATGCCCAAGATATTATATCTCTTTTTGATAGAAGTCATACTTATCGAACTTGGCGTACAGTTTATGCTTCCTTAACATTTGTAGAACTATTCCTAAATGTTCCTCATGTTCCTCCTCTATCTTTGAATAGACCAGGATGTTGTCGATAAATACTACCATGAACTTGTCCAAGTGCTCACTCAAAATACTGTTCATTAGGCACATAAACGTGGCTGGGGCATTACTGAGTCTGAAAGGTATGACTACAAATTTGTAGTGTCCATATCTTGTCCAAAAATTTGTTTTGTTTATGTCCTCATCTTTTATCCGAACTTGATGATAACCAGATCGTAAATCCAATTTTCAAAAGATCTTGGCCCCTCCTACTTGATCGAACAGATCATTTATCCTTGGTAAGGGGTATTTATTCTTAATAGTCATTTTGTTTAGTTATCTATAATCAATACGTAGTCTTAGTGTTCCATCTTTCTTTTTCACAAAGAGGACTGGTGCTCCCCAAGGTGAGACACTCAGTCTGATATACTCTTTGTCCAACAATTCCTGTAATTGTATTTTTAATTCTGTCAGTTCTGGTAGACTCATTCGGTACGGTGCTTTTGAGATGGGGGCTGAACCGTGTAGTAGGTCTATGGAGAAGTCTATTTCCCTTCAAGGGGGTAATTCTGGTATCTCACCCACAAACACATCTCTGAAATCACATAGAACAACAAAGTCTTCTAACTTTGTCTTGTCTTATTTTTCTGCTAGATTTGTCACTTGGATGGCATAAACTTGACATCCCTTTATCATACATTTCTTTAGTTGCATCACTGAAATTTGTCTGACTGATACCGGTTTTGGTATACCTTGGGTTGTCCTCATAGTTCCAAGATCATCTTTATAGCTAAGTATCCTTGTATAACAATTTAATATTGCTTTGTGTCGTTCCAACCAATCCATCCTAATAATCATATCGTAAGGTCCTAGTGGTAGGATTTTTAGATCGGTCCTTATAGTTTGACCATCTAAGTTGAACTTGAAATCGAAAATATAGTAAATTACTTTACTTTTTGTACCTGTCGCTAGTTGCATAAGCCATGATTTTGCATGCTTTAGTCTCTTAAGTTTATTTGAGTCTACTACCTTCGGAGTAATATAACTTAATGTTTCTCTGGGGTCAATTAAAACATAAATTCAAGTGTCATGGATTTTACCTTCAATTTCTACCACACAGGACCGGTGGTCATCGTGTTGGCCATCAATGGCTGGATTTATCCGATGTAAACTCCTGCCCACGTCTCCCACTATTGAGACTTCTTGCAGATTATGAACGATAGTTTTGTTTGCTAAAATCAAACGTGGACAGTTCATCCTTAGATGAGGCTCTCCACATTCCCAACACTTTAGTGGCTCATGGGGTTTGTCCCTAAACTTCTTCATTCCTAGGTTTACCAGTTTACCACTACTCAGCATAATCGGGTGGTTGACGTGAGAATGTTTTCTCGAGAAACTTTTTACTTTATTCTAGTGAGGAGCTGGTTGGTACCCCTTCTTCCGCTGGTTCATTCGATCTTGTTTCTTATGCTTCCAGGATTTGGGAAAATCCACGCACTCTTTATACTGATCATAGCACATTCACTCTTTCCTGAAAACTTCACTCAAGGATTTGGGGTTGTCAAACTCGATCCTGTCTCGGTAGGAATATGGTAAGAAGCTTAAGAATCATTGGATTTTTACCTCATCCTCTCGGATATATGGCATGAACCTTAACAATTCCAAAAATTTATTTATAAGGTCCTCCATCATCATCTGTCCGAGTCATAACTCGTAAAATTATTTTTTCTTCCTTTCGTAATAATTTTCAAAAAGGTAATGTTTCTTGAAATACTTCTTAAAGTCAGACCATTCCAACTATTTGTTCTTTAGGCTTTTGGACAATTTTAGATCTTGCCACCAAATACTGGCCTTCCCTTTTAGATTTTAAATGGCCATCCTGACCTTCATGTTGCTGGAATAGTTATAGATTTGGAAGTACTTTCTTATGTCAAATAACCATGCCTCTGCTTATTCTCCTGTCTTGGATTCTCCATCAAAGACAACAGGTTTAATCTTTTTAAATTCCCCTTCAAGGTGGTCTACTTGTTTTCTTTTTCTGTCTGTTTTTGTTCCATCTTTATCTGGAGGCATTCCTTAAGACGAACTCTCTCCTTTTTCTATTTCTGGCCTTGAGTTCTTGGAGGCTCTCTTGGTGACTTCTTTGTTTTTATTATTATCTTTTGGGCTTTTCTTGGTCACTATACTATGCAGAAGGACTTTGTTTATCTCCTTTTGTTCTTGTTGTGCCTTCTTCAATTCTTCATTGTCGACTTAAAAAATCTATAGCTCAAAAATCAGGTTCCTCTTTGTTTCCAACACTTCTGTGGGTGAGCTTCCCTCACTATTCCACCTTGTATCTCCAGGAGGTCTTTGTTGTGGATTTTCTTCCATCCTATTTTTTGCATTGTCCCGATCTGCCATACTTAATCAACAAAACAGAAAAAGTTTTTTGTTTGTAACCAAATGATTTATTAGTTTTTTTATTTAAAACAAAATATATACTAAACACTACGCTGGTCCTATTCAGGCCTAGTGTTGTAACTTTTTCTCTGATACCATATGTAATGAACCTAAAATTTATCATAAAAAAAAAGTCCATGGTACAACATTTACCATTTATCTTCGTTTATTCAACTCGTAAGGTGGGTACTTACATTTTGTTTTTTCTTTGCATAACCTTATGACACACTTTCTCAATACTCTTAAGAGAGGTTTCCATCGAATACAAGTATTTTCTAACTCATACTTTATTATAAAGACTTCAATACAATACCCATATCTACATATATACTAGGATTTGAATTTTAGTTCCCTTGTTTTAATAGAATCGGGCTATTGGATTCTGTGCACAAATTTCTGTCCCCGGGAATTAAATGCTTGTACACTTACCTAATTGTGTCAACATCAGACTTCAAGTCCTGAATATAGTATGTGACACGAAAGGGATTAGGGATATTAATGATGGTTTAGGAGTGGTTTCAAAGTGTTTTCCTCTCATGGCTTCATTTTAGTTATGTTACAACTTGTCTCCACCATAACGAATTGAACCCGATCAAATTTGCACAATTCTCTGCATAACTAAATTAACTAACTCTCCTCCACTTGTTGGAGTAATGAAACGATAATTTCAAAGACAAAAAAATTTGCGGCCGATTAGTTTCATTGGACAGTCATGGTTTTATTGTTGTTTAACTTCGTATCTTTTGCATTAAGGGGGGGGTGGATGTACCTATTAGGAGGATTTTAAGGATCTGTCCTGAAATTAATTAGTGTCCTACTAAGCTCAGTCCTAATGACTCCTCCTCCAGATCCTCCCAATCCTGATGTGCCAACTTTGCCCTAGTGTAACGATTGTACCTCCAGTGCTGTAAAGAATGGTACTCATCCCTCTTAGGTTTTTGTGGTCTCATTTCTACCCTTTTGCCTCCGAACGAGAGTGTTCTGTATTATGCATTCTTCCATAGGGAAATACTATTGCCTCTGCAAGCAACCTTTGGTGAAGTCGACGACAATATCTGACTACCTGGTAAGTTCTTTTAGGGGACTGTCATATTTCAAGCTTGAACCAGAGTTTGTTGTTTTGGTTGATACCGAGAAAGATTTTTCTTTCTGTAAACTTTACTATGGATTTACAGACCCTCTTTACTTCCGATAGTCATGTTCAGAGTCTACACATTTCTCCTTTTATTTTGGTAATGACTGTAGAAGAGGTTTTCTTGTTGTATCCATGAGTCACTAATCTTTCCTCTATGAACCTAAGGTCATACTTCATGTCCACTATTTGTGTCCCGTGGGTTTATTTTTGGTTCAATCATTTTGTTTACCCTATAACTAGCAACTGTAATTGGGTGTAACTCAAAGTAGTTCAAAGGAGTTTATACCTTCATCGTGTGAAGGCTCCAGGAAAATAGAGGGTCAATATGGATTCTTAACGTATATGTTTCTCCTCTATGACTGTTGCATATCGTTTGTAGTAAGGTAGTGGTCTACCGGTAATTTATCTCTGGTTGAGTTAGGTTACTCCCCACGAGGACTTCTATTGGCTATGTGTATGATACCATTCTTTACACTCTTCATTTTTGCTCATAAAGGGTTTTTATAAAATGATTTATCTCTTGAATTCACAATCTTATTTTTCAAAGTAATTATTTGATTTTGTAAAAAGGGTTTCTCTGTATTAATGGTGGAACTCTGCTTGTTGCGAGGGTACCCACCAAGAGATTCAGGACCATTCCACCTCGTCCAGGCTGATTACAAAGAAAATAACAACAACTGGAGGGTGCGACATTTCGACCCTTAAGTTAAGTAATCCGAAAAAGCTATGGTTATCAATCTACCCTTTCGAGTTTATAATTTAAGGTGCTACTCTGTATTTTACCAATGTTTTCTGTGATGGACAAATGTAGGTATGTCCACTTCATGACACAGGTACCGACCTCTATTCATCATGACAAAGCTACTCAGGTTCCAAAATGTGACTCTTCCACTCGTTTCTGAAATCACAGCATGGAGGTCACGATTCTGTTCATAGCTTTCTGCTTTTAGAAGTAACCTTATTCATGCACTGATTTCCTGTACCATATATCTGAGGGTTAATCCTGTTTTGTTTTTTGTTAAAGTTCCATTTAGGGATATACATACAGTCGACCATGTTGTAGGAAATGACTGATATTCTAAAGCTAGAATGTAGCGAAAACAGATCTAAGTTTTTGCTATTGGGAAAACTCTTATATAAGTTAATCTTAGAAGTGGTGGAATATTCTTTCTATTTGGAAGTAGCTTATCCTCGGAGTTCTGTACATTACTTCTGTAATTGAAAGTGTTCAGAAATCTTTAAACAATTATAATAGCCATCTTTTCTTGACTATATTAATGCATGTAAGACTAGTCTCTTATTAATGTAATTCTTATTTGGAAAAAAATACCCCAATGGGGATCGTTTCAAAGGTCTCGCATCTTCAAGTCTCTACGTATTTGTATGTGTTTTTTCTTCGATCGGTTGCATCACAGTCATAAAATTCTTTGTTCCTCTCTGCGCACAACATATGTAAGATGCGTCATATGTTTTTAATGTATTAGTGAGTTCATTTATTCATTTTCTGGTAGTATGATCCTAGCATGAATATATTTTTAAGTTTAGAGTATTCTTTCTTCTTCGATTATGTTCATTTCCATATGCTTCATTATTTCAGTTCTATCCAAGTAGTACTACATATGTGATTTTGTTCTAGGAATAAAAATTTACAGAATGAAATATATACCTGTCTGTAATAGATCTGTTCATTCATGGATATATATATATTCAATTCCTCTTAAGGTTTCATTTCAGGAAAACATTTCCATAATTAAACTCCACAGTCTATTTTCTGAATTCTATGAGGGTATCATATCCTTTATATTTACATACAGATTCTAAATCCATAGTAGGGGTCACTAAGGGGATGATTCCAAAATTTAAGTGTAACTATTTTCTAGTTAAGTGGACTATATATTTCATGAAATCGAATAGCCTTTATCTAGGTTATTGCATGCATACCAACTTCAAGGATTCCACTATAACAATAAGCAATTCATCCCACAGAGGCAGAAACATTGAATATGTAGATACAGAAAAATACTTACAACAATTATGTGATCATTAAAATAGATGCTAAAAACCATTTCCGTTCATCTTTAACAAGAACAGTACATCCAATATAAAATCAATTTAGGCAGATATAGTTTAGAGTAGCATATCTGAACTAAAATCGTGGGAAAACAAAGGGAACATCCACATTCCTCCCAACCATAGAACCGAGCAGCCACAATCACTTGCTTGATTCACCACTTAGCTTGACCATGAGTCCATAAGAGTGAACTTGGAAATCCCTCTACAAAACTATACATCAATTCAGTCACTTTTCCCCTTGCCTCACACCCTTCCAGTGTTCATAACAGCAAGTGACAAAAAATAATAATTAATAGTCTCTTTCCTAGCATTCTTTCCAGTGTCCTACCTCCTCACATATGCTTATTTGTAACTTGCCTAGGTCTTTTCCCTTCCTTGGGAATTTTCGCATCTTCCTAAATCCCTGATTTTCAAGGGCTGCCAATGGCCAAATCACTAATTTTCCACTTGTAAAAATCAGCCCAGGGGTAGTTCCAACATGTTCCCCACTCATGGAGTCATGGTCAGCTACTTTTAACATGGTTGTTCCATTTGTCTTCCTACAATCAATATAAAATATTCTATTTTTAAACAAGTGTCATTGTCAAATAGTTAGTTGGGTCAATTAAAATCTCTGCCCAACAGTCATAATAATTTATTACAATTAACAAATTCGGAATTCGGAATTGCCATAAATGGAAAAAAAATTCGAAATTCAAATTTACCAAAAACAGAAAAAATTTCAAGAAATTTAAATTTCCAAAATATTTTCTTTTGGGGGATGTCACAAGGAACCTCTCCCTTCAAGATACAATTTAATTTTGATATCCCCGTATAAAATAGTTACCAACTTAATGAGAACTGTGACCTCAAAACGAGAACTCTAGCCAAAAAAACCCATATTTTTGCATAAAAAACATCAAAATCAACCCCCAAATCAAAAAGTGGTGCTGCCGGTAGCACAAGTTTTTTAAACGGGGTCAAAATTACAACAGTTTTCAAACTTTTCCTTCAAAACTTAGATAGTAACTCAGAAAAACCTTAAAATTACCACCTAAAGAAAAGGAAGATGTTTTTTTTATTTTTTTCTTTTTCTTTTCAAAACGTTAAATTTTGAGATCATTTGAAATCATATTTTTATCACTTGGTACCATTAAGACCAAAACCTCAAAATCAACCATCAAATTGAAAAGTACTACTACCGATAGCACCCATTCTAAAATTGGGGTATTAAAATGACACATTTTTATAATGTGGTAAAAGAACTCATCATTACTGTAATCAAAATCATAAAAACAACCCTTAAATGTTTACTTTTAAAATGTTATCATCATGCAAAATACAAGGTAATACATAATGCCATGAAAATATCATAATATACTTTAAAAATTCAACGTCACTTTTTAATATTTTTTTCCTTTAAACAATTAAAAAGTAAATTCAAGTTACATTGAATGAAACATAAATAGTTTCTTAAAAGTATTGTTATATTGACCATATTCAAAACATATGAGCTAAGAAATTTTATTATGTTATCCATAATAAAAAAACATATCATTCATAAAACATAACAAAAGATTCATAACTTCATGTAACATCACATGTAACTTCAATGGTCTTTTTTAGTTACCATACAAACATCATATGGATCAGAAATTCTCAAAATGTTCCATACAGTTATTCAGATTGACTCATGGTTTTTGAAATACCATCAGAGTCTACATTGTCTTCATATGAATGTTTTGATGAAGATGTAGATGATCCATACTCTTCTGTATTGTTGATGAATGCACCATATGAGTCTACATGCATGCCCAACATTTCATATGTCAAATTCCTTTTAGATCTACAACTAGGTTCAACAGACTCCCATCTTGCATTTATTTTTTGCGGCAGCAACCTCTTGATAATAGTTGTTGTCTTGGAGCGAAGAGTTCCTCTCTTTGTCGAATTGAAGTCATAAACAAGTATGTCAACATCATCTAATTTTAAGAGGTCAATCTGACGAAGAGTTGTATTTTGACCCTTTCTTTTTCTCTTTCTATTGACATGTTTCTCAACCACCATCTCTGGCTTTTACACGCCATTGAATGGGTGTGTACTTGTTTCATACCAATGTGCTTCAATTGCAATAACATCATCATTTTCTTTCTCAATCTTTATAACCTTTCCTATCCAGAATGGATAACCATGTGGATCCTCAATTGTTGAAACTGCAATCATGCTACCCTCCTTAATATCTTGTATTGAACCCCTGTAAAGGTCTTCCATGGGTTCACGTTATGCACATGACCTTCGCGAGCCAATATACATTTCTCTTTCCTCTACTTGTGTAATCTCAATAGCACCTTGAGATTCTTGAACTTCAACAATGTTTGTTTCTTCAAATTCGTTTGGAATATTTTGTGGCCAATGAAATGGAGTCCTCAACATTGTATCTTCATTTGTTGAGCTTGAAATTATGTCACTTTAACTATTGAAAAAAGGCTCCCACCAAACAAAATCAACAACATCAAAGTACTCATATGTATCCTTAATGGACATTTTAATTTCTTCCAAGCATTCAGAATAATCTACATCTCTATTATGCCTTCCTGCATTATGGATTTCAACAACTAATTGTAAAATTAATAATTTTGATGCAAAAATTGGACGATCTGGAATGAACTTCAAAAATGATAAACCTGATGAAGGCCCCCATTCTGTAGTAGTTGAATATTTCTTTCCCCATATAAGTGTTTTCCCATCAATTTTTTTGAAACAAAATTGATGTTGGAAGCTAATTTCATTAAGCTACTCAATACATTTTTCTTCAGGATTTGATCCCTGAATAAATCTTCGCATGTCAAAAATTTCTTCTAATATATGAAAAACAGGCTCTGGAATGTATGCTTTATTGATACATTCAATCAATGATTGTAGACTTCCAACATTTTTCCTCTTCAATGTTATGGAAAAACAACTGAACAATTGATCAATATGATCATGAGTGTGTCCAACAAGAAGGAAACCAACTTTCACCTTTTGAAAGATTCTCATTTCAACAAGCATGCTTAGATGTCCAAACAAAATTTGATTTTTATTTTCACGACTAGTGTTGTCCAACTGTAGATAGAGAACTTGAGGAAGATTTCCATACCAATGAGTGAGTACATGATGAATTATGGTGATGGTTATATTTTCATCATTGTGAATATTTGGAGCTGTGAAGTAAACTCTTGGACACATTTTTCCATTGAAAACCATACAACGAACAAAGTGAAACTGAATGAAATTCTCTTCCTGTAAATTTTTGGGTGTACGGACAAAATGTGGTAGAAGTGTTTTCTTCTGCTCTATGCCATCAATTACCATACCTAAATATTTGTTTGGATCATCATAACACTTCTTCCGATGTTTGTACAACTTTTGTCTTTCACTTGATTGTTGATCCCGATGTTCTTGAAGTGCTTTGATTATGGAATCTGCACATGACATAAAATGAAAATATTAATCGTATGTTTTCATAGATAACTATTCAATTTAAAAAAAAAATAGTAAATACATACCTCTTTCGGCCCCTTCAGATTTATCTCTTCTTGATTTAAGAGTAGCACATATACTAATAATCCACATCCTTGACTTCTTAGGAATATGGATATTGTTGAATTGTTTCTTCCATATTCTTGTAAAATATGCATATGTAATAAAATTATCCTTTCCTTCAACATCTTCAGCATAACCTTTGTACAAGTTGTAGATTTCCCTCCTTGAAAAATTATTTGGAATATGTATTGTGTCTCTATCTGGCATACACTCTCCATGTTTGGAAAAGAAATCACGCATCCATGACAATGCAGTGTTTGTGAATGGCCCACTCTCTAGTCCATGATGTACCTTTGAATAAAATGATGGATATTTTTCCAACCCTGTCTGGATTCTTGATAGACGAAGATTACCAATTGAGTGAATTTTTTTGAAATCCTTTCCGCAAAGTAAAATATTCCCAATGCGATAATCATATACTCTATTGGTGGATATCATGCACCCCGTCAAATATGAATTTTGCATGCTCTTATTCATTGCCAAATATGTATTCCTTTTATTCAAGGCATACATGTAGTCCATGCTTTTCAAACAATTCTTTTGACAACATTCACTTGAAATCAATTCTTTTATGGAAATTGATTTAGTAAGAAATTCTTTCCTAGACCTTGTATAACTAGAATACTTTGGAACAATATAAAAAGGTCTAATCTTGGTCCTAGACACAATGTTTCTTTGCAATGTCTCCACTATTTCATCATCCTCACTAGAAGGTTTTTCCTTATAACCACAAGGAGTATCAAGCAAAAATTTGTCAGGAGACTGAACTAGAGAATGTAAATCACCTTCATTTGTTACAGCTGAATGTTTGAGAACATCATCAACATAATCATTTGGAGAAAAATAATCATCAACATAATCATTTGGAGAAAAATAATCATCAACATTATGTCCATTATTGACATAATCATCTTCATTGCTTTCAAAATTCCCACTTGAGTGAAAATTTCCACCATCTTGCTTAGTGCCTTGAAAACCATCTTCAGTATCTTAAAAATCCTCACTTGGAGGAAAATGAACATCAACATTGTTTCTTTTTAATTTATCACTCAGGAAAGAGTGACAACAAATGGTGTAATCATCTTCTCTACTTTGAAACTCGCCACTTGAAAGATATTGTTCATCATCCTCATCCTCATTGCTAGCTTCAAAATCCTTGCTTTGAGGACAATCTTCATTATCCTCATCGGTACCTTCAAAATCCTTACTTTGAGGGAAATCATCATCACCAACATTGTTTCTTTTAAATTCCTCTTTCAAGAAAGACTGTCCAACATTGTCATAATCGTCATCATTGCTTTTAAAGTCCCCACTTGGGGGAAATTCTTCTCCATCCTCATTCGTGCCTTGGAAATCCTCACTTGGAGGAAACTCTTCATCAGTACCTTCAAAATCCTCACTAGGAGGAAAATCATAATCACCAGCATTGTTGTCTTTAAATTCTCGACTCAGGGAATTTGGTTCACCATTGTCATAATCATCTTCAATGCTTTTCGAATTTCCACTTAAGGTAATTTCTTCATCATTTTCATTGGTGCCTTGGAAATCTTCATCGGTACATTCAAACTCTTCACTTGGAGGAAAATTTTCATCCCAATCAATTAAATGTTGCTCATAGTCTCCATTTTGATCTACATTTTGATTATTTTCATTACTATTAAACTTATGATTAAATTTATCACCATCATATTCCTCCTCTTTATTATCGGTGCATTCAAAGTCCTCTGATTTAGGACTTTCATGAGGAGCATGTTGAATAAAATTGCTTGCACCATGATCAAAATTATGACTAACTGAAAAATATGACACCTCATTTGCATTACAAACATTCCTATGGCATTTCCTAGTCCCAATAGAAGAGGTATGCGAAGAATTTGTTGATGTCTCAGAAATACAATTTTCTTTATTTGATGAAGCCATCCCTTCTCTCTCAGAACATAAAATGATAGAAATGTTCACCGTCCCTACGAAATTATAATAACATGCATAATGAGTTTTCCCTCTAAATTCCCCCCTCCCCCCCCAAAAAAAAATAAATATAATTTCCCTCTAAAATTTCCCCCACAAATTTCCACCCCAAAATATTCCCTCCAAAATTTCCCCCTCAAATTTTTCCCTCAAAATTTTCCCGCCAATTTTTTTCAGTTATTTTCCCTTAAAAATTAAAAACAAATTTTACTCTTTTATTTTGTTATTTACATGTTACATACAATATTTATCAAGTTTATCTATTTATCCCACATTTATTAACCATATTGATGATCCATATAATTTTAGGTATATATGTAGACAATATACCTAGATTGTTTTTATCCCACATTGGTTATACTAACAATAATTTATATCATATGTGTTATATATAGCTAAACCAAGGAGAATCTAGCAAGCAAAGAAGAGAATTTAGTATTTCATAGGTTAGTTTTTTGTTAAATTCTTACATGTTTTCTACTTTTTTCTAAAAAACATAGATGTTTTCTACTTTTCTCAAAAAATCCTTAATATTTTTTGAATAAAAAAGGGAAAAAAAAGTTAAATTTAGATATAATTTTTTAACTTTGTTTTAGCTTTTGTCTACCTTTTTAATGGTTTTTTAGGTTATATCTTATAACATATAACCTTAGATATAAAGTATTATTGAATACCTTATAAACTAGATTTGTTATTAATCTACTTGTTATTTACTCATAAAAGGATATACGCGGGGTGGTTTATGCTCTTTATCTTGAAGTATGGTTTATGCTCTTTATCTTGAAGTATTATCCTAAAACATTAGATCACTAATTTCTATAGATCCTTAATTTTACATGTTGCATATATTTTGTAGAATTCCTTTATATTGTTTAGAGAAGTAAATCTTTGCTCTCATTGACTAAAATCATAATTAAGGTTTATTTAATTTCTCTAAATAATATGTTGCATACCAAAGGGATTCTCTACTTGGTCATTGAGCATTTGCCAAAAGGATGGGTGGAAGCTAATCATGGTTTTCTACGACACCATATAACCTATTTTATTTGTTATATAACATATAACATATGTTATATAACAATATAACATATTGTATATGTTATATAACATATAAAATAGGTTATATTGTAGCATGAATAAGAGTTTATGAGCTAGTATAGAAAGGGTAGAGGAAACTTTTCCTTGGGACTAGTGATATTGAGATCCCTAAGGATAATGCACATGCAGATAGATATGTTCTTTTTTATGACTAGCACTATGTGATCCATCAATTTTATTTCAAATAGTCAATGGTATAGATAAAGCCAACATCAAGGAGTCTTTAGATATCCTTGTATAATAAGGTATTGAGCTCAAGATGGTGGCAATGAAGCTTCTACTTGATGGGTTTAGAACCTAGTTTAAGAAATAGATTGTGGGATACAAGGGACACATTTATGCTTGTCTTTTCTGAATAGTCCTAAGTTCAAACATCTTTGTACCTTGAAATTAGAGCTCTGTAGGACTCGACTTCTTTAAGGGTAAGATTCGACCTAAACTTTATGATGCATGGATGTTCGAGAGGACCCATATCGATATCGATGGTGTCCTCTACGATGAGGCAGTTTCCTTACTTAAATGTCTCCAAAGTGGAGGATGAAACAAGGTAATTTTTTTTACATGAATACATGAGAGGACTAGGAGAGAGAGGTGGTGATGTCAATTCAATGGTCACAAATTAGGGGTAGAAATAAGATCCTAGGGTTGTTTAAACCTCAAGTGTCTCAATAGGATGATGCCATGATAACCATAGAGGGGTTGTTCCTAATAAGAGGAGGAGATCATGATCAAAATTGATTGTGTTTAAGGCTAGGAGGACCCAGCTCTTTTTTAAGAAATAAGATAGGAGGATGAAGAGCCACTAACGAATTATTTGGTCATAAGATAGGAGGATGAAGAGACACTAACGAAGAAGCATTCGCTCACAGTTATGGTACTATTCTCTGTTGTGCCCGGGGCTTGGCCATGGAGGTTGGTGATGCCCATCATCCCCAGCCTCCATGGTCAAGCCCTAGGTGCAATAGAGAACAATAGATAATTGTGAGTGAATGCTTCTCGTTATGGCTTGGCAAAAATAGTGTTTACATCGAATATAGAAACTGCAAACACTCTTACTCATGCATTACGTGTCAAAACGTTTTGGGTTAATTGCTTTGACATTTTTGATGGCGGTATACCTTTTAGTGGCTATAAAATGAGTGTCACCAGAAGAGAGAAGGGTATCTACAGTCTCAAAAATTACTTACAAGTTAAATTCATTGTCACTCCTTTGAAGAATCCAACATGGTTGTAGATGTTGTTAGTTCTGGCAAATGGTATTGATGTATGTGGAACATATTAAATCCCTGATGGTATTGTCCAGTGAGTCTAATTTGGAGTAAGATTTATTTTCTACTAATACTGCACATGATAGGTTTGATGCTTTGTTTTGTTGTGATGCAATAACGAGAAGCATTTTCTCACAGTTATCTATTTTTCTTTGTTGCACCTAGGGCTTGGCCATGGAGGCTGGTGATGCCCCGCATCGCCCCAGCCCCCACACGACTAAGGCACGGTCTCATCTCTAAAGCTAACTTTCTCCATGAGAGCTCCTCTCCTTTTATAAGATAAAGAGGATAAGGTTAGGAAGTTAGGATGATCCCATTAAATCATGAAATCAAGTAAGATCCAAACCGTTTGGAGTCCATGTCACCATAAAAGATTCTCCTTCCAGAAGCATTGAGAAGATGCTCATTTTTCCCATGTACAGGAATTTCCACACCCTAGCTATAGTGCATCCTACAAAAACTCCGCACCCTAGCTATAGTGTAGCCTGTGGAAACCAGGAATATCCTCACCCTGGCTATAGTGCAGCCTATAAAAACCAGGAATTTCCTCACCCTGGCTATAGTTCAGCCTTTGGAAACCAGGAATTTCCTCACCCTAGCTATAGTGCAGCTTGCATAAATCATCTTTAATAGGGATTTTACAAAGGAAAATACAACTTATTTTATCAGTAAAAGTTCTTCTTCCTTCATTCTTCAGGAATTTAGGCCATTGACCCCTCTGAAGGAAACATATAGGCTTACACCATTAATGGTCATAAGGGTGACAAAAATAATGTGTAACACGTGAACAATGCCTCCTAAATCCTAGAGACAGCAGGTTGGTGGAATAGATTCAACCCCATTAACAACAAGTTTGTGACATCCTTCCAAAGAACAACCAATGTAACTTCTCCAATAAGGAAAGAAATTCAACAAGATTCAGATTCAGAAAATGCTTTCCTATCCTCCTCGGGCACTCAACGCAATGGAGACCATTGCTTCCTAAGGGGAAAGGATTAATACAGGTGGATATTCATGGCTACCCACATGTTCCAAATTCCAACTGGTTCATCTTGACATCTTTTAGTTCAACACGTTTCTCTGTAATGGGGACATTTCATTGTAATTGTGAGTTTTTCCCTTCCAGGGTTGTCCTGAATCCATACATAATATCCAGGTGGATATTGGTGGCCGCCCACCTATTCCAATTGGCTTATTTTGGAAGTTTTCATGTCAGTACATCTTTCTCTACTTCCAAGGTTGTTTTGGAGCACTAATCAATGTTTTCTTGCCTTTCCACAGTCAAAATGTAGTTGGAGTTAGAGTTTGAGGGCATGATGTGTAGTATCGAAAATACCTTTCCAAGGGGTCATCACATGCCTAAAACAAAGATCGTATGCAAAAGTTATGACACCGAGGATTTAATTTACCAACTTACCCTAATGAGGGCCACATGAATTTTGGTTCTTCATCTCCTAGGGTTAGGTTTTTGGATGTCTAGGCTTTTGAAAATCATGTTTATCATAATATTTCATTCAAAGCATCATTGTATTCATCTTCTTGCAAATGAGCGTAGCCATCACAACTCTTCTAAGTGATAAAGTTGCCAACATTCTAGCGAGTTTTTCCCTCTATATTTTTACAGTCTCTGTACATTTCTTTCATTTTAAATATAAATCATGTATTGTCATATCTATCTATTGGTGGTAATTTTTATGAGTATTTCATTGTAATATCTATGCAATCTAGATCACTCGAGGTTTCAAATTCAGGGTCCGAAAGTCTTCGCCAACAAATACCCCATTCACGTTGGCATATTCCATATTTAGGGACTGAATAAGGTCTCACTAAAGACATGCTTGAGAATCATAGAGAATAGATGGTTGTGCAAAACATGTTTTAATATTAGAGATAAGGAACACTTTACTACAAGCTATGCATTATATCGTATTCATTCAAAGAATCATTCTACTCATTCATGGTGGTGTTATACCAATCATGCGTAGCTTAGCATATCAAACAAACATTCATTTAGAAGATAACTCGTGATAGAATATCAAATGGGCCTCTAGTCTTCATTAATTAATCAAATATAAACATCCATATACATGGAGGGTTGTAACCTACACTGAGACTCATCCAAATTAAACTAGAGACCTAAAACGCATATCTTGATCTACTTTTTCTCTCATTTTGTACTTACATATTTACCATTACAATCAGTCTCTAGCAATGAATCTTCTCATTGAACAAAAACCCAACAAACCGTAAATGTTCACATGCATTCCTTTTATCTCTATTAGAAAATGGAAATAAAAAAAAAACTTGCTAGCTCACTCACAACCTTGACCATGACTAGTCAATTTGTTACAAAAATGGTTACAATCATTACAAAACATCTTCAAGGATTTAGCATGAATGCAAACTTCAAAAGTCCTTTCATGTAGTATAAAACTAGTTGGTGCACACAGTAGAAAAATCATTGGCACGAGAGTAGAATCTTAGTGCTCTACAGTGAAAAACTCATGGAGGATGTGTAGTGCAGAAATTGTGGTGTGCATGCAATCTTTCCAAAACATTAGGGTGCCAACAGAACCACAACATTATTAGTTTCCTAATCCTTGATTCAACAAATTAATTGTGATATGGCTTGGATAATGTATGGCACCATATTCATTATCTTTGTGATGAAGTTTTGGAAACTTTATTCGTTCTCATAAACAATCCCCATAAATTCCTTCATTTTGTTGCAAAATTGGTCGAGCTCTTTTGATGTGTTCACCCTTTCCTTTGGCTTGATTTGAGTACCCAACTCTATCACTAGGTATTCCCTTGCATGCATGTCAATAAGTGAATTATGGTGTTGTTATGCCTATTCTTGTTCTTCCAACACAATTGTTGTTAATGTTTGGCTTTCGATGTCAGAAGATGTAATCTATTGATGAAGGTCAACTACCAATATCAGGGTCGCATTGCATTATGTGGGTGAGAGGGAGGGCATCATTTGCATCTTCTCCTAGATTTGATCCTTACTTTTGTGAATTCATTATTTAATTGTGTTGATTTCTTGTTAATTCTATAGGTGGGTCCAGAGTTGGAGACGTAGTTCAACCACCCCTGAGAATCATGAGTG
The DNA here is from genome assembly GCA_009831015.1 of Picea engelmannii. Lineage (NCBI taxonomy): Eukaryota > Viridiplantae > Streptophyta > Pinopsida > Pinales > Pinaceae > Picea > Picea engelmannii. Next base: position 535,200 of record ML785234.1, on the reverse strand, counting down.
CTTTCCCTGTTTATAACAATAATTTTGTAGTCAATATTTTTTTTCAATTCCCCCTATTATACTGTTGGTGTGTGCTTCAATATTACGTTCCTTTAGGTGTTGGATTGATTCCTTCACCTTGTTGGGTTTGTTCGTCATTGTGATGTATGAAGAACCTATATATATACATGGGACTTGCACATATACTTCATCCACTACATTGATCAATACAATGTGTAAATTGAGCTCAAATTCATGGCATTCTTGGACTGCCTTGTGCGTCGTTATTTCTTCCACATGTCATTGTTGGGTTTTGTTAGAAAAACAAGATCACGGAGAAATAAAATAAAACAAATGAATAAATAAAACACAAAAGACACACAATGCAATAGAGACATAGCTATACATGGTTCACCTAGTGTGGGCTATGTCCACTAAAGAAACTCACAGATCCTTCCTTTTTATTATCCAACAAAATGAAGTGATATAATCTACAACACACCCACTATAGCTTGATCTTATTTCTCTCATAATATCGTCCCTCAAAATACAATATTTACGATAATAAAGAGCTGCAATACAATTCCCTCATAAAAGAGGGTTTCCTTCTAGGGTAAAAAACCCTAAAAATAAATTATACCGTTAAATATGCAACCCTATATTGAAATTACAATATTTTACAAAGAAATATTTCCCAATATTTCTCTTAAGAGGCGCTTCCCTCGAATCCCCTGCTAGGAGGGGTCCAAAGAAATTGTCTCCTCCCCCCTAGACACCCTTGGTGATAGTTGTAGGGGGAAATCCCCCCGACATCCCCTTTTAGGGAATGGGGTCCAAGAAATGTTGAAACAAACCTATGAATCAAAAAGATAATTGGGCTCCACAACTAATAATTTTCCACTTAGAGATTGATCACAAAAACTTCACTGCTTTCATTCCTATTGGAATATAATCCACCTTAGACCTAGAAAATTTATCATCTTCACTTTCATGCTTGAAGGACAATTTAAATTGAGCTGGAAATTAGTTTCCCCCTAGTTACTCCCTGGTTACTCCCTTTGTTAACATGCCTACAAGATTCTAGCTAGTATGTATTTTTTCCAACTTCAAATGTCCATCTTCCAAGACAAATCATATGAAATGGTACCTGAGTTGTATATTCTTAATATTTGAATAGAAGGCTGAGTTATTTGCAAGATTAATGCCACACTCACTATCACATTACAACTTTCCATTCTCCTTCTTCTTTAAGCCATACAAGATCTTCTTGAACCTGCATACCAAATTTTCCTTCCCTTTGACCTCATACCCCTCTGGCTTCTGCATATAAATATCTTCCTCCAAATCCCCATAAATAAAAGTTACATTTACAAATAATTGTTCAAGATGTAAGTCTTATACTACCACAAGACTTAAAATAGTCCTAATTGAAGTCATCTTAACAACATAAGAAAATGTTTCATCAAAATATATACCTTTCTTTTGTGAAAACTCCTTTACAACAAGTCTAGCCTTGTACCGATGTTTTCCCCCTTATTCTTCCTTCAACTTGTAAACCCATTTATTCTGCAATGCTCTTTTTCCTACAAGAAACTGAACCAAGTCCCAAGTTTGGTTATTTACCAGGGAATCCATTTCCTCTTTCATGCCTTTCTCCCATTTCTTTTTAGTGTCTACCTTCATTTCCTCTTCATAACATTTGGGTTCACTAAAACAATTCAACAATAAATAATACAATGAAGGAGAGTATTGTTCAATGGGTCTACTTCACCTAGTAGATATTCTAACAAAACTTGTAGGAGTTTGATGTACCTTTTTCTCTCGTTGTTTTACATTTTGATTTTCTGGTACCTTTCGATTTTCATTTTTAGTGATATCATCAAACATTGTGTATTATGGTTTTTTTTTTCATGTTTCTTTCCCTGCAACTGATCTTTGTACATGAACTTTTCATTGAATATGACATATCTACTACTAATTATTTTGTGATTTTCATAATCCCATAAGTGATAACTAAAATCCTTAACATTGTATCCAAAAAATGTACACTTCTTGGATTTTTCCTCAAGCTTTGTTCTATTTTCTTTATCAATATGGAAAATTGCTTCACAACCGAGAGTCTTAAAAAATAATACTTTACCTTTTTAATTTTCCATTCCTCCTCTAGAATTCCACCATCAAAATAGCTTGAAGGTGCTTTTTTTATTAAGTAAATAGTAGTGTCTATAGCATCTGCCCAGAAATGTAATGGAAACCCAACACGCAATCTCATACTCCTTGCATGCTCCATGATTGTCTTGTTCATCCTTTCTGACACACTATTTTCTTGTGGTGTTCTTGGAAATAATTTCTCTCTATGAATCCCATGGTATGAACAATAATAATGAAACTCCTTGTTTCAATATTCACCTCCATTGTCTAATATGAGACACTTCACCCTTTTTCCTATCTCATTCTCAACCAAAGCTTTCCATTTTTTAAAAGTTTCAAAAACATCATATTTTATTTTAATGCAATAAACCAAAGATTTTCTAGTTGCATCATCAATAAAAGTAACATAATAACAAGAGCCACCAAGATATGATACACGAGCTAGTCCCCATACATATGTATGCACAATCTCTAACATTTCACTCTTCTTTTCTTTTCCAACTCTGAGAAATATGACTCTCTTATGTTTTCCTTAAACACAACGCCCACATAAATCCAAATCAATTTGTTTAAGATCTGACAACAAATTTCTTTTATGAAGTATCTACATACCCTTCTCACTTATGTGTCCAATCCTATGATGTCACAATGTTTTATCCACTCCTGTATAAGAGAAAGAGATAGAAAAATCAGTATTACCAGAACATAAATACAATGTACCTACCTTCTCTCCTTTTGTTATCACCAGTGATCCTTTCGGACCTTCCACTCCTTATATATTAATATAGATATACATCCTTCACTTTCCAACTGCCAAATTGAAACTAGACTTTTCCTTAGATATGGAACATGTATTACCTCTTTCAACAACTATTTCTTTCCATTTTATTTTTTTATTTGTACCTTTCCCATTCCAACAATTTTACGTGGGCCATCATCACCCAAATGAACCTATCCAAAATGACGTTGAACATAATCTATAAAATCCTTCCTATGGTGTGTGGCATGAAATGAATCCCTTGAATCTACTACCCAAGACTTAGAAATATTATCTACAGAAAGAATACAAGCATCTTTTAACACATCACCTGTTACATTTGTTTTTTAATTTTTCTCTTGTTGTCCATCTCTTTGTTTCTTTGGAGATTTGCATTCTTTCTTCAAATGTCCTTTATTCCCACAATTCCAACACTCTATCTTTCCCAATATGTATTTGGATCTACCCTTCCTATAATTCCCATGGTTCCATGATCCCTTTCCTCTATCCTTTTGTCTTCCCCTGTTCTCCATGTTTCATGCATTACCTGATGTCTCACCAAGTCTTTCCATCTTTCTGGGAATGAGCACAAGATTAGAGGAGCCCTAATCTCATCATCAAAGTCCACTTTTATATAAATTAGTTGATTAGTAACCATATTAAATTCATTTAAATGATCTGCAACAGACCCACCATATGACATCTTCATATTAAATAATCACTCCATTAGAAATACCGTATTGGACACCGAGGGTTTTTCATACAGTTTATACAATGTGACCATCAACTCCTTCGTTGTCTTTTCTTTCGAAATATTTAAGGCCATCGATGCTTCCAGGATTAGTCGTATTGTTCCAAGTTCATTTTTATCAATAAAATCTCATTCTTCATCCTTCATGGTTGTCAGCTTCTTTTTTATTTCACCCAATGGTAGGAATATATCCTTCTAATATAAATAATTTTTCATCTGCATCTTTCATAACTGGTAGTTTTGGTTCTTAAATTTCCCGAGCCTAAACTTTCAATCTCCTGCCATTGCTCCCACTTGAACCAAAAACCCTCTTTTCCTGCGAGTTACATTTCACTTTGATACTAGTTGTTAGAAAAACAAGATCACAAAGCAATAAAATAAAACAAATGCAAAAATAAAATATAAAAGATACATAATATGATAGAAAAATAGATATACATGGTTCACCCAATGTGGGCTATGTCCACTAGAGAAATTGCTAGGTCCTTCCTTTTTATTATCCAACAAAATGGAAGGACGCAAACTACAACATACACACTATAAATTCCTCTTCTTTCTCTCACGACCTCCTTTATCAGAATACAATATTAGCGATAATAAACAATTGCAATACAATTCCCTCATAAAAGAGGGTTTCCTTATAGGGAGGAAAACACTAAAAGTAACTTCTACCGTTAGATATGTGATCTTATAATGAATGATCTAGACCCCACAACTATCCTCGCCACCCCCTCGAGACAGTTTTGGGGCGAAAATCCCCCCCAAACCCCTCTTTAGAGAATGGGGTCCAAGCATGGATGAAACAAACCTTTGAATTAGGAAGATAATCAGGCTCCACAACCGACAAGGTTTCATAGTGGGGAATCCTCTCCTTCTGGTTCTTTTGTTGTAGGTTTAATTTTTTAACCTTTGAATTAAACAAATTCGTACATATTCTTTAGAAAAACAAAAAGTAATCAATGGGTCATACACATAGTACACCAAGATTTACGTTGGAAACCCTTAATTGGGAGAAAACTAGCCTTCCTTAGTGTTTCACCTCTCAAATATTTAATGTATTAATTTCACCATTTCCAATACAATATATACAAAATTTTAGGTATTACACAGCTACCAAAACCCTAATCCCTTAATCCGACACTAATTTAGAAAACTGGTAAAAATAGCGAAAAATTCTAAAATAGAAAAATTTGTCAAACACGGTCGTTGAGTATGACGCACCCCCCCACACACATCCAAAGAACAGAACACTTTCTCAACATTCTCCCACTTTATTTTTTATTTGCATGTAGGGGTTCACATGATTACATATTCAACAGTCTAGGGAAGTAATGCCCATTGTTTCTCTAAACTAGGAGAATTTCTTGATTCTCACAAACTTTGTCAATGAATTTGCAACATTATTCAAAGTGTCAAACTTCTCCAACAACACCTTCTTGTCTTCAACCATTTCTCTCACAAAGTGATATTAGACATCCATGTGTTTTTTCTTTGAATGATAATTTGATTTCTTAGCCAAGAATATTGCACTATGACTATCACAATCTAATCTTACTTCTTTTTCGTACCAACCCAATATCTAAATAAAATATACGTAGCCATTTTCTTCTTTTCATACATGAGTGGTTGCCATGTATTTATCTTATATAGTTGAGAGTTCCCCTACAACCTATATTTTTCTCCTTCAATTGATTTCTCCTCCAAATATCTTAAACACATACCCACTTGTAGATCTTTTGTGATCTAGATCTCCACCCCAATCTACATTAACAAACCCATGTATGTAAAAATCTATGTCCAATATTGGTCTTCCTCGCTAACAAAATACATAACTAGAAGTGCCACACAAATACCTAAAAACCCTATTTACTAATGTCCAATTATCCTTCCTTGGTTTTGACATATACCTACTCAAAACTCCCACTGCATGTCATGCAATGTACGGTCTAGTACAAAACAATGCATACATCAAGCTATGAACCACACTAGCATATGGAACATGAGACGTGTCCTCTTCCTCTTCCTCTGTCTTGGGATATTGATCTACAGGTAACTCTACACATACAAGAATGCGAACCTTGACTAGTTTACTTTCTTTCTTATTAAACCTTGTAATATAGTCTCAACATATTTTATCTGATTCAACACGAGTTTCCCATTTGCACAATCTCTTTTAATCTCCATTCCCAGAATGAAGCTAGTAGCATCGATATCCTTCATTTAAAATTTGGAGGATATTTACAACTTCACCTCCTTGATACCATCCATGTCATTTCCTACAAGCAACATGTCATCGACATACAACACTATATAAATGAGGTGATTACCAATTTTCTTGGAATATACACCGTGATTATCTTTGCTTCTCATAAATCCCATTCCAAGAATGTATGTTTCAAAATTTTGGTGCCACATTCTAGGTGATTTCTTTAGACCATATAGTTACTTCTTTAGCTTACAAACCAATGCATTATATTTCCCTTCACTGCAAAACTTTATGGATGCTTAATGTATATTTCTTCTTCAAAAGCCCCATGTAGGAATGTTTTCTTTACATCCATCTATTCTACTTCAAAATCAAAAGTTGTAGCAAGAGATAAAATAAATCTAATAGAAGTTAACATGGAAATAGAAGAAAAAAGTTCACCAAAGTCAATTCCTTCTACATGAGAATAACCTTTTTTCTACTAAGAGAGATTTGCATTTCTCCAATTTTCCTTCTGGATTTAAATTTTTCTTAAACACCCATTTGTTTCCAATGACCTTCCTTCTATTTGGAAACTCAACTAGACCCCATGCTTCATTATTATCCAAGGAATCCATCTCCTCAACCATGGACTTATTCCAAATATTACTATCCCCTCAATTCACTGTGTCCATGATAATTCTGGAATCATCATCACTAATAGATAAAGAAAAATTAGCATGAAAAATCACATGGACTATACCTTTCTGGTTTCCTTATTTCCCTCAACATTCTCCCCAATAATGGAGAATGGGGTTCTTCCTATTTTGATTCATCTTCCTTCATTGATTCATATTTTACATCATCCAATTCAAACATGAGTCGCATATTCCTCTTCGAAAACAAATCTCTCACCTGAAGAAAATTCGCATGGGCCTAACTGCCCTCCTCTTTGACAATAAATATGTCTTCTCAAGAAAATGGTCAACAATTTTTAGTAAGTTACCAAAAAATATGTATTTCATAGTCTAAATATTCCATGAAATTAATGTTCTTCGACAAATTTTTCTGGGGACATTTTCCCGAAATCCGGCAGGAAATTGTTAGACCCACATATTTGAGTGATTATTTATTTATAATATGAGTGCCCCAAGGGATTTTTAGCATGATAAATTGATTTTTATCTTCATAACTAGATTTTAAACAACAAAAAATAGTGATTTCATGCAAAAAAAAACATTTTGTAGAACAGTTAGACAACACCAATACATATTCTTCACAAAGGATTTTTTTTGAATCATCTAGGAAATGAGTGATAATCGCCTTGAATTACACTAATACCAAAAATATATAGTGCATGGTTATAACTGGAAATGTATCACCCTCATAATTAACTTTAGCCACATAGTGACATGTTCACATCCCTTTGAAATATAGGATAAATAATTATCCATACATTACACTTTTTAAAAATATTAATAAAACATTGCCTTGGACTTACACCCCTTGTCTTATCCCCCAATTTTCCCTTTTTCAATGGATTTTAGCCCGCCGTCTCTTTTCGTTTGATCTATATGCATCCATTGATGTGATATTATTAATAAATTGATTGTGATTACATTGTACAAGGATATGTGCACTAGCCTATTTTCACCCTGAATCACCAGACAAATAACCACACATGCTCTCCAATCTCATATATATATATATATATATATATATATATATATATATATATATATATATATATCAATTCAATGTGAATTTCATGATAGTCCTTGCACACTTGAGTGTGCACAAAAATGTGGAATATGTGCACTCTTCCCTTGATGTGGAAACCATGTGCACTTACCGAGGTGTGTGAAACACTATGAAATGTGTGCACCCTTTCTTTGATAACAATCCTCACACATTACTCAGGTGTGCACAAAACCAAAAATCTGTGCCAACAACTCACCATCCTTTATGTCCAATTACAAATGGGGTTCATATTAGAGACATTACATTCCTCTTCCCCTTATTTATACTCTGTCCTCGATGCATTATATACACATGTACATACAAAATTTGAAAAATATTCAAAAAGATGCGGATACTATGCATGCATAGCATTCTCGTGTTTCCAAGTTGCATCCTAGAGAGCGTATCAGGTCCATTAGACCCTTACTATCTCAATGACTCGATTCCAGAGTAGTTTGATTTTCCTATCCAATATGCAAACCCGTTGCACTCAAAAATCATCTTTTGGCTCCACCTAAATCACATTCTAATAAATAATATGATTACCATCAAGTATGTACTTTTTAAGAAATGATATATGGAAAACATTATGAATACACAAGGATGTAGACAATGAAATAATATATGAAACATGATCAATCCTCTCTAGGATTTCAAATGGTCCACAATAAATTTCTTCCATCTTAGAACAATTTCTCAACTTCAAGGAACCACATCTTTCTTTTGCTTTCAAGAATACATGGTCACCCACTTTAAAATATTTGTGGGTTCTGCCTTTATCTGTGCAACTTTTATTCCTCTCCTGGGAATCATTTAAATTCTTCCTTATCTTAACCATATGCTCTTCCATTTCCCAAAGCATATTTGTCTTAACCACTATGCAATCTATTGGGTTGTCCCAACTCACTGGTGTGTTGCACTCCCTGCCATAAACTACCTCAAATGGGATCATCTTAATATATTCTTGATACCCATTGTTGTAAGAAAACTCCACCAAGTGAAGGTAGTCTTCCCATTTTGATGGTTTTTCCATCACATACATCCTAAGCATATCTTTAGTCACTTGATTTACCCTCTCTATTTGTCCATCTGTCTAAGGGTGATGCATTGTGCTAAAGTTCATATTTGTCCCAAATCCTTTGAATAACTCTTTCCAAAATTTTGATGTGAACATGGGATATCTGTTAGACACAATTGTATTAGGTACACAACGCAACTTAGCAATTTCTCACATGTATATTTCAACAATGTTGGCTTCCTTGTGTATTGACTTAACTAGAATAAAATGGGAATCTTTAGTAAACTTTTCCACCACTACCATAATAGAATCATGTTGCTTAGTAGTCCTATGCAACGTAGTAATGAAATCCATGATTACAAATTCCCACTTCCACTCAGGAATGGGAAAAGGATGTAGAAAACTAGTTGGATGTCTATGTTCAACCTTGACCTTTTTACATTCAAGGCATCTAGCAATAAAATCATCAACGTCCTTTTTCATGCCTCACCAATAGTATTGTTTTTTTATTGCGACAAATGTATTTTGGTAGTTTGGGTGTCTAGCATAAGGAACTTTATCCATCTATGAAAATAAAATAGTTTTAAATTCTCAATCATTTGGCACATAAACTCTATGCCTATACATGAGGATTCCATCCTCTTTTATCTCATAACCGTCCAATTTCTGTTGCAACACACCTTGCTTCAAATTTTTCTTTATGTCTACATTGCGTTGATCTAATTCAGCAACCTATAAAATTTTGTCACTCAAACATGATTTGTATATTCTAATGTATGTAGCATGCATTTTGTGCACCCTCCTATTGAGTGCATCAACCACCTTATTCTCTTTTACTCCGATATGATTTATTTCAAAGTCAGACTCACTGAGGAATTCTAACCATATTCTTTGTCTAGCATTAAAAATTGGTTGTCCAAAGAGATACTTCAGATCACTATGGTATATTCTCAACTCAAACATTTTTCCCATAATATAGTACCACCACATCTTCAAGTCATGCACAATAGATGCCAATTCTAAGTCATGAGTAGCATATGCCTTTCATTCTCTTTTATCTTTCTTGATTCGTAACATATCACATGTTCATTGCGACTGAGGACTCCATCGATCCCTTCCTTGAATGCATCCATGTACACCACAAAGTATTCATATGGATCAACAATCCTTAGTATTGATGCACTAGTAAAAAAACTCTTCAAGTGCTGAAAAATTGTTACATAATTAGAAGTCCACCCACCTTGCACACATTTTTTTTGCAAGCATGTAATTGGGTGTCCATTTTTTTAGAAGCCTTCAATAAACCTTCTATAACAATTTGCAAGTCCCATGAAGGATCTCACCTCTACGACATTCCTTGGTGTTGGCCATTCCTCAATAGACTTTATCTTTTCTGGATCTACAACTAACTATTCCTTCCTTGGAAATGATATGACCCAAATAATGAATATGTCGTTCGTAAAACGAGAACATTTTCATCTTTGCATACAATTGATTCTCCCTCAATACTTGTAGCATCATCCTGAAGTGTTGTTCATTCTCTTCTTTAGACTTTGAGTAAATAAGTATATCATCATAAAATACAATGACAAACTTATCTAAGTAATTTCTAAAAAACCCATTCATCAAACACATGAATACATATAGTGCATTTGACAAGACGAAAGGCACCAAGGTGAAACCGTAATGTATGTACCTCATTATGAAGGAAGTCTTGATGATGTCTATTTCTTTAATTCTCACTTGATGATATCCAAATATGAGATCAATATTTGAAAATATTTGTGCAGCCCTTAGTTTATCAAAGAGATCTATCCAAGGAAAATGATACTTATTATTTAATGTTACTTTATTCAAATTGTTGAAGTTAATGCAAAGTCTTAGTGTACCATCCTTCTTCTTCACGAACAATATTGGGGAACCCCAAGGTGGCACACTTGGGCATATATATCCTTTCTTCATAAACTATTCAAGTTGCATCTGTAATTCCCTCAACTCAATCATACTCATCCTATAAGGAGTCTTGGAAAGAGGAGATGCTCTTGGTATCATATTTATGGAGAAATAAATGTCAATTTTTAGGGGAAACCCCGATATATCTTTAAAGATATCCTCAAATTATTTCAATATTGCACAGTCTTCAACATTTGGCACATTCTCCTTAGGTGCCTCCTTTATGTGCACTACAAATAATTGACATCCTTTTATGTATAATTTCTTCAATTGAAAGGATAAAAATTCTCTAATAGTTAAAGATATTGGAATGCTTTGAACTATTCTTAATTTTCCTTCCTCATCCAAGAGAATAAATGTCTTATTGTAATAGTCTAGAACAACATGATGCTATTCCAACCAATCCATACCAATGAAGAAATCATATGATCTCAAAGGGATGATATTCAAATCAAATTTTGTGCGCAGTCCATTCATTTGCATTGGAAATCCCTTAACCATATCATTAATTTTCCTTTTCCCCCCTATAGCTAACAGCACCAACAAAGATTTTCCAAGCTTGATTCTCGGCAATTGGAATCTTTCCACCATCTTAGGATCTATATAACTCTGACTAGCTCTTGAATCAATGAAAATAACAATGGGTTGGCCATTAATCTTACCCTCGACCTCAATCATGTGCGACTAAAACTCAGTTTTCTTGTTATACAAGGCTACATAAATCCTAGGTACATTTCTTCCCATGTCTTCAACTGTCACAACTTGTTGTACACTATGTAGGGTCCTTGATTTTTCACCTCTTTGAGGGAAATATCTGTACATATGATCTCCACCACAACCCCAACATTGAATAGGCTTTTTTCTTTGATTTTTCCCCATTGTCACAGTGATTCTAGGCTCCCTGGGAGTTGGTTGTCCTTGCATAGTATTTCTAAAAAATTGTGGCTTACTCTCCTTCTTATTATGTTCCACCTTGTTTTTCATCTTGTCTTCCCAAGGATTTTGGAAAGTCAATCTTCCCCTTTTTTAATCATAAATACATTTAACACACCTTATGGTTTCCTATGATGTCTTAGGTTCATCATATTGTATCTTCTCACTAATAAATGAGATCATCCCACTCAGGTACGTCTAAATTTTAACTTTATCATCTTTGATGAATGCAACATATTTCAATGGTTCCAAGAATATTCTTTCATACTCATATATTGTCATACTGCCAATCTTGATTTCAAAGAACTCCTTCATTTTATTATCATTGTAATTCTTGGTTAAGTATTTCTTTTGAAAATACCTCATGAACTCTCAACAATTAACCTTATTCTAATTAATTTTTTGCACTAGCACAAACTGATCCCACCACATTGATGATTTTCCCTTTAGTTGATAGATGGAAATTCTCCCTTATGCCTGTGTAGAGTAATTATGCATTTGGAAGTACTTCCTCATACCCAACAACCAAGTCTCTGCATCTTCATCCTTCTTGTGCTCACTGTCAAAGGTAGGAAACTCGATCTTATTCATTTCTCCTTATATCTCGTCCACCCCAGTCCTTATCTTATGCTTTCTAATAGAACATTGACTTGAGCTACTACGTGCTTTCCTAAATTAATTCTTTGGTGAGTGGTGATGTTTTCTATAAACACTTGTTGTTTCTCTTCTTTCACCATGAGACCTATGACTCCTTGACTTTCTTGACTCTGTCTTCTTATACATTTTCTTTTCTATTATATCAAATATTTGCATCAAATTTATATTGAAGCCATCTTGTTTCTCCTTTGATTTCAATAATCTTTTCATTATGGACTTTATAGTTTTGAACATATTTTTGTAGTCCCTTAATGGTTTATACCAAGATTATGCACTCCTTAGATTTTGTACCATCGAAACCCAAACTGACATACAAATCCTTGAATTCATCATCATGGATGTAAGTTATTTGCACATCTTCCATGATTTTTTACTTTCTTCATTGATTCTATCTTTCTCTAATCACTGTTATTTCCACAAAATGTCTAAGAACTAATCCTTGTTAGAAGAATTCATGTGAGAACTTCCTGAAACTCTCCATGAATTATTTAGAATCCTTTCTTTTGATTCCTTCAATGATTTTTACATCCCAAAGTCTAGTGTACACATCCTCACATCAATATTACACATGTACCACATGTTTTTTTTTGTGTAGCCCCAACTTCTAGTGCACACATCCGCACACCAATAGTTTTCTGTGCATTTCTGGAAGTGCACTCCACAATGTCAAAATTTAGTGTTCAGACTTGTGCATTCTTTCTTTATGGACACCATGGCTATGTTGTAAATCCAAATTTGACCACTTATCATTTTGATTTTTTTTTTAAATAGATACTGGACCCATGCAGGCTCAGTGTTAAAACTACAACTCTATGTTTTCATGTTAATATTCAGTCCATACAAGTCTGGAGTTGAACCTAGAGCTTTGGTACCATATTGTAATGTTCCCAACCACTCGGGATGGGCCATGCCACACAAATATCAACTTCTGTCACTCTGATACAATAATGTAATATACCCAACCTACTACTGAGAAACACTACTTCAAGGTATTCTACACATATTCTACTATATAAAAAATTTCTAGATAGAATACGTAAGGTAATGTGCAATGCCCTCTACTGAAATTATATGGCCAATATATTGTATCTCTTTTTGATAGAATTCACACTTGTTGAACTTGGCATACAACTTGTGCTTCCTTAACATTTGTAGAACTATTCTTAAATGTTCCTCATGTTCCTCCTCCATCTTTGAATAGACTAGGATGTCGTCGATAAATAATACCACGAACTTGTCCAAATACTCACTGAAAATACTGTTCATTAGGCACATAAATGTGGCTGGGGCGTCAGTGAGTCTTAAAGGTATGACTACAAACTCGTAGTGTCCATATCTTGTCCAAAAAGTTTTCTTGTTTATGTCCTCGTCTTTTATCCGAACTTGATGATAACTGGATCGTAAATCCAATTTTGAAAAGATCTTGGCCCCTCCTACTTGATCAAATAGATCATTTATCCTTGGTAAGGGGTATTTATTCTTAATAGTCATTTTTTGTTGTTGTCTAGAATAGATACATAGTCTTAGAGTATCGTCTTTCTTTCCCACAAAGAGGAATGGTGCTTCCCAAGGTGAGAGACTCAGTTTGATATACTTTTTGTCCAACAATTCCTGTAATTGTATTTTTAATTCTGTCAGTTATGGTAGACTCGTTCGGTACAACACTTTTGAGATGGGGGCTGAACCGGGTAGTAGGTCTATGGAGAAGTGTATTTCCCTTCTAGGTGGTAATTTTGGTATCTCATCCACAAACACATCTCTGAAATCACATAGAACAACAAAGTATTCTAACTTTGGCTTGTCTTCTTTTTCTGCTAGATTCGTCACTTGGATGGCATAAAATTGACATCTCTTTCTCATACATTTCTTTAGTTGCATCGCTGAAATTTGTTTGACTGATACTGGTTTTGGTATACCTTGGGTTGTCCTGGTAGTGCCAGCATCATCTTTATAGTTAAGTATCCTTGTATAACAATTTAATATTGCTTTGTGTCATTCCAACCAATCCATCCCAATAATCATATTGTAAGATCCTAGTGATAGGATGTTCAGATTGGTCCTTATAGTTTGACCATATAAGCTGAACTCAAAATCCAAAATATAGTCAATTACTTTCCTTTTTTTACTTGTCACTAGTTGTACGAGCCATGATTTTGCATGCTCTAGTCTCTTAAGTTTATTTGACTCTACTACCTTTGGAGTAATATAACTTAATGTTACTTCGGGGTCAATTAAAACAGAAATTCGAGTGTCATGGATTTTACCTTTGATTTATACCACCGAGGACTGGTGGTTAGCTTGTTGGCCATCAATGGTTGCATTTATCCGATGTAGGCTCCTGCCCATTTCTCCCACTATCGATGCTTCTTACAGATTATGAACAAAAGTTATGTCTGTTGAAATCAAATGTGGAAAGTTCCTCCTTAGATGAGGTTCTCAACATTACCAACACTTTAGTGGCTCACGGGGGTTGTCCCCAAACTTCTTCATTCCCAAGTTTACCGGTTTAGCACTACTCAGCGTATTTGTGTGGTTGAAGTGAGAATATTTTCTACGGAAACTTTTTACTATATTACGATGAGGAGCTAATTGGTACCCCTTATTCCGTGGGTTCATTCAATCGTGTTCCTTATCCTTCCAGGTTTTGGGAAACTCCACCTGCTGCTTATACTGATCATAGCGCATTCATTCTTTCTTGAATACCTCACTCAAGGATTTGGGGTTGTCAAACTCAATCCTGTCCTGGTAGGACTGTGGTAAGCAGCTTAAGAATCACTGGATTTTTACCTTATCCTCTAGGATGTACGGTACGAACCTTAATAATTCTAGAAATTTATTTATAAGGTCTTCCATTGTCATCTGTCCGAGTCATAAATCGTAAAATTCTTTTGTCTTCCTTTCGTAATAATTTTCAGAAAGGTATTGTTTATTGAAATACTTCTTAAATTTAGACCATTCCAACTGTTTCTCCGTTCGGCCCTTGGCCAATTTCAGATCTTGCCACTAAATACTGGCCTTCCCTTTTAGATTGTAAATGGTCATCCTGACCTTAATGTTGTTGGAATACTTATATATTTGGAAGTACTTTTTGATGTCCAACAACTATTCCTCTGCTTCTTATCCTTTCCTGGATTCTCCATCAAAGATAGTGGGTTTAATCTTTTTAAATTCCCCTTCAAGGTGTTATACTTGTTTTATTTTTCTGTCCATTTTTGTTCCATCTTCAGTTGGAGGCATTCCTTCAAATGAACTGTCTCCTTTTTATGTTTCTGGCCCTGAGTTCTTGGAGGCTCTCTTGCTGATTTCTTCGTCATTATTATTGTCTTTTGGGCTTTTCTTGGTCACTATACTGTGCAACAAGACTTGGGCTTTTCTTGCTATGCCTTCTTCAATTTTTCATTGTCGACTTTAAAGATCTGTAGCTCAACAATTAGGTTCCTCATTGTTTCCGACACTTTTGTGGGTGAGCTTCTGTCACTGTTCTGCCTTGTATCTCCAGGAGGTCTTTGCTGTGGATTTTCTTCCATCCTATTTTCTGCATTGTCCTGAGCTGCCATACTCAATCACCAAAACAAACAAAAAAAATTGTTTGTAACCAAACAATTTATTAGTTTTTTTATTTAAAACATAATATATACTAAGCACTATAGTGGTCCTATTTAGGCCGAGTGTTGTAACTTTTTCTCTGATACCATATGTAATGAACCTCAAATTTATCATAATTTTTTTTTTCTGTGGTACAATATTCACCATTTATCTTCATTTAACCAAATCGTAAGGTGGGTACTTACATTTTTTTTTTGTGTTTCATAACCTTATGACACACTAGCTCAATACCATTAAGAGAGGTTTCCATCGAATACAAGTATTTTCTAACTCGTACTTTATTATAAAGACTTCAATACAATACCCATATCTACTTATATACTAGGATTTGAATTTTAGTTCCATTGTTTTAATATAATCGGGCTATTGGATTTTGCGCATAAGTTTATGTCCCCAGGAGTTAAATTCTTGTACACTTAGCTAACTATGTCAACATCAGACTTCAAGTCCTGAATGTAGTACATGAAAGAAAAGGGTTTAAGGATATTAATGATGGTTTATGAGTGGTTTCAAAGTGTTTTCCTTTGATGGATTCATTTTAGTTATGTTACAACTCGTCACCACCATAATGAATTGAACCCAATCAAATCAACATCATTCTCTGTATAACTGAATTAACTAACTCTCCTCATCTTGTTGAAGTAACGAAACGATAACTTCAAAGACAAAATTTTTGGCAGTCAATTAGTTTCACTGGACAGTCATGGTTTTACTGTTGTTTAACTTTGTATCTTCTGCATTAAGGGGGGGGCAGATGTACCTGTCAGGAGGAGTTTAAGGATCTGTCCTGAAAATAATTAGGGTCCTACTAACCTTAGTCCTGATGACTCTTCCTCCTGTTCCTCCCAATCCTGATGCGCCAGCTTTGCCCTAGTGTAAGGATTGTACCTCCCGTGCTGTAAAAAGTGGTACTCATCCCTCTTAGGTTTTGGCAGTCTCATCTCTTCCCTTGTGCCTTTGAAGGAGAGGCTTCTGTATTATGCATTCTTCCACAGGGAAATGCTACCACCTCTACGAGAAACCTTTGGTGAATTCGACAACAATATTCGACTACCTAGTAAGTTCTTTTAGGGGATTGTCATAATTCAATCTCGAACTAGAGTTTGTTGTTTTTGTTGGTACCGAGAAATATTTTTCTTTCTGTAAACTTTACTGTTGATTTAAAGACCCTATTTACTTCTGATAGTCATGTTCAAAATCTATGTGTTTCTCCTTTTATTTTGGTAATGATTGTAGAAGAATTTTTCTTGTTGTATCTGTGAGTCAATAATTTTTTTTCTTGCTGTATATGTGAGTCATTGTTTGTGTCCCATGGATTTATTTCCGGTTCAATCCATTTTTTTACCCTATAAGTAGCAACTTTACTTGGGAGTAACTCAGAGTAGTTCAGAAGATTTTATACCTTTGTCATGTGAAGGCTCCAAGAAAATAGAGGGTCGATCTGGATTCTTAACGTATATGTTTCACCTCTGTGACTGGTGAATATCGTTTGTATTAAGGTAGTGGTCTATTGGTAATTTATCTCTTGCTGAGTTAGTTGACTCCCCACGAGGACTTCTATTGGCTATGTGTATGATATCGTTCTTTACATTCTTCATTTTGCTCATAAATGGTTTTTATCAAATGATTTATCTCTTGAATTCGTAATGTTATTTTTCAAAGTGATTATTTGATTCTGTAAAAAGGGTTTCTCTGTATTAATGGTTGGAATCTACTTGTTACGAGGGTACCCACCAGGAGCTCTAGGACTATTCCCCCATGGCCAGTTTGATTACAAAGAAAAGCACGACAACTGGAGGGTGCGACGTTTCATCCCTTAAGTTAAGTAATCCGACAAATCTATGGTTATCAATCTACCCTTTCGAGTTTATAATTTAAGTTCTACTCTGTATTTTACTAATGTTTTACATGATGGCCGAATGTAGGTATGCCCACTTCATGGCACAGGTACCAGTCTCTTCTCATCATGAAAAAGGTACTCGAGTTCCAAAATCTAACTCTTCCACTCATTTCTGAAATCATGACATGGAGGTCACTATTATGTTCGTAGCTTTCTGTTGTTAAAAGTAACCTTATTCATGCACCGATTTCCTGTACTGGATATCTGGGGTTTAATCCCATTTTGTTTTTTGTTAAAGTTCCATTTAAGGATATACATACAATCGAGCATGTTGTAGGAAATGACTGATATTCTTAAGCTAAAATTTAGCGAAAATACATCTGAGTTTTTGTTGTTGGGAAAACTCTTAAATAAGTTAATCTTAGAAGTAGTGGAATATTATTTCTATTTGGAAGTAGCTTATCCTCGACGTTTTGTACATTACTTCTGTAATTGAAAGTGTTCGAAAATATTTAAACAGTTATAATAGCCATCTTTTCTTAACTATATTAATGCCTATAAGACTAGTCTCTTGTTAATATAATTCTTATTTGGAAAAAAATACCCCAACGGGGATCATTTCAGAGGTCTCGCATCTTCAAGTCTATGCGTATTTGTATGTGTTTGTTTTTCTATCGGTTGCATCTTTAGCAAAGATTGCATTACTCTATAATTTCTTAAAAAAAGGTTTTATGTAAATGCGAAGAAAATTTAACAGATATCCTATATGGTAATGCTATAGTCATAAAATTCTTTGTTCCTCTCTGAGCACAACATATGTAATATGTGTCATTTGTTGTTAATGTATTAGCAAGTTCATTTATTCCTTTTTTAGTAGTATCATCCTAGCATGAATATCTTGTTAAGTTTACGGTATTCTTTCTTCTTCGATTATGTTCATTCCCATATGCTTCATTATTTTAGTTATATCCAAGTTCGACTACATATGTGATTCTGTTCTAGGAATAAAAATTTACAGAATGAAATATATGCTTGTCTGTAATAGATCTGTTCATTCATGGATATATATATATATATATTTGATTCCTCTTAAGGTTTCATTTCGGGAAAACATTTCCATAATTAAACCGTACAGTGTTTGCTGAATTCTATGAGGTATCATATCCTTTATATTTACATACAGGTTCTAAATCCATAGTAGGGGTTATTAAGGCGATGATTCCAAAATTTAAGTGTAACTATTCGCTAGTTAAGTGAACTATATATTTCATGAAATCGAACAGCCTTTATCTAGGTTATTGCATGCATACCAACATTAAGGATTCCACTATAACAATAACCAATTCATCCCATAGAGGAAGAAATACTGAATATGTAGATACAAAAAAAAACTTACAACAATTATGCGATCATTAAAACAGATGCTAAAAACCATTTCTGTTCTGCTATAACAAGTATAGTACATCCAATATAAAATCAATTTAGACAAATAGAGTTTAGAGTAGCATATCTGAACTAAACTCGCGGGAAAAGAAAGGGAACAACCACGTTCCTCCCAACTATAGAACCGAGCAGCCACGATCACTTGCTCGATTCACCCCCTAGCCTGACCATGAGTCCATAAGGGAGAACTTGGAAATCCCTCTATAGCATTGTCCTTCAATTAAGTCACTTTTCCCCTTGCCTCACACCCTTCTAGTGTTCATAATAGCAAGTGGAAAAAAAATAATCAATAGTCTCTTTATCAACATACTTAGCAGCGTCCTGCCTCCTCACATATGCTTATTTGTAACTTGCCTAGGTCTTTTCCCTTCCTTGGGAATTTTCGCAGCTTCCTAAATCCCTGATTTTCAGGGGCTGCTAATGGCCAAATCACTAATTTTCCACTTGTAAAAATCAGCCCAGGGGTAGTTCCAACATGTTCCCCTCTCACGGAGTCATGGTCAGCTACTTTTAACATGGTTGTTCCATTTGTCTTCCTGCAATCAATATAAAATATTATTTTTTTAAACAAATGTCAT
Organism: Picea engelmannii; assembly: GCA_009831015.1. NCBI lineage: Eukaryota > Viridiplantae > Streptophyta > Pinopsida > Pinales > Pinaceae > Picea > Picea engelmannii. The sequence continues at coordinate 515,609 of ML785234.1, read as the reverse complement.
TGTCAAATAGTTAGTTGGGTCAAATCAAATCTCTGCCCAACAGTCATAATAATTTATTACAATTAACAAATTTAAAATTCAGAATTTCCATAAATGGAAAAAAAATACCAAATTCGAATTTACGAAAAACGGAATAAATTTCCAAAATATTTTAATTTGGGAGATGTCACATCCTTTCCCCCTTTAATAAAGCACTGTCCTCGGTGTTTGTTCCTTTCTTGGAATAAGATTGGATGACATTTCAACAAATCTCCCTCCAATTCTCAAGTGGCCTCCTCAGGACTATAGTGCTTCCATTGCACCTTTACCTAAGTGACGACTCTGTTCCGAAGTGCTATTTCTCTCATAAACAGAATGCGTAGGGGTTCCACTTGGAATTCTCCTTCAGGCTCCACCTATACCAAGTTCCAATCAATCATATGAGTAGGGTCATGAACATATTTTTTCAATAAAGAAACATGAAATACATTATGAATTCTTAGATTGGTTGGGAGTGCAAGTTGATATGCTACAGGTCTAACTCGAGCTAGTATCTCGAAGGGTCCACAAAACCTGGGTGCCAACTTGGCACAGTTTCCTAACTTCATTGAGCCTTTTTGGGCTTTGACCTTCAAGTACACATGGTCTCCCGCTTGAAACTCTAAGTGTCTTCTTTTCTGATCTGCATATCTCTTCTGCCTATCCTGTGCTTCCTTCAAGTTCTGTTGTACATTTCTTACCATGTTCTCCATTTCTTAGAGCATCTCTGGTCCAACCATGATTCTGTCAGCCGGGTTATCCAAGCTAATTGGAGTCCCACACTTTCGACCGTACAATACTTCGAAAGGGATCAATTTCACTGAAGTTTGGTACCCATTGCTATATGCAAATTCTACCAAGTGTATATAGTCCTCCCACTTGTTTGGTTTCATTATTATGTACATGCAGAGCATATCCTGTATGATTTGATTTGTCCTTTCAGTTTTCCCATCTGTTTGTGGATAATAACTTGTATTGAAATTCTAATTGGTATTTATCCCTGCAAACAATTCCTTCCAAAAGGCGGATGTGAATTTTAAATCTCTATCTGAAATCACCATTTTAGGAATACCATGCAGTCTAAAAATTTATTTCATGAATATTTCAACAATGTTTATATCTTTAAAAGTAGACTTTACAGGAATAATAAAGTGTGCAGACTTACTGAGTTTGTTGATTATGACCATGAGAGAATCATTTTGTTTCTGAGTTTTAGGAAAACATGTTATAAAGTCAAGCGATACAGTCTCCCATTTCCATTCTAGTACTTATAATGGTTGTAATAGGCTGCCTGGATGTTGGTACTCGGCCTTAACTTGTTGACAATCTTGGCACATAGCCAAGTATTCTGTTATTTCTCCCTTCATGTTATGCCAATAAAATAGCTTCCTAAGTGTTGTTATCGTTGTTTGGTAACCTGGGTGGCCAAAATATGGTTTCTTATGCACTTCATCCAAGACTGTTAATTTTAACTCTATTGAATCTGGTATGTAAAGTATGTTTTTAAATCGGAGCAGTCCCTTCTTGTCGATACTTAGATCTGGTTTATCTGAGTTTGTGGTACTGTTCCGTAATTCTACCATTATTTTAGTTTAGTCTTCATACTTAATACTTGTTTTCCTCGTTCTTTTTTCCAGATCACTTTCTGCCCTACTGATATTCATCTCAAATAACCCATGGACTCTTCTACTTAAAGCATCTACTACTTTATTTTTCTTGCCCTTGATATGTCTGACCTCAAAGTTGAATTCGCTCAAGAGGGCTAACCATATTGATTGTGTTGTGTTAATATTTGGTTGGTTAAACAAATATTTCACCCCGCTTTTGTCCATTAATAATAGAATTTTTCTGCCCATTATGTAGTGTCGCCACATATTTAAAGCGTGTATTACTACTGCCAACTCTAAGTCATGGCTGACATAATTCTTCTCATTTTCTTTTAATTTTAGGGACTCATAACAAATAGCCTGTCCTTCTTGAGTTAGGACACCACCTAGCCCTTCTTTACTTGCATCAACACATACGGTGAAATCTTTATCTAGGTCTGCTACTTTCAATATGGGTGTCATTGTCAATAATTCCTTTACTTTGTTGAAGTTGTCTTGACACTTCTATAACCAGTTAAACTTGGTTCCTTTCATTTGTAATGATGTGATATGGTAGGCTATCTTGGAAAACCCTTCTATAAACTTGCAATAATATTCGGTGATTCCCATGAATGACCGTATATCTGCTACATCTTTAGGTACTGGCCATTCCATAATGGCTTTTGTCTTTTCCAGGTCTACGACAATTCCCTCTGCTGAAATTACATGGCCAAGATCTTGTATCTCTTTTTGATAGAAGTCACACTTGTCGAACTTGGCGTATATTTTATGCTTCCTTAACATTTGTAGAAATATTCCTTAATGTTCCTCATGTTCCTCCTCTATCTTTGAATATACCAGGATGTCGTCGATAAATACTACCATGAGCTTGTCCAAGTACTCACTGAAAATACTACTCATTAGGCACATAAACATCATTGGGGAGTTAGTGATTCCGAAAGGTATGAATACAAACTTGTAGTGTCCATATCTTGTCCAAAAATTTGTTTTGTTTATGTCCTCGTATTTTATCCGAACTTGATGAAAACCGGATCGTAAATCCAATTTTGAAAAGATCTTGGCCCCTCCTACTTGATCGAACATATCATTTATCCTTGGTAAGGGGTATTTATTCTTAATAGTCATTTTGTTTACTTGTCTATAATCGATACATAGTCTTAGAGTACCATCTTTCTTTTTTATAAAGAGGACTGGTGCTCCTAAAGGTGAGACACTCGGTCTGATATACTCTTTGTCCAACAATTCCTGTAATTGTATTTTTAATTCTGTCAGTTCTGGTAGACTCATTCGATACAACGCTTTTGAGATGGGGGTTGAACCGGGTAGTAGGTCTATGGAGAAGTCTATTTCCCTTCAAGGGGGTAATTCTGGTATCTCATCCACAAACACATCTCTGAAATCACATAGAACAACAAAGTCTTCTAACTTTGGCTTGTCTTATTTTTCTGCTAGATTCGTCACTTGCATGGCATAAACTTGACATCCCTTTCTCATACATTTCTTTAGTTGCATCACTGAAATTTGTCTGAATGATACTGGTTTTGGTATACCTTGGATTGTCCTAGTAGTGCCAACATCATATTTATAGCTAAGTATCCTTGTATAACAGTTTAATATTGCTTTGTGTCGTTCCAACCAATCCATCCTAATAATCATATCGTAAGATCCTAGTGGTAGGATGTTTAGATCCGTCCTTATAGTTTTACCATTTAAGTTGAACTCAAAATCTGAAATATAGTCAATTACTTTACTTTTTGTACCTGTCGCTAGTTGCTCAAGCCATGATTTTGCATGCTTCAGTCTCTTAAGTTTATTTGAGTCTACTAACTTTGGAGTAATATAACTTAATGTTGCTCTGGTGTCAATTAAAACAGAAATTCGAGTGTCATGGATTTTACCTTCAATTTCTACCACAGAGGACTGGTGGTCAGCTTGTCAACCATCAATGGCTAGATTTATCCGATGTAGACTCCTGCCCATGTCTCCCACTATTGAGGCTTCTTGCAGATTATGAACGACAGTTCTGTTTGCTGAAATCAAACATTGACAGCTCCTCCTTAGATGAGTCTCTCCACATTCCCAACACTTTAGTGGCTCATGGGGGTTGTCCCTAAACTTATTCACTCCTAGGTTTAGCGGTTTACCACTTCTCAGCATAATCGGGTGGTTGACGTGAGAATGTTTTCTTGGGAAATTTTTTACTTTATTCCGATGAGGAGCTGGTTGGTACCCCTTCTTCCATTGGTTCATTTGATATTGTTTCTTATGCTTCCAGGCTTTGGGAAACTCCACGCACTGCTTATACTGATCATAGCACATTCATGCTTTCCTGAAAACCTTACTCAAGGATTTGGGGTTGTCAAACTCGATCCTGTCCCGGTAGGACTGTGGTAGGAAGCTTAAAAATTGTTGGATTTTTACCTTATCCTCTCAGATGTACAGTGTGAACCTTAACAGTTCCAAAAATTTATTTATAAAGTCCTCCATCGTCATCTGTCCAAGTCATAACTCGTAAAATTATTTTATCTTCCTTTCATAATAATTTTCAAAAAGGTATTGTTTCTTGAAATACTTCTTAAAGTCAGACCATTCCAACTGTTTTTTCTTTAGGCCCTTGGCCAATTTCAGATCTTGCCACCAAATATTGGCCTTCCATTTTAGATTTTAAATTTCCATCCTGACATTCATGTTGATAGAATAGTTATAGATTTGGAAGTACTTTCTTATGTCGAATAACCATGCCTCTGCTTCTTCTCCTGTCTTGTATTCTCCATCAAAGATAGCGGGTTTAGTCTTTTTAAATTCCCCTTCAAGGTGGTCTACTTGTTTTCTTTTTTTGTCTGATTTTGTTCCATCTTTAGCTGGAGGCATTCCTTCAGATGAACTATATCCTTTTTCTGTTTCTGGCCCTGAGTTCTTGGAGGCTCTCTTGCTGACTTCTTCGTCATTATTATTGTCTTTTTGACTTTTCTTGGTCACTATACTACGTAGTAGGACTTCATTTATCTCCTCTTGTTCATCTGTGCCTTCTTCAATTCTTCATTGTCGGCTTTAAAGATTTGTAGCTCAACAATCAAGTTCCACATTGTTTCCAACACTTATGTGGGTGAGCTTTTTTCACTGTTCCACCTTGTATCTACAGGAGGTCTTTGTTGTGGATTTTCTTCCATCTTGTTTTCTGCATTATCCTGAGATGTCATACTTAATCACCAAAACAGAAAAAGTTTTTTGTTTGTAACCAAATGATTTATTAGTTTTTTTATTTAAAAGAAAATATATATTAAGCACTATAGTGGTCCTATATAAGCCTAGTGTTGTAACTTTTTCTCTGATACCATATGTAATGAACCTCAAATTTATCATAAAAAAAATATCCTGTGGTACAATATTTACCATTGATCTTTGTTTAATCAACTCGTAAGGTGGGTACTTACATTTTGTTTTTTCTTTGCATAACCTTATGACACACTAGCTCAATACTCTTAAGAGAGGTGGGTGAAATCATGAAGGTGGGTTACACTTTTGCTTGTTTTATGACAAAAAAAACTGTATTTTCACAAGTTATTCAACTTCCGACATATAAAAGTATTTTTTTTATTTAGAATTTCACTTTACAGTAAAAACAAAAC
>ML785234.1:460307-500776 GCA_009831015.1 Picea engelmannii | reverse complement strand
CCCCCTCAAATTTTTCCCTCCAAATTTTCCCCCCAATTTTTTTCAGTTATTTTCCCTTAAAAAATAAAAACAAATTTTACTCTTTTATTTTGATATTTACATGTTACATACAATGTTTATCATGTTTATCTATTTATCGAGCACATTTATTAAACATATTGATGATCCATATAATTTTAGGTATATACGTAGACAATATTCCTAGATTTTTTTTATCCCACATTGGTTATACTAACATGTTTTCTACTTTTTTCTAAAAAACATAGATGTTAAAGGCAAAAAAAGTTAAATTTAGATATAATTTTTTAACTTTGTTTTAGCTTTTGTCTAGTTTTTTAATGGTTTTTAAGGTTATATGTTATAACATATAACCTAGGTTATATGTTATATAACATATAACCTTCGATATAAAGTATTATTGAATACCTTATAAACTAGATTTTTTATTAATCTACTTGTTTTACACTCATAAAAGGATATAAGTGAATCAGGGTGGTTTATGCTCTTTATCTTGAAGTATTATCTTAAAACATTAGATTACTAATTTCTATAGATCCTTAATTTTACATGTTGCATATATTTTGTAGAATTCCTTTATATTGTTTAGAGAAGTAAATCTTTTCTCTCATTGACTAAAATCATAATTAAGCTTTATTTAATTTCTCTAAATAATATATTGCATACCAAAGGGATTTTCTACTTGGTCATTGAGCATTCGCCAAATGGATGGGTGCAAGCTAATGATGGTTTTATATAACCTATGTTATTTGTTATATAACATATAACATATGTTATATAACAATATAACATATGTTGTATGTTATATAACATATAACATATAATATAGGTTATATTGTAGCATGCCTAAGAGTTTATGAGCTAGAATAGAAAGGGTAGAGGGAACTTTTCCTTGGGACTAGTGATATTGAGATCCCTCAAGATAATGCACATGCAGATAGATATGTTCTTTTTTATGACTAGCACTATGTGATCCATCCATTTTATTTCAGATAGTCAATGGTCTAGATAAAACCAACATCAAGGAGTCTTTAGATATCCTTGTATAATAAGGTATTGAGCTCAAGATGGTGGCAATGAAGCTTCTACTTGATGGGTTTAGAACCTAGTTTAAGAAATAGATTGTGGGATACAAGGGACACATTTATGCCTGTCATTTCTAAATAGTCCTAAGTTCAAACATCTTTGTACCTTGAAATTAGAGATTTGTAGGACTTGACTTCTTTAAGGGTAAGATTCGACCTAAACTTTATGATGCGTGGATTTTCGAGAGGACCCATATCGATATCGATGGTGTCCTCTACGAGGAGGAAGTTTCCTTACTTAAATGTCTCCAAAGTGGAGGATAAAACAAGGTCAGTTTTTTGACATGAATACATGAGAGGACTAGGAGAGAGAGGCGGTGATGTCAATTCAATGGTCACAAATTAGTGGTAGAAATAAGATCCTAGGGTTGTGTAAACCTCAAGAGTCTCAATAGGATGATGCCATGATAACTATAGAGGGGTTGTTCCTAATAAGAGGAGGAGATCATGATTGAAATTGATTGTGTTTAAGGCTAGGAGGACCCAACTCCTTTTTAGGCAAGAAGATAGGAGGATGAAGAGCCACTAATGAATTATTTGGTCATAAGATAGGAGGATGAAGAGCCACTAACGAAGAAGCATTCACTCACAGTAATGGTATTGTTCTCTGTTGTGCCCGGGGCTTGGCCATGGAGGTTGGCGATGCCCAGCATCACTAGCCTCCATGGTCAAGCCCCAGTTGCAATAGAGAACAATATATAATTGCGAGTGAATGCTTCTCTTTATGGCTTGGCATAAGGAGTGTTTACACAGAATATAGAAACTGCAAACACTCTTACTCATGCATTACATGTCGAAACATTTTGGGTTAATTTCTTTGACATTTTTTATGGCGGTATACCTTTTGGTGGCTATAAAATGCGTGGCACCGGAAGAGAGAAGGGTATCTACAATCTCAAAAACTACTTACAGGTTAAAGTCATTGTCACTCCTTTGAAGAATCCAACATGGTTGTAGATGTTTTTAGTTCTGAAAAATGGTATTGGTGTATGTGGAACATATTAAATCCATGATGGTATTGTCCAGTCAGTCTAATTTGGAGTAAGATTTATTTTATACTAATAATTCACATGATAGGTTTGATGCTTTGTTTAGTTGTGATGCAATAACGAGAAGCATTCGCTCATGGTTATATGTTGTTCTCTGTTGCACCCGAGGCGTGGCTATGGAGGTTGGTGATGCCCAGCATCGCCCCAGCCCCCCTGCAGCTAAGGCATGGTCCCATCTCCAAAGCTAACTTTCTCCATGAGAGCTCCTCTTCTTTTATAAGATGAAGAGTATAAGGTTAGGAGGTTAGGATGATCCCACTAAATCATGAAAGCAGGTAAGATCCAAACCGTTTGGAGGCCACCTAACCATAAAAGCTTCTCCTTCTAGAAGCATCGAGAAGATTCTCATTTTTCCCACGTACAGGAATTTCCGCACCCTAGCTATAGTGCAACCTACAGAAACTCTGCACCCAAGCTATAGTGCAGCCTGTAGAAACCAGGAATATCCTCACCCTGGCTATAGTGCAGGCTATAGAACCAGGAATTTCCTCACCCTGGGTATAGTGTAGCCTTTGGAAACCAGCAATTTCCTCACCTTGGCTATAGTGCAGCCTGCGAAAATCCTCTTTAATATAGATTTAACAAAGGAAAATACAACTTCTTCTCTCAGTAAAAGTTCTTCTCCCTTCATTATTTAGGAATTCATTCCATTGACCCCTCTGAAGGAAACATATAGGCTAACACCATTAACGGTCATAAGGGTGACAAAAATAATGTGTAACAAATGAACAATGCCTCCTAAATCCTAGAGACAACAAGTTTGTGGAATAGATTCAACCCCGTTAACAACAGGTTTGTGACATCCTTCCAAAGAACAACTAATGCAACTTCTCCAATAAGGCACGAAACTCACCAAGATTTAGATTCAGAAAATGCTTTCCTATCTTCCTCGAGCACTCAACGCAATGGAGACCATTGCTTCCTAAGGGGAAAGGATTAATACAGGTGGATATTCATGGCTACCCACATGTTCCAAATTCCAACTGGTTCATATTGACAGTTTTTAGTTCACCACGTTTCTCTATCATGGGGACATTTCATTGTAATTGTGAGTTTTTCCCTTCCAGGGTTGTCTCAAATCCCTACGTAATATCCAGGTGGATATTGGTGGCCACCCACCTATTCCAATTGGCTTATTTTAAAAGTTTTCATGTCAGTACATCTTTCTCTACTTCCAAGGTTGTTTTGGAGCTCTAATCAATGTTTTCTTGCCTTTCCATAGACAAAATGTAGTTGGAGTTAGAGTTTGAGGGCATGGTGTGTAGTATCGAAAATAAATTTCCAAGGGGTTATCACATGCCTAAAACGAAGATCGTATGCAAAAGTTACGACACCAAGAATTTAATTTACCAACTTACCGCAATGAGGCCGACATGACTTTTGGTTCTTCATCTACTAGGGTTAGGTTTTTGGATGTCTAGGGTTTTGGAATTCATGTTTATCATAAAAATTCATTCAAAGCATCATTGTATTCATCTTCTTGCGAATGAGCCTAGCCGTCACAACTCTTCTAAGAGATAAAGTTGCCAACATTCTAGCGAGTTTTTCACTCTGTCTTTTTACAGTCTCTGTACATTTCTATCATTTTAAATATAAATCATGTATTGTTGTATCTATCTATTGGTGGTAATTTTTATGATTATTTCATTGTAATATCTATGCAATCTAGATCACTCAAGGTTTCAAATTCAGGGTCCGAAAGTCTTCGCCAACAAATACCCCATTCACATTTGCATATTCTATATTTATGGACTGAATAAGGTCTCACTAAAGACACGCTTGAGAATCATAGAGAATAGATGGTTGCGAAAAACATGTTTTAATATTAGAGATAAGGAACACTTTACTACAATCTATGCATTATATCATATTCATTCAAAGAATCCTTCTACTCATTCATGGTGGTGTTATTCAAATCATGCATAACTTAGCATATCAAACAAACATTCATTTAGAAGATAACTCATGATAGAATATCAAATGGGACTCGAGTCTTCATTAATTAGTCAAAGATAAACATCCATATACATGGAGGGTCGTAACCTACACTGAGACTCATCCAAATTAAACTAGATACCTAAAACGCATATCTTGATCTACTTTTTCGCTCATTTTCTACTTACATATTTACCATTACAATCAGTCTCTAGCAATGAATCTTCTCATTAAACAAAAACCCAGCAAACCATAAATGTTCACATGCATTCCTTTTATCTCTATTAGAAAATGGAAATAAAAAAAAAACATGCTAGCTCACTGACAACCTTGACCATGACTAGTCAATTTGTTACAAAAATGGTTACAATCATTACAATACATCTTCAAGGATTTAGCATGAATGCAAACTTCAAAAGTCCTTGCATGTAGTATGAAACTTGTTGGTGCGCACAGTAGAAAAATCGTTGGCACGAGAGTTGAATCTTAGTGCTCTATAGTGAAAAACTCATGGAGGATGTGTAGTGAAGAACTTGTGGTGTGCATGTAATCTTTCAAAAACATTAGGGTGCCAACAGACCCACAACATTATTAGTTTCCTAATCCTTGAGTCAAACAAATTCATTGTGATATGGATTGGATAGTGTATGGAACCATATTCATTATCTTTGTGATGAAATTTTGGAACCTTTATTCGTTCTCATAAAAAATCCCCATAAATTCCTTCATTTTGTTGCAAAATTGGTCGAGCTCTTTTGATGTGTTCACCCTTTCCTTTGGCTTGATTTGAGTGCCCATCTCTATCACTAGGTATTCCCTTGCATGCATGTCAATAAGTGAATTATGGTGTTGTTATGCCTATTCTTGTTCTTCCAACACAATTGTTGTTAATGTTTGGTGTTCGATGTCAGAAGATGTAATCTATTGATGAAGGTCAACTACCTCTGTCATGGTCGCATTGCACTCTGTGGGTGAAAGGGAGGGCATCATTTGCATCTTCTCCTTGATTTGATCCTTACTTTTTTGAATTCATTCTTTAATTGTGTTGATTTCTTGGTAATTCTATAGGTGGGTCCAGAGTTGGAGACATAGTTCAACCACCCCCGAGAATCATGAGTGCTTTCCCTTGTTCTATCAATAATTTTGTAGTCAATTTGTTTTTTTCAATTCCCCCTATTATATCGCTGGTGTGTGCTTCAATATTATGTGCCTTTAGGTGTTGGAATGATTCCTTCACCTTGTTGGGTTTGTTCGTCGTTGTGACGTATGAAGAACCTATATATATACTTGGGACTTGCACATATAGTTCATCCACTACATTGATCAATACAATGTGTAAATCAACCTCCAATTCATGGCATTCTTGGACTGCCTTGTGCGTCGTTATTTCTTCCACTTGTCACTGTTGGGTTTTATTAGAAAAACAAGATCACAGAGAAATAAAATTAATAAAATGAATAAATAAAACACATAAGATACACAATACAATAGAGACATAGATATACATGGTTCACCCAGTGTGGGCTACGTCCACTAAAGAAACTCATAGGTCCTTCCTTTTTATTATCCAACAAAATTAAGTGATATAATCTACAACACACATGTTGTAGCTTCATCTTATTTCTCTCATAATATCCTCCCTCAAAATACAATATTCACAATAATAAAGAGCCGCAATACAATTCCCTCATAAAAGAGGGTTTCCTTCTAGGGTAAAAAACCCTAAAAATAAATTCTACCATTAAATATGCAACCCTATAATAAAATTACAATATTTTACAAGGAAATATTTCTCAATATTTATCATCAGGGGCACTTCCCCTGAATCCCCTACTAGGAGGGGTCCAATGAAATTGTCTCCAGCCCCCTAGACCCCCTTGGTGATAGCTCTAGGGGAAAATCCCCCCGACATCCCATTTTTGGGAATGGGGTCCAAGAAAGGTTGAAACAAACCTATGAATGAAAAAGATAATTAGGCTCCACAACTAATAATCTCCCTCTTGGAGACTGATCACAAAAACTTCACTTCTTTCATTCATGTTGGAATATACTCCACCTTAGACCTAGAAAATTTCTCATCTTCACTTTCATGCTTGAAGGAAAATTGAAACTGAGAAGGAAATTAGTTTCTCCCGAGTTACTCCCTGGTTACTCCCTTTGTTAACATGTCTACAAGATTCTAGCTAGTATGTATTTTTTCCAACTTCAAATGTCCATCTTCTAAGACAAATTGTATGAGATGGTACCTGAGTTGTATATGCTTAATATTTGAATATAAGGTTGAGTTATTTGCAAGATTAATTCCACAGTCACTATCATAGTACAACCTTCCATTCTCCTTCTTCTTTCCCAATTCCTCCATAAACCTCTATAACCAAATTATTTCTTTACTGGCCTCTATAGTAACAACACACTCTTCTTTTGTTGTTGAAATTGCAACAACGTTTTGTAGTTTTTAAATCCAACTTAATGTTATTCCACCTACAGTAAAAACATACCTTGCGGTGCTCCTCCTGTTATCTTTATCACCTTCCATATTTGAATCATCATATCCCTATAGAGAAATTTATGAACCTCCAAAACATAATGAATGAGAAGAAGTAACTCTCAAATACCTAAGAATCCACTTTACTTCCCCACAATGTTCTTTATTTAAATTTTTCATATACCTACTCACAACTCCCACCGCATGTGCAATATCTGGTCTTTTGCAAACCATTACATACATAAAGTTGCCAACTACTAATGAATAAGGGATCCTGGAAATGTATTTTATCTCCTCCTGTGTCTTGTGACACATTTCATTAGTTAATTTGAAATGGCTGGCAAAAGGTGTACTAACTAGTTTTGCATTTTGCATTCTAAACCTATCCAACACCTTCTCTATGTACTCATCCCAAGACAATGTCAATTTGTGATTTTTCCTGTCTCTTGTTATTCTCATACTAAGGATTTTCTTTGCAGCACCCAAATCCTTCATCACAAATGAATTAACTAATTCCCTCTTGAGCACATTTATATCCTACATATTAGAACCTGCAACAAGCATGTCATCTACATACAATAGAAAGATAATATAACTTCCATTTTCTAGCCTTTTAAAATAAACACAGTGATCAGAATGACATCTTCTCTAACCTTGTTCTATCATAAACTTGTCAAACTTCAAATACCACTACCTTGGAGCTTGGTTTAATCCATACAAGATCTTCTTGAACCTGCATACCAAATTTTCCTTCCCTTTGACCTCATACCCCTTTGGCTTCTACATATAAATATCTTCCTCCAAATCCCCATAAAGAAAAGTTACATTTACAAATAATTGTTCAAGATGTAAGTCTTATACTACCACAAGACTTAAAATAGTCCTAATTGAAGTCATATTAACAACATAAGAAAATATTTCATCAAAATATATGCCTTTCTTTTGTGGAAACTCCTTTACAACAAGTCTAGCCTTGTACTGATGTTTTCCCCCTTCTTCTTCCCTCAACTTGTAAACCCATTTATTCTGCAATGCTCTTTTTCCTGCAAGAAACTGAACCAAGTCCCAAGTCTGGTTATTTACCAGGGAATCCATTTCCTCTTTCATTCCTTTCTCCCATTTCTTTTTAGTGTCTACCTGCATTTCCTCTTCATAACATTCGGGTTCACTAGATCCATTGAACAATAAATAATACAATGAAGGAGATTATTGTTCAAGGGGTCTACTTAACATGGTAGATATTCTAACAACACTTGTAGGAGTTTGATTTACCTTTTTCTCCTGTTGTTTTACATTTTGAGTTTCTGGTACCTTTCGAATTTCATTTTCAATGATCTCATCAAACACTGTGTATTATGGTTTTTCTTTTTCATGTTTAAAAGTTTCAAAAACATCATATTTTTTTTTAATGCAATAAACCAAAGATTTTCTAGTTGCATCATCAATAAAAGTAACATAATAACAAGAGCCACCAATATATGATACACGAGATGGTCCCCTTACATATGTATGCAAAACCTCTAGCATTTCACTCTTCTTTTCTTTTCTGACTCTGAGAAATATGACTCTCTTATGTTTTCCTTAAACAAAATGCCCACATAAATCCAAATCAATTTGTTTAAGATCTGGAAAAAAAATTCTTTTGTGAAGTATCTTCATACCCTTCTCACTTATGTGTCCAATCTTATGATGTCACAATGTTTTATCCACTCCTGTATAAGAGAAAGAGATAGAAAAATTAGTATTACCAAAACATAAATACAATGTACCTACCTTCTCTCCTTTTGGTTTCACCAGTGATCCTTTGGTGACCTTCCACTCCTTATCTATAAATATAGATATACATCCTTCAATTTCCAACTGCCAAATTGAAACTATACTTTTCCTTAGATATGGAACATGTCTTACCTCTTTCAACAACTATTGCTTTCGATTTTATTTTTTTATTTGTACCTTTCCTATTCCAACAATTTTACATGGGGCATCATCACCCAATTGAACCTGTCCAAAATCACCTTGAACATAATCTAGAAAATCCTTCCTATGGGGTGTGGCATGAAATGAATCCCTTGAATCTACTACCCAAGACTCAAAAATATTATCTACAGAAAGAATCCAAGCATCTTGTAACACATCACATGTTACATTTGTTTTTTTATTTTTCTCTGGTTGTCCATCTTTTTGTTTCTTTGGATCTCTACATTCTTTCTTCAAATGTCCTTTCTCCCCACAATTCCAACACTCTATCTTTCCCAGTATGTATTTGGATCTACCCTTCCTATAATTCCCACGGTTCAATGATCCCTTTCCTCTATCCTTTTGTCTTCCCATGTTCTCCATGTTTAATGCATTACCTGATGTGTCACCTATGGTTTTCTATCACATTTACTCTCTAAGGATAATACCAACAACATCATCAAATGTTAGAGTGTTTGAACCAGAGACAAAGTTACTTACAACCATGACCAAGTCATTCCATCTTTCTGGGAATGAGCACAAGTTTAGAGGAGCCCTAATCTGATCATCAAAGTCCACTTTTACATAACTTAGTTGATTAGTAACCATATTAAATTCATTTAAATGATCTACAATAGACCCACCATATGAAATATTCATATTAAATAATCACTCCATTAGAAATACCTTATTGGACACTGAGGGTTTTTCATACAGTTTATACAATGCGACCATCAAATCCTTCGTTGTATTTTCTTTTGAAATATTTAAGGCCATCGATGCTTCCAGGATTAGTTGTATTGTTCCAAGTTCATTTTTGTCAATAAACTCTCATTCTTCATCCCTCATGGTTGTCATCTTCTTTTTTATTCCACCCAATGGTAAGAACATATCCTTCTAATATAAATAATTTTTCATCTGCATCTTTCATAATCAGTAGTTTTGGCTGTTAAATTTCCCGAACCTAAACTTTCCATATCCTTCCATTGCTCACACTTGAACCAAAAACCCTCTTTTCCTACGATTTACGTTTCACTTTGATACTAGTTGTTAGAAAAAAAAAATCACAAAGCAATAAAATAAAACAAATGAAGAAATAAAAAATAGAGGATACACAATATGATAGAAACACAGATATACATGGTTCACCCAATGTGGGCTACGTCCACTAGAGAAATTGCTAGGTCCTTCCTTTTTATTATCTAACAAAATGGATGGACGCAAACTACAACATACCCACTATAACTTCCTCTTCTTTCTCTCACGATCTCCTTTATCAAAATACAATATTAGCGATAATACACAATCGCAATACAATTCCCTCATAAAAGAGGGTTTCCTTATAGGGAGAAAAACACTAAAAGTAACTTCTACCGTTAGATATGCGATCTTATAATGAATGGTCCAGACCCCACAACTATCTTCGCCACCCCCTGGCGACAGTTTTGGGGCAAAAATACCCCCCCCCCCACCCCTTTTTAGGGAATAGGGTCAAAGCATGGATGAAACAAACCTTTGAATCAGGAAGATAATCAGGCTCCACAACCGACAAGGTTTCCTAGTGGGGAGTCCTCTCCTTCTGGTTCTTTTGTTGTAGGTTTAGTTTTTTAACCTTTGAATTAAAGAAATTCATACATATTCTTTAGAAAAACAAAAAGTAATCAATGGGTCATGCACATAGTACACAAAGATTTACGTTGGAAACCCTTAATTGGGAGAAAATTAGCCTTCCTTACTGTTTCACCTCTCAAATCTTCAATTTATTAATTTCACCATTTTCAATACAATATATACAAAATTTTAGGTATTACACAGCTACCAAAGCCCTAATCCCTTAATCCGACAGTAATTTAGAAAAATCGTAAAAATAGCAAAAAATTCTGAAATAGAAAAAATCGTCAAACATAGTCGTCAAATATGATGCACCCCCCCACACACATCCAAAGAATATAACACTTTCTCAACATTCTCCCACTTGTTGTTTTATTTGCATGCAGGGGGTCACATGATTACATATTCAACAATCTAGGGAAGTAATGCCCATTGTTTCTCTACACTAGGAGAATTTCTTGATTCTCACAAACTTTGTCAATGAATCTGCAACATTCTTCAAAGTGTCAAACTTCTCCAACAACACCTTCTTGTCTTCAACCATTTCTCTCACAAAATGATATTAGACATCAATGTGTTTTTTCTTTGAATGATAAGTTGGGTTCTTAGCCAAGAATATTGCACTATGACTATCACAATCTAATGTTACTTCTTTTTGTACTAACCCAATGCCTAAATAAAATATACGTAGCCATTTTCTTCTTTTCATGCAGGAGTGGTTGCCATGTATTTATCTTCTATAGTTGAGAGTTCCACTACAACCTATCTTTTTATCATTCAATTGATTTCTCCTCCAAATATCTTAAACACATACCCACTTGTAGATCTTTTGTGATCTAGATCTCCACCCCAATCTACATTAACAAACCCATGTATGTAAAAATCTATGTCCAATATTGGTCTTCCTCGCTAGCAAAATACATAACTAGAAGTCCCACACAAATACCTAAAAATCCTATTTACTAATGTCCAATTCTCCTTCCTTGGTTTTGACATATACCTACTCAAAACTCCCACTGCATGTCATGCAATGTACGGTCTAGTAAAAAACAATGCATACATCAAGATATCAACCACACTAGCATATGGAACATGAGACATGTCCTCTTCCTCTTCCTCTGTCTTGGGATATTGATCTGCAGGTAATTCTACACATACAGGAATGTGAACCTTGACTAGTTTACTTTCTTTCCTATTAAACCTTGTAATATAGTCTCAACATATTTTCTCTGATTCAACACGAGTTTCCCATTTTCACAATCTCTTTTAATCACCATTCCCAAAATGAAGTTAGTAGCATCGATATCCTTCATTTAAAATTTGGAGGATATTTACAACTTCACCTCCTTGATACCATCCATGTCATTTCCTACAAGCAACATGTCACCGACCTACAACACTATATAAATGAAGTGATTACCAATTTTCTTGGAATATACACAGTGATTATCTGTGCTTCTCACAAATCCCATTCCAAGGATGTATGTGCCTAAATTTTGGTGCCACATCCTAGGTGATTTCTTTAGACCATATAGTTACTTCTTTAGCTTACAAACCAACCAATTATTTCCCTTCACTGCAAAACTTTATGGATGCTTAATGTTTATTTCTTCTTAAGATCCCCATGTAGGAATGTTGTCTTTACATCCATCTATTCTACTTCAAAATCAAAAGTTGTAGCAAGAGAAAAAATAAATCTAATAGAAGTTAACCTGGAAATAGAAGAAAAAATTTCACCAAAGTCAATTCCTTCTACCCGAGAATAACATTTTTTCTACTAAGAGAGATTTGTATTTCTCCAATTTTCCTTCTGCATTTAAATATTTCTTAAACACCCATTTGTTGCCAATGACCTTCCTTCTAGTTGGAAACTCAACTAGACCCCATGCTTCATTATTATCTAAGGAATCCATCTCCTCAACCATGGCCTTCTTCCAAAGATTATTGTCCTCTCAATTCACTGTGTCCATGATACTTCTAGAATCATCATCACTAATAGATAAAGAAAAATTAGCATGAAAAATCACGTGGACTATACCTTTCTGGTTTCCTTCTTTCCCTCAACAATCTCCTCAATAATGGAGAATGGGGGTCTTCCTATTTTGATTCATCGTCATTCATTGATTCATATTTTGCATCATCCAACTCAAACATGAGTTGCATATTCCTCTTCGAAAACAAATCTCTCACCTAAAGAAAATTCGCATGGGCCTAACTACCCTCCTCTTTGACAATAAATATGTCTTCTCAAGAATAGGGTTAACAATTTTTAGTAAGTTACCAGAAAATATGTATTTCGTAGTCTAAACATTCCATGAAATAAATGTTCTTCGACGATTTTTTCCAGGGACATTTTTCTGAAATCCAACAGGAAATTGTTAGACCCACATGTTTGAGTGATTATTTATTTATAATATGAGTTCCCCAAGGGATTTTTAGCATGATAAATTGATTTTTATCTTCATAACTAGATTTTAAAGAACAAAAAATAGTGATTTCGTGCAAAAAAAACAATTTCGTAAAATAGTTATACAACACCAATACATATTTTTCACATAGGAATTTTTTTTGAATCATCAAGGAAATGAGTGATAATCGCCTTGAATTACACTAATACCAAAAATATATAGTGCATGGTTATAACTGGAAACTTATCACCCTCATAATTAACTTTAGTCACTTAGTGACATGTTCACATCCCTTTGAAACATAGGATAAATAATTATCCATAAATTACACTTTTCAAAAATATTAATAAAACATTGCCTTGGACTTACACCCCTTGTCTTATCTCGCAATTTTCCCTTTTTCGGTGGATTTTAGCCCGCTGTATCTTTTTGTTTGATCTGTATGCATCCATTGATGTGATATTATTAATAAATTGATTGTGATTACATTGTACAAGGATATGTGCACTAGCCTATTTTCATCCTGAATCACTAGAAAAATAACCACACATGCTCTCCAGTCTCATATATATATATATATATATATATATATATATATCAATTCGACGTGAATTTCATGATAGTCCTTTCACACTTTAGTGTGCCAAAACTATGGAATATGTGCACTCTTCCCTTGATGTGGAAACCATGTGCACTTACCGAGGTGTGCAAAACACTATGAAATGTGTGCACCGTTTCTTTCATAACAATCCTCACACATTACTCAGGTGTGCACAAAACCAAAAATCTGTACCAACAACTCACTAGTCTTTATGTCCAATTACAAATGGGGTTCATATTAGAGACATTACATTCCTCTCCCCCTTATTTATACACTGTCCTCGATGCATTATATACACATGTACATAAAAGAATTGAAAAATATTCAAAAAGATGCGGATACTATGCGTGCATAGCATTCTCGTGTTTCCAAGTCGCATCCTAGAGAGCATATCAGGTCCATTAGACCTTTACTATATCCATGACTCGATTCCATAGTAGTTTGGTTTTCCTATCGAATATGCAAACCCATTGCACTCAAAAACCATCTTTTGGCTCCACCTGAATCACATTCTAATAAATAATATGATTACCATCAAGTATGTACTTTTTAAGAAATGATATATGGAAAACATTATGAATACACAAGGATGTAGACAATGCAATAATATATGAAACATGATCAATCCTCTCTAGGATTTCAAATGGTCCACAATAAATTTCTTCCATCTTAGAACAATTTCTCAACTTCAAGGAACTGCATCTTTCTTTTACTTTCAAGAATATATGGTCACCCACTTTAAAATATTTGTGGGTTTTGCCTTTATCTATGCAACTTTTCTTCCTATCCTGGGAAGAATTTAAATTCTTCCTTATATTAACCATATGCTCTTCCATTTCCCAAAGAATATTTGTCTTAACCACTGTGCAATCTATTGGGTTATCCCAACTCACTGGTGTGTTGCAGTTCCTGCCATAAACTGCCTCAAATGGGATCATCTTAATATATTCTTGACACCCATTGTTGTAAGAAAACTCTAACAAGTGAAGGTAGTCTTCCCATTTTGATGGTTTTTCCATCACATACATCCTGAGCATATCTTTAGTCACTCGATTTACCCTCTCTATTTGTCCATCTATCTAAGGGTGATGTGTTGTGTTAAAGTTCATATTTGTCCCAAATCCTTTGAATAACTCTTTCCAAAATTTTGATTTGAACATGGGATATCTGTTAGACACAATTGTCTTAGGTACACAATGCAACTTAGCAATTTCTCACATGTATATTTCAACAATGTTGGCTTCCTTGTGCATTGACTTAACTAGAATAAAATGGGAATCTTTAGTAAACGTTTCCACCACTACCATAATAGAACCATGTTATTTAGTAGTCCTATGCAACATAGTAATGAAATCCATGATTACAAATTCCCACTTCCACTCAGGAATGGGAAAATGATGTAGAAAACTAGCTGGATGTTTATGTTCAACCTTGTCCTTTTTACATTCAAGGCATCTAGCAATAAAATCATCAACGTCCTTTTTCATGCCTCACCAATAGTATTGTTTTTTTATTGTGACAAATGTATTTTGGTAATCTGGGTGTCTAGCATAAGGAACTTTATCCATCTATGAAAATAAAATAGTTTTGAATTCTCAATCATTTGGAACATAAACTCTATGCCTATACATGAGGATTCCATCCTCTTTTATCTCATAACGATCCAATTTCTGTTGCAACACACCTTGCTTAAAATTTTTCTTTATGTCTACATAACGTTGATCTGATTTAGAATCCTATAAAAAAAAATCACTCAAACATGATTTGTATATTATAATGTATGTAGCATGCATTTTGTGCACCCTACTATTGAGTGCATCAACCACCTTATTCTCTTTTACTCCGATATGATTTATTTCAAAGTCAGACTCACTGAGGAATTCTAACCATCCTCTTTGTCTAGCATTAAAACTTGGTTGTCCAAAGAGATACTTCAGATCATTATGGTATGTTCTCAACTCAAACCTTTTTCCCATAATATAGTACCACCACATCATCAAGTCATGCACTATAGATGTCAATTCTAAGTCATGAGTAACATATGTATTTCATTCTCTTTTATCTTTCTTTATTCGTAATATATCACATGTTCGTTGTGACTAAGGACTCCATCGATCCCTTCCTTGAATGCATCCATGCACACCACAAAGTATTCATATGGATCAACAATCCTTAGTATTGATGCACTAGTCAAAAAACTCTTCAAGTGCTGAAAAATTGTTACATAATTAGAAGTCTACCAAACTTGCACACATTTCTTTTGCAAGGATGTAATTGGGTGTGCATCTTTTTAGAAGCCTTCAATAAACCCTCTATAACAAGTTGCAAGTCCCATGAAGGATCTCACCTCTATGACATTCCTTGGTGCTGGCCATTCCTCAATAGACTTTATCTTTTCTGGATCCACAACTATTCCTTCCTTGGAAATGATATGACCAAAATAATGAATATGTCATTCGTAAAATGATCACTTTTTCAGCTTTGCATACAATTGATTCTCCCTCAATACTTGTAGCATCATCCTAAAGTGTTGTTCATTCTCTTCTTCGGACTTTGAGTAAATAAGTATATCATCCAAAAATACAATGACAAACTTATCTAACTAATTTCTAAAAAACCCATTCATCAAACACACGAAGACATCTGGTGCATTTGACAAGACGAAAGGCACCAAGGTGAAACTGTAATGTACGTACCTCATTATGAAGGAAGTCTTGATGATGTCTATTTCTTTAATTCTCACTTGGTGATATCCAAATATGAGATCAATATTTGAAAATATGTGTGCACCCCTTATTTTATCAAAGAGATCTATCCAAGGAAAATGATACGTATTATTTACTGTTACTTTATTCAAATTATTGAAGTTAATGCAAAGTCTTAGTGTACCATCCTTCTTCTTCATGAACAATATTGGGGGACCCCAAGGTGGCACACTTGGGAATATATATCCTTTCTTCATAAACTCTTCAATTTGCATCTGTAATTCCCTCAACTCAATCATACTCATACTATAAGGAGTCTTGGAAAGAGGAGATGCTCTTGGTATCATATTTATAGAGAAACAAATGTCAATTTTTAGGGGAAACCCTGATATATCTTTAAAGATATCCTCAAATTATTTCAATATTGCACACTCTTCAACATTTGGCACCTTATCCTTAGGTGCCTCCTTTATGTGCACTGCAAATAATTGACATCCTTTTATGTAGATTTTCGTCAATTGAAAGGATAAAAATTCTCTAATAGTTAAAGATATTGGAATGCCTTGAACTGTTCTTAATTTTCCTTCCTCATCCAAGAAAATAAATGTCTTATTGTAATAGTCTAGAACAACATGATGCTATTCCAACCAATCCATACCAATGAAGAAATGATATGATCTCAAAGGGATGATATTCAAATCAAATTTTGTGGGCAGTCCATTCATTTGCATTGGAAATCCCTTAACCATATCATTAATTTTCCTTTCCCCCCCTATAGCTAACTGCACCAACAAAGATTTTCCAAGCTTGATTCTCGGCAATTGGAATATTTTCACCATCTTAGGATATGTATAACTCTGACTAGCTCTTGAATCAATGAAAATAACAATGGGTTGGCCATTAATCTTACCTTCCACTTTAGTCATGTGCAACTAAAAATCAGCTTTCTTGTTATACAAGGCTACATAAATCCTAGGTACATTTCTTCCCATGTCTTCAATTGTCACAACTTGTTGTACACTATGCAGGGTCCTTGATTTTTCACCTCTTTCAGGGAAATATCTGTATATATGATCTCCACCACAACCCCAACATTGAATAGGTTTTTTTCTTTGTTTTTTCCCCATTGTCTTAGTGATTTGGGGCTCCTTGGGAGTTGGTTGTCCTTGCATAGTATTTCTGAAAAATTGTGGCTTACTCGCCTTCTTCTTATGTTCCACCTTGTTTTTCATCTTGTCTTCCCAGGGATTTTGGAAAGTCAATCTTCCCCTTTTTTAATCATAAATACAATTAACACACCTTATGGTTTCATCTAATGTCTTAGGGTCATCATATTGTATCTTGTCACTGATAAATGAGAGCATCCCACTCGGGTACCTCTAAATTTTAACTTTATCATCTTTGATGAATGCAACATATTTCAATAGTTCCAAGAATATTCTTTCATACTCATATATTGTCATACTTCCAATCTTGAGTTCAAAGAACTCCTTCATTTTCTTATCATTGTAATGCTTGGTTAAGTATTTCTTTTGAAAATACCTCTTGAACTCTCAACAAGTAACCTTATTCTCATTAATTTGTTGCACTTGCACGAACTAATCCCACCACATTGATTATTTTCCCTTTAGTTGATAGATGGAAACTATCCCTTATGCCCGTGTAGAGTAATTATGCATTTGGAAGTACTTCCTCATACCCAACAACCAAGTCTCTGCATCTTCATCCTTCTTCTGCTCATTGTCAAAGGTAGGAAATTCGATCTTATTCATTTCTCCTTATATCTCGTCCACCCCAGTCCTTATCTTATGCTTTCTAATAGAAGATGGACTTGAGCTACTACGTGCTTTCCTAAATTAATTCTTTGGTGAGTGGTGATGTTTCCTATCAACACTTGTTGTTTCTCTTCTTTCACCATGAGACCTATGACTCCTTGACTTTCCTGACTCTGTCTTCTTATACATTTTCTTTTCTATTATATCAAAGATTTGCATCAAATTTAGATTGAAGCCATCTTGTTTCTCCTTTGATTTCAATAATCCTTTCATTATCGACTCTATAGCTTTGAACATATTTTTGTAGTCCCTTTATGGTTTATACCAAGCTTATGCACTCCTCCTTATATTTTTTACCATCGAAACCCAAACCGACATACAAATCCTTGAATTCATCATCATGGATGTAAGTTATTTGCACATCTTCCATGATTTTTTACTTTCTGTGTTGATTCTATCTTTCTCTAATCACTGTTATTTCCACAAAACGTCTAAGAAATAAGCCTTGTTAGAAGAATTCATGCGAGAACTTCCTGAAACTCTGCATGATTTATTCAGAATCCTTTCTTTTGATTCCTTCGATGATTTTTACATCCCAAATTCTAGTGTACACATCCTCACATCAATGTTACGCATGTACAACAAGTTTTTCTCTGTGCAGCCCCAACTTCTAGTGCACACATCTGCACACCAATAGTTTTATGTGCATTTTTGGCACTGCACTCCACAACGTCAAAATTTAGTGTTCACACTTGTGCATTCTTGTTTTATGGGCACCATGGCTACGTTGTAATTCCAAATTTGACCACTTATCATTTTGAATTTTTTTTTAAATAGATACTCGACCCATGTAGGCTCAATGTTGAAACTACAACTCTATAGTTTCGTGTTAATATTCAGCCCATACCAAGTCTGGTGTTGAACCTAGAGCTTTGGTACCATATTGTAATGTTCCCAGCCACTCGGGATGGGCCATGCCACACAAATATCAACTTCTATCACTCTAATTCAATAATGTAATATACCCAACCTACTACTGAGAAACACTACTTCAGGGTATTCTACACATATTCTACTATATAACATTTTTCTAGATAGAATACGTAAGGTAATGTGCATGACTCCAAGTGGGATTGCACCACACATGTTTTCCTCTTCTAATATAACTTATAACAATGCAATTAACACAATACAATTGCACGCATAAGCACGCAGTGCACACAAAATTACTATGCATGTATTCCACCCCGAACATGAGATCACTACTATGCACAAAACCATTATTGCATCATACACAAATTCCATTCACCTTGTGCGTCTAGACTACTTCCTAGTGTGTACAAGAGAATCTAGTCTCTTGTGTGCAAAAAGTACTTCCTACGTGCATGACCATTCTAACCTCTCCTTGAAGACTCATGACTATTACTATAAGGTTAAATTAACATGAATATCTAATAACAATTGTCATACTTAGCATGCACGACTACAAATATTGATTATCAACACCACACTTAGAAGTACAAGAAACATTATGCAAAATAACAACAATTACTTATCTACAACATCATACAAGAATTAAACATGTATCAAACATAGATAATTAAGCACACAGTAAATGAGACAAGCACATAAGGACACTTATCTTGTATGAAAGGTCACTAACTGTGCACATAACTCAAATGTTCCTCGCATCGATAGACTCTGTTTCTGAAAAACGTTCAGCAACAGGTCAACTCCAAGCTGGGGCTTAAACTCCACCAGGGAAAAATATTCATAATGCCAGGTCAAGGTATGATAAACAATGAAATTGATCAGTCCAAGGTGCCAACTGCAACAACTAGTATACAGTCTCTCATTCCCCACATGACTATCCCACCCTAAGAAGTGTGCCCCTTCTCTACTTAGTAGTCCTTCATATGCCTCATTTCCCTTCCATGGGTTCAACAACATGTCGGAGAGGAAGTCTCAAAGCTCTGCATCTAATGCCCAATGCACTAGGGAACAATTCCTGCATATCTCTCACTTGAAGAGAATGTTCATGGGCTTGAAAACCAACCTTTTTGAATGTAAATATCTCACCTAGAGAGAACGCGCATGGGCCTAACAACCCACCTCTTCAACAAAACATTTCTCAACTAGAGAGAATTCTCACAGGCATAACAACCCACCGCTTCGACAAAAAATATCTAACCTCGAGAAATTTCTCACGAGCTTGACAACCCGTCTCTTTGACAATAAACAGGTCTTCGCAAGAACAGGGTTAAGAAATGAAAGTAAGTTACAACAAAATACATATTCTTTCATAGAGAAAGTTTGTCTGAATCATCAATAAAATGAGTGATAATCCCCTTGAATTACACTAAGGCCAACAATATATATTGCATGGTTATAATTGGACACTTGTCACCCTCAGAACTAGCTTTAGCCACATGGTAACTTGTGTGCATCCTTCATGAGATTAGGATAAATAATTATCCATAAATTACACTTTTTATAAATATTAATAAGATACTCACTTGGATTTAATTCCCTTGGCTTATCCCCCACTTTTCTATTTTTCAATGGAGTTTATCCCCGATCTCTTTTTTTATGATCTGTCTACATGCAATGATGTGATATTATTAATAACTTGAGTGTGATTACATTGTACAAGGATAAGCACATTGACCTATTTGCATCCCGACTCACCATCCAAATTACCAGAGAGGCTCTATGGACTCAAATACATATACATACATACATACATGCATGTATGCTTACATACATACATACATACATATATATTAATTCAATGTGAATTTCATCGTAGTACTTGTGCACTTACGTGAGTGCACACAAAACTGTGGAATATGAACACTCTTCCATCGATGTGAAAACCACACACACTTACATAGGTGTGCACAACACTATGAAATGTGCACACCCTTTATTTGATAACAATCCTCATGCATTACTTAGGTGCGTGCAAAACCAAAACTTGGTGCCAATGGCTCACCATCCTATATGTAGATTTAAATTTACAATTGGTACCAACGACCCACTAGCCTATATGTACAATTACAAATGGGGTTTAGATTAGGTTCATTACATTATCTTTCCTCAACACCTTTATTTTCTTCAGTGTCTGATTTTCTACCAGAGCCTTAAACTCTTTAAATTTATGAAATGCATCATATTTATTTCTAAGAAAATAAATCCATGTGTTCATTGAGAAATATTCTATGAATGAAACATAATACACACATTTACCTAGTGATGGAACATGCACAATTCGAAACACATCATTGTGTATCAACTCTAAGATCCCCTTTGATATTGTAGTATAAGATGGGAATGCTACTCAATTTTTTTTACCATATATCCAATGTTAATAGAAATTAAAATTCAGGGTGCAACTAGAAATACCATCAACCATACCTTTACTATGTAGTGTTCGAAGGTCCTTTTCTCCAAAATGTCTCAATTTTTTATGCCACATCATGATCCTCTTTCCAAGGCTAGATTAGATCTTCTTTATTTATATGCTCAGTGAAAAAAGAATTGTTACACCCATGAGTACAAGTTCTTCCTAATAACTTGTACATATTTCCACACTAAACTCCTTTCATCAACATGATTTCTCCTCGTAACATCTCGCAAGTTCCCTTCCCAATAAAGTATCCACACCTACATCATCCAACTTACTTACATATATTAGGCTCTTGTCTAGATCTGGAATGTGTAGAACTCTAGGGAGAGTTCTAATCCTTCCATCTTTCAGCAACAACTTAGCCTTTCCACGTGCTATGATTTTTCTTTTAGAGTCACATCCTAGGAAGACATCACCATCATCATACTTTTCATATTCACTAAACCACTCCTTGTGAGGAGTCATATGAAATGATGCACCTATGTTAATCAACCATACATCATGATATACATTTGTATTAATAGATGCCAATTAAACATCACCTCCTTCTTCTGTGGAGGTTTTTTTTTCTATGGAAGAGGTATCATCAATCTCTTTCCTTTATCAACATTCTTAGACCTGCAATCTTTCTTATAATTCCCATTTTTACCACATTTCCAACATTTCCTAAAATATTTTCCTAGCGATTTAGATCTACCTTTAGATTTATATCTCCCTCCCCCCAAAGACTTAATTTTACTCCTATCTTGGGGGCGACCTCTTAAAAATAAAACATATATTCTGGACAAAGACTAAGCTAATTCTTGAGTAATCTTTTCCTAGTTTAGCTTTTCAAACAAAAAAATGGACCTCAATCTGGTCAAACTTTCAAGGGTAATCTAAGTTTCGTATGGATCAATGTTCTATGCATTTCACAACCTTACTCTAAAGGTTATGTTTCATTTTAAACCAACCCAAATGTTCAAAAAAATGATTAGAGTTTTGGATTGCCCAGAAATATAAAAGCTGACCACTGGAAAACCTACCGAAAAACAAACTACTAGAAAACCTATCGAAAAAGAAACTAGGAAAGAAAAATTACTCTCGAATTAACCCACTCCAAAAAACCTGCCAAAAAAAAAATTACTCCGGAAAAAAAAATTACTCCCGAAAAAAAAATGGATTTGAATCTGGTCAAATTTTGTCGAGTTGTTTTTGACAAAGATTAAGTTAATTTGGAAGTAATATTTTTTCTTGAGTTTAGCTTTTCAAACAAAAAAATGGACTTGAATCTGGTCAAATTTACATCTGAGTTTTGTATGGATCAATGTTCTATGCATTTCAAAACCTTACTCCAAAAGTTATGTTTCATTTTAAACCAACCCAAATGTTCAAAAAACGGATTAAAATTTTGAATTAACCAAAAATTTAAACACTGACCACTGAAAAACCTACCTGAAAAGTAACTAGGAAAAAAAAATACTCCCAAATTAACCCACTCCAAAAAATCTAAAAAAAAAATTAACTAAGAAAAAAAATTTACTCCCGAATTCACCCACTCCCACTTGAAATAGGCGATGCCATAGAAATGCATACACAGAGATATACAATGCATAAGGCTGTACGATGAACATGGCTGAAATGCATGCCATACATATATATACTCAGTATGATGAGCATGGCCGTAATGATATGGATGCAACGGAGAAGGTGTTCGAGAAGTTTGTGGTAATGGAGTGAGTCGTGAATAAATAAAAAATGCTCAGGTTGTTCAAAGAAAGCCGGCACAACTTGCACCTTATACCCGGTGAAACGTCTGATAAAGTCATGGAGGTGAATTTGGCGGAGACACGCAAGTTGCAACCATTGCTTGTTAGGTGTTTTTATTATTGCCGCCGCCAAGCCATGCAAGTTGCAACGTCTAATAAAGTCCACTCGAGTAATTCTATTAAATATAGTTAATAGAGTGGAATGTGAGTTGCATTCTTTCTTAATAAATAATTGATTAATATACAATTTTCTTGAGTCGCATTCTTTCTTAATACATAATTGATTAATATATAAAAAAAAAATTATATGAATTGGGATTGTGGTATATTGTGGTATGAATTGGGATTAGATTTTTTTGTTTGTGGGACAAAAGACCTTTATTTGAGAAGGTATACATATACTATCTTTTTTAGATTTGAACTTATAACTTTTTAGAAGGAAATACATGTTCCTAACTATTTTTTAATCATTAGGCCTACTCAGATTGTATTTTTGTCTTTTTATTATTTTTAAGATCTGTATTCTTTTCTTTTTACTATTTTTAAGGTCACCGCTCAAATCAGTATACCAGACCCCTTATTTATGGGACAAAGAACTCCCTCCACTCAAGAATTTAACTAATAAAATCTAAAAAAATATACCTACCCTATAAAGAAATATATATATAATTAATTGATTAATTAATTTACAAATGAGTTTTAACATGTCATATATAAAGTTAAATCGTTAAACAATTTCAATTATTTTATTTTGCTATCTCAATTTTCATTCTAATAAAACAAAGTTATCAATTTTATCTTCATAAATATTTATATTTTATCAAGTGGTAAAGACAATTTTGATGAAAAATAAGATAGAAGTAAAGACAACATAGATAACACGGCCATTGAGTTTTGAGAGGTCCTTCCTCAACAACTCTGAAGTTGTTATTTTGGCGGATGTATTCTGTCGCCTTGAATAGATTCCAGTACCTACCATATTCATATAAAATGGAACAAGAGCCGTAAAGTGCAAGAAAAGGTGAAGAGGGAGGCGTTGTGAAGCAAGGTCTGTGTAGAGAATATACGGAAAGAAATTGAATGGTTACATAAAATAATTTACTTAGAAAGGAAAGAAGCATAATGATATTATAAAAAAAAATGTGTATGATATAGAAAAGTTTAGAGATGGAAAAAAAGCATAATGATATTATAAAAAAAAAATGTGTATGATATAGAAAAGTTTAGAGATGAAAAAAAGCATAATGATATTATAAAAAAAAAAATGTGTATGATGTAGAAAAGTTTAGAGATGAAAAAAAAACATAATAATATTATAAAAAAATGTGTATGATATAAAAAAGTATAAAGAAGTAATGTTTTGTTTTTAAGATATTATTATTATTATTATTATTTGTTTTAATAAGATAATATTTAAGTTATTGAAAAGGGTAAGGATTAATGAACTTTTAATTTTTAATTATAAAGGTGATTTCTAATGATAAAATTTCATATGTTGGGAATATTCTTAGTCGTCACAATAAATTAAACATATATTGATATTTCAACTATTAAGTTTCTTGCATGACAAAACATGTCCTTTTGTCATTAAAATAGATGATTAAATTGATTAAGATAATAATGCTCATTCTCATTTAGATTTTTTACTTTATTTTTTGAGTTCAAACTTTTCATTGAGTTTTTTTACTGTTTGTGGGTGAAAGTCTGGAGTAATTGATTAAATCATTAAAAATTGGACTTGGTAAGGCTTTGTGTGGATGTGGAACTAGTGCATTGTATGTATTAAATATAGATAGTATGTTTTAAATGTGCCCAAGATTCTAAACCTTAAACATTTATAGCTATAGCTTGCATTTGGTTTTCAATTAGATGAAATTCCTTATAAATGAAAGTGGTATGGGATAAAATTTTGGATTGAAAGTTAGGATTTCTGGATAAATATTACTTTTAAAGTTTCCTTTTAAAATTAAAAGAGTTCAATTAGATGAAATTCCTTATAAATGTGGTATGGGATAAAATTTTGGATTGGAAGTTAGGATTTCTAGATAGATATTAATTTTAAAGTTTCCTTTTAAAATTAAAAGAGTTCAATTAGATGAAATTTCTTATAAATGTGGTATGGGATAAAAATTTGGATTGGAAGTTAGGATTTTTGGAAAGATATTACTTTTAAATTTCCTTTTAAAATTAAAAGAAATGAAAGTTGATAGCTTTATACATAATTTATATATATCTGTAATTTTTTGATTGAAATTTGACAAAGCCAAAAATTAAAGATACTATACTTTCATTTTAGGATTTGTCAAAATATTAAACTTATTTAATAAAAAACTCTTAAAATTACTTCAGCATTGATGCGTATGTATATCATCAACATTAATTGTATAGGAGTATCTTTTTTAATGGTACTTGCATCACTATTTTGATTTTAAAGAATAATTGTTTTTATATTTGAAATAAAAATCTATACATATGATAAACATATAAGGAAATTGAATTTTTGACAATCCATAGTTAATATAAGGAGTAGAATTTTATATTTGCTTTAATTTTTCTTTTGAACTAATGCAATAATCAGAATATAATTTTAGGAGAAGAAAAAAGCATAATGATATTATAAAAAAAAAATGTATGATATAGAAAAGTTTAGAGATGAAAAAAAAACATAATAATATTATAAAAAAATGTGTATGATATAGAAAAGTATAAAGAAGTAATGTTTTGTTTTTAAGATATTATTATTATTATTTTTAAGAAGATAATATTTAAGTTATTGAAAATGGTAAGGATTAATGAGTTTTTAATGTTTAATTATAAAGTTGATTTTTATTGATAAAATTTCATATGTTGGGAATATTCTTAGTCGTCACAATAAATTAAACATATATTGATATTTCAACTATTAACTTTCTTGCATGACAAAACATGTCCTTTTGTCATTAAAATAGATAATTAAATTGATTAAGATAATAATGCTCATTCTCATTTAGATTTTTTTACTTTATTTTTTGAGTTCAAACTTTTCATTGAGTTTTTTTACTCTTTGTGGGTGAAAGTCCTAAGGTGGAGCATGCGGCTCTAAGAAAATCTATTCATTGAAGGTCCTGAAAGTTTAACAATTCATAAAAATGACAAAAAAGCCTACTGATAATAATAAAATGGAGTAATTGATTAAATCATTAAAAATTGGACTTGGTAAGGCTTTGTGTGGATGTGGAACTAGTGCATTGTATGTATTAAATATAGATAGTATGTTTTAAATGTGCCCAATATTCTAAACCTTAAACATTTATAGCTATAGCTTGCATTTGGTTTTCAATTCGATGAAATTCCTTATAAATGAAAGTGGCATGGGATAAAATTTTGGATTGAAAGTTAGGATTTCTGGATAAATATTACTTTTAAAGTTTCCTTTTAAAATTAAAAGAGTTCAATTAGATGAAATTCCTTATAAATGTGGTATGGGATAAAATTTTGGATTGGAAGTTAGGATTTCTAGATAGATATTAATTTTAAAGTTTCCTTTTAAAATTAAAAGAGTTCAATTAGATGAAATTTCTTATAAATGTGGTATGGGATAAAAATTTGGATTGGAAGTTATGATTTTTGGAAAGATATTACTTTTAAATTTCCTTTTAAAATTAAAAGAAATGAAAGTTGATAGCTTTATACATAATTTATATATATCTGTAATTTTTTTATTGAAATTTGACAAAACCAAAATTAAGGATAGTATACTTTCATTTTAGGATTTGTCAAAATATTAAACTTATTTAATAAAAAATTCTTAAAATTACTTCAGCATTGATGCGTATGTATATCATCAACATTAATTGTATAGGAGTATCTTTTTTAATGGTACTTGTATCACTATTTTGATTTTAAAGAATAATTGTTTTTATATTTGAAATAAAAATCTATACATATGATAAACATATAAAGAAATTGAATTTTTGACAATCCATAGTTAATATAAGGAGTAGAATTTTATATTTAAATTAATTGTTCTATTGAACTAATGCAATAACCAGAATATAATTTTAGGAGAAGAAAAAAACATAGTGATATTATAAAAAAAAATGTGTATGATATAGAAAAGTTTAGAGATGAAAAAAAAAACATAATAATATTATAAAAAAATGTGTATGATATAGAAAAGTATAAAGAAGTAATGTTTTGTTTTTAAGATATTATTATTATTTGTTTTAATAAGATAATATTTAAGTTAATGAAAATGGTAAGGATTAATGAGTTTTTAATCTTTAATTATAAAGTTGATTTTTATTGATAAAATTTGATATGGTGGGAATATTCTTAGTCGAAAGTTTAACCATTCATAAAAATGACAAGAAAGCCTATTGATAAGAATAAATGATTAAATCATTAAAGGTTGGACTTGGTAAGGCTGTTTTAAATGTGCTCAAGATTCTAAACCTCCTTAACATTTATAGCTATAGCTTGCATTTGGTTTTCAATTAGATGAAATTTCTTATAAATGAATGTGGTATGGGATAAAATTTCTGATTGAAAGTTAGGATTTGTTAATAAATATTACTTTTAAAGTTTCCTTTTAAAAGTAAAAGAGTTTAATTAGATGAAATTCCTTATAAATGTGGTATGAATGAAATTTTGGATTAAAAGTTAGGATTTTTGGATAAATATTGATTTTAAAGTTTCCTTTCAAAATTGAAAGAGTTCAATTAGATGAAATTTCTTATAAATGTACTATGGGATAAAAATTTGGATTTTTGGAAATATATTAATTTTAAAATTAAAAGAAATGAAAGTTGGTAGTTTTATACATAATTTATATATATCTGTAATTTTTTTATTGAAATTTGACAAAGCCAAAAATTAAGAATTGTATACTTTCAACTTATTTTAGGATCTGTCAAAATATTAAACTCATTTAATAAAAAACTCTTAAAATTACTTAAGCATTGATGCATATGTATATTATCTACATTAATGTGGTTGTGGTAAGATTATTTTTATATAAGCATCTCTTTTTATGTTTACCAAAAAAATGATGTGGTCGACATAAAAATAATTTAAATATACATGGTATAGGAGTATCTTTTTTTAATGGTACTTGTGTCACTATTTTGATTTTGAAGAATAATTGTTTTTATATTTTAAATAAAAAATTATACATATGATAGACATATAAGCAAATTGAATTATTGACACTGCATAGTTAATATAAAGAGTAGAATTTTATACTTGCATTAATTGTTCTATTTAACTAATGCAATAGCCAGAATATAATTTTAGGAGAAGAAAAATAACAAAAATTGAACATATTGAATTTAAAAAAATCAGAAAGAAAAAAAATTAAGAAATAAAAAAAAATTATAAATGAAAAAATGCTTATAAATAATAAAGATTTCAAAATAAGAATATGAATGATAAGGTATTATTTATCATAAATGTTCGAGGAAGTCATTTGTTTTCCTTCTTTGACATATGTGAGTTTCTAAAAAAATATTGTAAAAGTTTAAACATAATCTATAAAGTTTAAACTTTTACAACTTTACTTCATAAATAATCATAGTAGTCATGTTGGGTGACATGCAAATTTGATCATAGTATTCAAGTTTGGTGACATGCAAATTGGAAGGTAAGAAGAACAAAACTTCATCTATTGCTTATGTAGTGTTAATTTGGTTTTATAGAATAAAAGAAAAAAAAAACAATTAAATTTTTGATTGATACATAATTGATAAAAATCTCAATCACTGAGTGTTGTTGTATTGTTATCATTACCTGAAGTTGTGAAGAGATATTGATTGGGATGTTGAAAAATCAAAATTGTTTTTTTATCAAAAATGTTTTTTTTTTAATTTACTAAAACACAAATAATACATTATAAGTGCGAAGGAAGAAACAACATATTTAGTAAACTTGCAAGGTAATTGATAATTTTTATTTTTTCATTTGAATTAGTTCTTTTTTATATATATAAATGCATTGATGTACACAAATAGTTGTAAAAAGGAGAATGAAAAGTACTATTGAAATAAATGGAGAAATTTGTTGTTCTATTGTACCTCCAATAAGTGGAAATGCTGGAAGAAACTATCATCAAACTTTGTAATAACACATAATCTATGAGTTGCTTCAATTGTCTTAATCTATGAGTTGCTTCAATTGTCTTTAAAAATGAAATGAATAGAAAAAAAATGTTTTAAAGAACATTGTATCTTGAGATATTAAGTGTTCACTATGCATTGAAAGCACATGACTTCTACAACCTTATATATATAGAAAAAAAAAGAGAAGTGATCATAAACTAATTATTGAAAATACTATCTTACAATTTACAAATTATTGTTGTTATTCATTGGTAGTTAGTCTTAAGATAAGTCAAATGTGATTAAAACTATACTTTTGTAAAAAAGGAGAAAAAAGAAAACAAATTTATCAAAAATTAAAAAAACATTTAAAGTTGATAAAAAAAACTTATTTTGCAAATTTGAACCAGCAACTAAAAAAAATTGTAAAACAATTTAAAAAAAAAAAATACTAATACCCAAATATGCTATATGTAAAAATTGTTTTTTGCAAAACCATAAATGCAATGCATCTTTTTACATACTTTTCTCTATGCAATACAACATTACTAAAGGAAAAAGAGGTTACTTATTTTTGTATATAATGACTGTAGCATTTTTCACGGATCTATGTGGAATTGTTAATTCCATGTAAATTTTTTCTTAATATTATTTTCCATTTTCAGCAAAGGCATGATTATTATTTTTGAGAAAACTATTTGAAATTGGGAATTGCATACGATGTGAGTGATCTTTTTTATTGATAATTTCTAATGAATTTGTTGAAGTATAAGTACCATTGAATGTAATGGACTATAGTTATCCAAAGTTTTGGTATTTTCATATTTAATTATGAATTTTAAAAACTTTTTAATATGTGATGGGCTTTACTCACGCAGCACTTGTTGCGTATGGGTTCGAGAACCAGTCCCGTAGCGAGTTGTGATTGCCTTTGGGATTATGAGGTTTACAAGACTCATTATACTCAGCCGGCCCCCCATAATTCCATCCATAGAAGGGCCTATTATATAATACTATTTTCCTTGGCCGGTATCCCAACCAGGCATGGGCACCCCACCTACCATAAATATGGCCAGAAATATGGTAGGTGGCCAGGCTAGGCACTACTGCCATGCATGCCTACCCAAGCATATTACTTACGAGCATGCCATCCTCTGGGCGCGGCGCACTCATGCCTACCCTCATGCATGCCTACCTTCCTCATGCCAATCAATTACTTAGGCGCTATATTACTTTCTTTGGCCTACCTGGACCAGGCTAGGCATAACACCTTACTTACGAGCATGCCAGGCTCAGTCAGATAGGCATCCCACCTACCTACCTAGCAATATCCCAACCAACCCTCCCTTCTAATACCCGGCCGGCCGGTAAGTACCTTACCTACCTGAGCTACGCGAAGGCCCCTTCCTTATAATTAAAGTAGTTAGTTAAGCCCCCTTCACTTATTTCCTTCCTTGGCCTTTCCAAAGTTTTGGTATTTTCATATTTAATTATGAATTTTAAAAACTTTTTAATATGTGATATGTTTAGATAATGATTTAATTATGTTTATCTCATGAAATTGGGAATTGTATAAGATGTAAGTAATCTTTTTTATTGGTAATTTTTAGTGAATTTGTTGAAGTATAAGTACCAATTAAATGCAATGGACCATAATTATCCAAAGTTTTGATATTTTCATATTCAATTATGAATTTTAAAAACTTTTTAATATGTGATATGTTTAGATAATGATTTAATTATGTTTATCTCATGAAATATATCCAAAAATGTGTTTATTAACTAAAATAATTTTCCATTCAATATATTGTATACTATGTAATGCATTCACTACTTTTCATTCATTCTTTATGCAATGAAGTGAATACATTACATTCATTTCTATGTAATGTATTCACTACTTTGCATTCATTCTTTATGTAGTGAAGTGAATACATTGCATTCATTCCTTTATACTGCCACCATGACAATAAATTTAGTACTTGAAATTCATATAATTACAATTGCTACATTTATAATAATCAAGTGTTTTTTTTGGTATGATCACCTTGTCCCTCTATAATGTAGGAGTTTCATTGTTTACAATCTTTTGACTAGGAAATATGAGTGCAAGGCCAATATTATTAGAAAAATTAGTCATGTCATAGGTGCATCCTTGAGTTTTCTAATGCTCATTATTGGGCACAAATACTTGGAGTGAGCATTAAATTCACAAATCACTTAGCCTTGTATGGGTTTTGGGGATTCTGAAAGAGATTAACTTGATGAGGAAATATGAGTGCAAGGCCAATATTATTAGTAAAATTAGTCGTGTCATAGGTGTATCCCTTAGTTTTATAATGCTCATTATTGGGCACATTATACTTGGAGTGAGCATTAGCTTCACAAATATTATTGAGAACACAATATTTGGAGTGAGCATGAGCTTCACAAATCATGAAAATTTTGTTGGTAATTGATGGGATGGTGCAAGATAATGCTTTGTTTTCATGACATGTTAGTTGTAATGTAAATTTGTAAAAATAATAACCAGATTAGGAGAAATTATTAAAAGTACATGTACAAATTATTAGAATATGGTGTAAAAAGATGAAATTGAGGAAATTGAGTATGATTTCCAAAAATATAACATTCGTTTATGGAAAATTTGAATAACTCAAAAAAATCAATATTTTTCACATTGGTATGTTACATTTTCTCTAAAATATAGTGTATATGTTCACACTGGTTTAGTATC
This sequence comes from Picea engelmannii, assembly GCA_009831015.1. Lineage (NCBI taxonomy): Eukaryota > Viridiplantae > Streptophyta > Pinopsida > Pinales > Pinaceae > Picea > Picea engelmannii. The sequence continues at coordinate 469,180 of ML785234.1, read as the reverse complement.
AAAATGAAAGAGCTTTTTCCAACAAATTCTTATAGTTTTAGATAATAATAGTTTTTTGTGCACCAATATTTTTTCATAGTTTTAATATTAATTATATATATTGTTTAAATTTAATAAAGTCAATGAAGCCCTTAAATAAATAGGATGCCCAACGTTAAGACCATTTTTTAGGATATTAACATCATCAATATTTTTTTTTTTTAGTGTATAGGTATCCATATGTACTTGTGCAACATACAATTTGTTTTCCAAATGGGCTAGGGAATAAAAAAATATGCTATAAATAAAAGACCTATTTATTTTAGAATATATATATATATATATATATATATCGAACCACTAGTTTTTTGATTCTGAAGATAAAATCAAAATATACAATTCATCCAACACAAGAGGAAAAGAGGGGATCCCAACAATTGTTTTTGAATTTACAGGAGTGTCCATGCATTAATAACACACATGTCTTCTTATCACATATATTCATAACTTCCCAATATTTCAATCACCTTTAGCATCATGGCCTATTTTAGGACTTGTGTTTCATAAGGAAAGGATTACCATTAGAACCTATTTCTCTCTTTAACATACTCATATTAGGTCTATCATCTTCGTGCAAAGATGCCTAATGGTTCCTCAAATAACACTCGGGGGAAAAATACCCCATAGAAAGGGAATGTATTGTGGTCTGATGCCTTGTTCAAAATGATTGAATCCTACAAGGTTATTTTTCTTATGTAAGGCCCTTCTTCTCTTTTTTGTATATGATCGACGCCCCCAGACTCATCACTAATGAAAAAAAACAATTAATGGAAGACATATACCATATCCCACTTAGAGGAATCATGCTTTGGTATGAGGACTCGTTCAAGGTTCTTGACCTTGAGAAGATTCAATAATATCCCGAGGCACATATTTTACTCTGTTGACAATGTCATGGGCCTGCAACCCATCCTAAATGTGAAAAATGTCATAATGGAATCCATATACAACCTTGCTTTCTATATTATTTTAAGAATATATATATATATATATATATAAACTAAAAACAAGATTTGCAACAGTCGGGTAGAAAATTTTCATTAATAATGGAAGATCAATTTATCGTCATCGATGATTAATTTAATCTCCCTAGCTCTAATGCTTTGAAGTTTATCATCTCTTTCATTTAAAATGGGTCTCTTGGTCTATAATCATGCAAGTTCAAACTGCGAACTCATAATTTCTCCAATGTAACACAACATCTCTTAAGATACTTAATGGATAAACCACGCCTCTTTTGTAAAGATTCATGGGCCTTTTTTTGGGTGACTTTTCATGCTTTATGGATGTTTAAAGAGATACTTCTTTAAATAAAAATGACTTTCCATATTCTACACAAATTTACACAAATTCTCTTGGGAGAGAGGGACTTTCCATCTTTTATGTAGTTTTTTTTTAAATAGGGTCAATTTCCATCTTTTATCTTTGAATGATGAGGGATTAATGGTGTCCCTAATCTTGTATTATGGTATAAAACATTGAATGGTAAAATATGGTCCAATTCTGTTTGCTAACATGAATGAAACCCATAGAAGTCTAGTGAACCATTATAACAAAGAGAAATGATGAATAACAAGATGATACAAAGGTAATGGGTCCATTTCCCTTCATGGGACATGCATTAATTTCAATGAAACTAAGTCATTAAAAGGGAAATTGGGGTGGAGCACATGTCAAGTGTTCATTAATGTTAATTGTAATAAGAAGAACATGTTGAGTTATTTAAAAGTAATTTCATCTAATAGAGGCCATTATGGTGTTTATCCTTTTAGGTTATGACATGTTGACTCATTTTATAGTTAAATTTATGCATTGGTAGGTTTGAATTTCGTCTTGGTCACTACTAGAACCACTTATTATTAAAAATGTACATTTTTTAAAATTATTGTTTCGACGAATTAAGAATAATGTTATGTGACATGTCTCATTCATTAGGTTTTGAATTACATTATGTTTTAAATTAACAAATGTTCCTTCATATAACTATATCAATTCATCCATTAAGATTCAACTTCTTTGTTTCATGTTGCATATTCTCAATAATTCCTTTTGGATTAACATTGATAGAAGGTTCTTACATAATAAAGAAATTTGACCTCATTATATTGTTGTCTCTGTTAAAGAAATTTTCAATGTAAACATTGTGATTCCTTAGGTAAATGATGATGCAAAGTTGTCCTTTGAATAAAATGGTATCTTTTATTGCCAGGGATGGGTTACAACTAGTATTGTAAGAACTTTACTTGGCATTTGTAGATAGGGTGGGTTGTTAATTTGGAACATCATTTCTTCAAATTAACAACTTTAAACTAACCAAGTTTAATAGTATTTAATGTGAATAAACAGTTAATTATATTCATAAAAAAAAAAAGATAAAGAGTAACCACCACTTATTATTTGTGTCCTAAGTAAAGTTTACCTTACAACTAGAATCTAGTCTAAATTTTAAAGGATCCACACTTATATAAAAGTGTAGAAACCTTGGTAATTTTACTGATTCTTAAAATGGAAACTAAAAAATATTTGGTGATTTTTTGTAAAAATATTCAAATTTCTATAGTTTTTATATAGTTTCTAGAAAATTCTATTGTTTTTTTTTAGAGTAAAATAATTTTACTTTATATAACTTGGGGGAATCATTTTAGAAAAAATGAAAATCAACAAAAAATGTTTTTAGAAAAACATGGAAAATTAACCAGTGTGAGAAATATAACACGTAAAATTCTCCTTCACCACAACTTAATGGAGATACCCAACTACACTCATTGAAGGTTCAACTCAATCAATAAAATAAACACATAGATATAAGGAAATAACTAAAAAATATGTCAAACTAACTACAAAGTAACATAAAGTGGAAAAGTATCTAACAAATCCAACACCTCATGTGGGACTAGGTGTGCTCAATAACTCTACACAATCTATCCATGGTACTACGACACCTTTGGTCGTGGAGTTATTCAACCAATCTTAGAAACCAACTTAAACAATTATGTTGAATAGTGTTTAGACTACCATAACTATTCAACAATTAGGTGAACAAATCAAACATTTTCCCCAAGAACATATAATTCTTACAACACTTAAAACTAATATTTTGCACTAGCATATTCCTCCCTTTTCACACTAGCAAACTAAAAAAACTCTCTTTATTTTCCAATGAGACTCATGGCCTACTCCTACTAAAGCCTATAATTAGGTTTAGGCCGAGGGTTAGGATAATTTTACATAGGTAATATGATAAGGACATACCAACCTAAATCCAACTCAGTCCTTCCCTTGAAGGTTTGAGTCCACAATTACTTTTAATAATCTTTTGGGCTACTCCCAACATCTCACCTAAGTCAATGTGGATCTTGAGAATGACACACTTTCAATCATATACCAACCTATCCGTAGTTCCACAAATGACAACATTAATATAACAATGCCTAAAAATATTGAAATCAATAATATAATGACATATATATTTCAAAAAGTATTAAGATATTAAAACATAATGTCCCCAAATATAATGAGTTCAATCAAAACTATCATAACATAATAATCATGGTTATCAAGTAATATGATGAACCATATTAATTTTATGAGTTTATGTAAGGTAGCTAGAGAGGTAGTGGGGGGGCCCAGAGGGCCCATAGTGATAATAGTGGAGGTCATTCAATGTAAGGTGGACTAGGTCCACTATATTATTAAATAAGGCCCACTATGGTAGTTAGATATAATAAATGTAAGAGGACTTCTTAGAAGGTTCTACTTCTAGAAGATTCCTCCTCTAGAATGTTCTTAGGTGATGGTAGCACTATATAAAGGGGCTCAAGCAATGTAATGAGACAGGAAGAGAAGTATTGTATTTGGAGAAGTATCTCAATAGGAGGATGCCCCCTCGAAGAGGCAAGTGAACAGGAGAGGATCCCTTCCATAATAGGATCCATTGTATGGTGTTGCCCTACCTCAAGGGTTTGGTAATAATATTGTATGGTTTCTTCTACATTGCTTTGTGGATCTATTTTGTATTCAGTATTTGTGTTGATTATATCTTCAGGTCTGGTATTGGTTCTTAACAGTTTAATGACATGACAAAATAATATGTATAATTGAATTAATTGTAAATCATAGAATGAACAATGATTCCGTGAATGTCTATTAATAACAATGAGACCAAACAAACAAATTCTGTGAATGTCTATTAGCAACAATGAAAGCAAACAAACAAATATGTAACATCCCGCTCTGGCGCACTTACCAAACTTATTCTTTGAGGACACTTCCTCGCAAGTGATCTGGATTTTTTTTTATGATGATAAAACTTTTTCCTTCCTTATGATGCGTTAAGTTATATGACAGGATGTTTTTACTACATCGATGTAGACAGGTGCTGCTGACTCAGTTTCATTGAGTGTGCATGGTTTCGGACCTTGAGGATGCAGAGGCATCGGTGGAACTCCTTTGGACTCTGGATTGAGTCAGGGAGTGGGCTATTTGGTTGTTTCATTACAGTGATATTGTTTTTGATTTGATGCTATGCTATTGATTTTATGATATGTTGTTGACATGATCTGACATGATGGTTGATGATGCAGGCTGACGATAGCTTGCCGAACAGACTCACATATGGAGTAAAGGGGCAACCCACAAGTTCCATAGAGCTTGAGGGAGAGGTGTGGACAGTAGCCCTGCCACAGCCTACTAGCACTCCCGTCGTGGCTCGAACTGTAGGTTAACTATTACCTAGTTCGAGAGGATCCACGATGTCGTGAGGGCAGACTGCGATAGTCGCTCACAATGATTCTAAGGGGCGCGCAATAAGGCGGGGGCCTTATTCCTTAGAGCCCTTAGTCTCCCACAAGTTCACCTGGCGGAGTGATGACTCCAGGGGTTATAGAGTCTACCAATCCGTTAAGCCAACGAGTGGAACCCTTGGAGCACGTGGTGCATCCTGAAGGGCACGTCGCGCAAAGAATTACAAGTCAGCGAGTGGCACCCTTGGAGCACATGGTGCATCCTGAAGGGCACATCGCGCGACAGAAGCAACCGAGGCGAGTGGCACCCTTGGGGCACGTAGTGCGTCCTGAAGGGAACGTCGCTTGAAGGATGATGATGAGACAGCCTAGATGACCCTGAGACCTTAGCACCTGATAAAATTATTAAAAACGACTCCCCTAATGAATTGTTGCCCAGCTCCAAATCTGAAACAAAATTTAAAACACCTCTAAGATAAAATTTTGGCAAACTTCCTAAGAAAAGATCCTCCAAAAATAAACCTAGGGCATAAACTAAAACCCTCCTAGGTGTCAATTAAAGTCTTCGTAAAAAAAAGGGGGGTGAAGTATTGAGGGAAATAAATTAATTGAACCACAGGGTTTAAATTTTAAAGGAGAATTAAAATTATTAAAGAGGGGAGTATAAAAATTAGGATTTGAAAAAATAAAAAAAATAAAAAAAATATTTGTTTATATATTGAAAAGAATTTTAAGCGCATTATCATTTGGGGGTTTAACAAAAAAAAATAATAATAATAAATAATGGAATGAGAGAAATAAAAGAAAAAAATAAAATAAAAATAAGGAAACTTGGAATAAGGAAACTTAAAAATTGGAAAGTAGGAGACATAGGGTAAAAAGCAAAAAGGAATCAACATTAAAGGAATTACTAAATTTCAGAAACTTCATTTTAGGAAAGTGATTAAAAGCATGAGAGGGGATCTAGGAACCCTAGGAGAAATTTAAGGAGCAATTTTGGGGGAGTGAGGGAATTTAGTCTTTTACTTATTAAAAATAATTTAATTATTGGAGAACCCTAAGGATGTGTGACACTTGGACGGCGGAGATTGTTTAGAGGTTGGTCATTAAAAATTAATTAATTGATAATTAGGAAAGGAAGTGGGTCTCATTTTTCTATAAAAGAAAGGGAAAGGAAGGAAAAAAGGGGGACGGTTAGCGTAACGTTACGCTGCCGAATTGTGGCTTGAGGGATTGCTTGTGAGGAGTTGGGTTTATCTCAGCTGTGTGTTGGAGTGGTAGCTCAGCCGTGGAGGCGAGCTGAGATGCTAGTCTATCTCTGGGTCTTGTGTGGCCCCTTTGCGGCTCTGGGGCTAAGGGGGAAGCAGAGTACGCCTAGCGTTTCGTTGGGAGGTACCGGTGAGATTTCTGTGGTCACCGACCGGGAGCGGCAAGGAGCGCGGGACGTGGCACGGAGCTCGGGACATCTTCCGAAGCCGGCGAGAGGCAACGGTATGAATTTTACATTCTGGTAGAGTAAATTGTCTAGTTATTCTTTTAGGCGATTATGATGCATTATATGTATGATGCTGCTTCAGCTGTTTTGGTTCGTTTTCGTACACTACGGTGACTTTGTTTTGGACTGCGTAAATGCCTCTTTCATTTCATCAATCTGGATTGTGTAAAGTTTTATTGTTGTGCGGGACTGAGTAAAATTTTTATTTCAATAACCCTCAAAGTCCCTGCCCCCCGCATTAACTGTGGTCTGGAAACAAATCTTGACCTCCCTGCATCATCGGTTGATTTTCTTTAATGCATACAAGCCTTAGAATCCCTGCGCTTACTGCGTTCGATTTTTCTTTTAAACGGAATTTAAATTCTCGGCAATTTCCAGTGGTCAATCGTTGAAACCCTTGGGGCTTTTCGTTTATAATATAGTGGAAAATTTTGTTGAGTGATTGCTCTTCGGTTCTTACATATCGCCTGACGAGCGTTTCTTTTTTGTTGTAAACTCTCACGTGAATGGTCACTCTGCTCCTGCGCACGTTCTGGCAATTTCCAATGTTTTGTTGTTCGTTGTTTCAGACGCTTTTAATTATTGGCTTTTTTTTGTTGCGATCCTGTAAAATATTTGGCCCTTGTCACTCATTTTTGCATTCCGGTATGAACTATGGGCGATACGTTTTTTTGGTGGTTTGTATTCTCTGAGTGATGGGTGCACGTTCCTGTACAATCTCTGGATTTTCGTTTGTTTCTCGTTGAATTTCTCTGTGCTGTACCTCTGGCTTGGGGTTGCCAGATCTCTGCGTCCCTTCTTGTTGAACAACCTTTACACCTCTATTGGTTAGCGTACCTCTGCACCCAAATCGTCTGCGCCAATTTACCTCTGACAGTGTCTAAAACGCCCATTCCTACGCAGGGAAGACATTCCTGTAACCGTTGCTAGCAGTGATTTATGACTGGTGGAATTGATAAGAATTCCTTGTGACTGCGTTGAATACAGGAGGAGCGTTTTCGGTTACTTTGCATTGGACAATTGCCATTACTACTCGGTGTAAAACCCCCTTGTGCCCACTAGTCTCTTGTTTATTCCACTGCAGTCATGATGGCTTTTATTTCTGAGTCGATGGTACGAGGGGCATCTTTGCCTCGATGCCTTGGGTAAATTCCGTGGTTCGGTGCAGGTTTTATGGGATACACCGTAACATTTTTCCCTTGCCAGCTCAGCCACCGGTGGGTCCAACCCTGGCGTGCCTATAGTTTTGACAGTGTCTTTTTTCCACTCCCAATGGAGTCCTACACCTGCAGACATTGTTATTGATCGAGCTGGACCTGCTGACGAGTGGCCCTCTCAGCTCCACACCCTGGTCGCAAGAAGCGAGATACTCCCTTGTTTCTATCATTACTGTGTATATTTAACATTTTGGTCACTATCTATCTCTATCTCACAGGAGCGATTTGTTGACTCACTCTAATTCAACATCTATTTCCTCCTTCAGGATTTAGTTCTATGACAACTTTTTCACGCATTTGAACTTTCGTAATTGATTCCTCACTCTAAGTTACGATTTATTGAGGTATAGTTCTTCACCTTTCATTGTTGGTAAATTTGGTAATTTTATTGACAATTTATCATAGGTAGATTAGTCTCGAATAAATGGTTTGACCATATCCTATTTATCTATATCCTTTAATGTGAGAGAGAAAGAATTTCTATCTTCAACCCCGAATACAAATTTGAATTACAAGCTTCCTTATTTGGTTTATTATGGTGACACCGCGAATGTTATATTACCATAATTTGAAAAGAGAAGCCTTTACTTTTTGACTTTTATTTACTGAAGATTTTTATTGACATTTTCAACACTATTATTTCTGTCAGTTTCGAATATTGTCCTTCTTAAAAAAAGGTGTCATTTAAATATGGGTATTTTGCCATTTTTTAAGGGGGAGGTTGTACTGTATTCCAATTGTATGTTACCTAAAATTAATATGGAAATGCAATATTTGACTTATCAGTTAATTGCTACATTAATTATAATCACTCCTAAATTTTATTATTATAGACTGCCATTTAAATTATGATGTATGGTCAATTTTATATAAGGTCCCTTCTAAATAGTGTTATTTTAATACAGTCATTGAATATAGGTACTGTCCCTTTTTAATTATGATATTATATTGGTATTTCAAAACTTGCTGATGTTTATAATATTTAAATGTTGCTACTGTTAGATATTGACATTTAAATTATGGTCAATTTTATATAAGGTCCCTTCTAAATAGTGTTATTTTAATACAGTCATTGAATATAGGTACCGTCCCTTTTTAATTATGATATTATATTGGTATTTCAAAACTTGTTGATGTTTATAATATTTAAATGTTGCTTCTGTTAGATATTGACATTTAAATTATGGTCAATTTTATATAAGGTCCCTTTTAAATAGTGTTATTTTAATATGGTCATTTGAATATAGGTATTGTTAGGTATTGCTCTTTTTAAATTATGATGTATATTGAGATTCTCATTTGATGTCCCTATATTTGGGATGTTATTTATATATATTAGCACTTGAAATTAATGGTTATCTTGAATCATGTCATTATTAA
>ML785234.1:436689-452835 GCA_009831015.1 Picea engelmannii | reverse complement strand
ATGTGTGACACTTGGACGACGGAGATTGTTTAGAGGTTGGTCATTAAAAATTAATTAATTGATAATTAGGAAAGGAAGTGGGTCTCATTTTTCTATAAAAGAAAGGGAAAGGAAGGAAAAAAGGGGGACAGTTAGCGTAACGTTACGCTGCCGAATTGTGGCTTGAGGGATTGCTTGTGAGGAGTTGGGTTTATCTCAGCTGTTTGTTGGAGTGGTAGCTCAGCCGTGGAGGCGAGCTGAGACGCTAGTCTATCTTTGGTTCTTGTGTGCCCCCTTTGCGGCTCGATGGGCTATGGGGGAAGCAGAGTACCCCTAGCGTTTGGCTGGGAGGTACCAGTGAGCTTTCTGTGGTCGGCGAGCGGGAGCGGCAAGGAGCACGGGACATGGAGCGGAGCTCGGGACATCTTCCGAAGCTGGCGAGAGGCAACGGTATGAATTTTACATTCTGGTAGAGTAAATTGTCTAGTTATTCTTTTAGGCGATTATGATGCGTTATATGTATGATGTTGCTTCAGCTGTTGTGGTTCATTTTCGTATACTATGGTGACTTTGTTCTGGAATGCGTAAATGCCTCTTTTATTTCATCAATCTGGATTGTGTAAATTTTTATTGTTGCGTGGGACTGAGTAAAATTTTTATTTCAATAACCCTCAAAATCCCTCCCCCCCGCATTAACTGTGGTCTGGAAACAAATCTTAACCTCCCTGCATCATCAGTTGATTTTCTTCAATGCATACGAACCTTAGAATCCCTGCGCTTACTGCATTCGATTTTTCTTTTAAACTTAATTTAAATTCCCAGCAATTTCCAGTGGTCAATCGTTGAAACCCTTGGGGCTTTTCGTTTATAATATAGTGGAAAATTTTGCTGAGTGATTGCTCTTTGGTTCTTGCATATCGCCTGGCGAGCATTTCTTTTTTGCTGTAAACTCTCAGGTGAATGGTCACTCTGCTCCTGCGCACGTTCTGGCAATTTCGAATGTTTTGTTGTTCGTTGTTTCAGACGCTTTTAATTATTGGCTTTTTTTTGTTGCGATCCTGTAAAATCTTTGGCCCTTTTCACTCATTTTTGCATTCCAATATGAACTGTGGGCGATACGTTTTTTTTGGTGGTTTGCATTCTCTGAGTGATGGGTGCACGTTCCTGTACAATCTCTGGATTTTCTTTTGTTTCTCGCTGAATTTCTTTGCACTGTACCTCTGGCTTGGGGTTGCCAGATCTCTGCATCCCTTCTTGTTGAACCGCCTTTACACCTCTATTGGTTAGCGTACCTCTGCGCCCAAATCGTCTGCGCCGATTTACCTCTGACAGCATCTAAAATGCCCATTCCTACATAGGGAAGACATTCCTATAACCGTTGCTAGCAGTGATTTATGACTGGTGGAATTGATAAGAATTCCTTGTGACTGCGTTGAATACGGGAGGAGCGTTTTCTGTTACTTTGCATTGGACAATCACCATTACTACTCAGTGTAAAACCCCCTTGCGACCACCGGTCTCTTGTTTATTCCACTGCAGTCATGATGACTTTTATTTCTGAGTCGATGGTACGAGGGGCGTCTCTGCTTCGATGCCTTGGGTAAATTCCGTGGTTCAGTGCAGGTTTTATGGGATACACCGTAACATTTTTCCCTTGCCAGCTCAACCACGGGTGGGTCCAACACTGGTGTGCCTATAGTTTTGACAACGTCTTTTTTCCACTTCCAATGGAGTCCTACACCTGCAGACATTGTTACTGTTCGAGTTGGACCCGCTGACGAGTGGCCCTCTTAGCTCCACACCCTAGTCGCAAGAAGCGAGATACTCCCTTGTTTCTTTCATTACTGTGTATATTTAAAATTTCAGTCACTATCTATCTCTATCTCATAGGAGCGATATGTTGACTCATTCTAATTCGACATCTATTTCCTCCTTCAGAATTTAGTTCTATGACAACTTTTTCACACATTTGAACTTTCGTTATTGATTCCTCACTCTAAGTTACGATTTATTGAGGTATAGTTCTTCACCTTTCATTGTTGGTAAATTTGGTAATTTTATTGACAATTTATCATAGGTAGATTAGTCTCGAATAAATGGTTTGCCATATCCTATTTATCAGTATCCTTTAATGCGAGAGAGAAAGAATTTCTATCTTCGACCCTGAATACAAATTTGAATTACAAGCTTCCTTATTTGGTTTATTATGGTGACACCGCGAATGTTATATTACCATAATTTGAAAAGAAAAGCCTTTCCTTTTTTACTTTTATTTACTGAAGATTTTTATTGACATTTTCAACACTGTTATTTCTGTCAGTTTCGAATATTGTCCTTCTTAAAAAAAGGTGTCATTTAAATATGGGTATTTTGCCATTTTTTAAGGGTGAGGTTGTACTGTATTCCAGTTGTATGTTACCTAAAACTAAGATGGCAATGCAATATTTGACTTATCAGTTAATTGCTACATTAATTATAATCACTCCTAAATTTTATTATTATAGACTGCCATTTAAATTATGATGTATGGTCAATTTTATATAAGGTCCCTTCTAAATAGTGTTATTTTAATACGGTCATTGAATATAGGTACTGTCCCTTTCTAATTATGATATTGTATTGGTATTTCAAAACTTACTGATGTTTATAATATTTAAATGTTGCTACTGTTAGATATTGACATTTAAATTATGGTCAATTTTATATAAGGTCCCTTCTAAATAGTGTTATTTTAATACGGTCATTGAATATAGGTACTGTCCCTTTTTAATTATGATATTATATTGGTATTTCAAAACTTGCTGATGTTTATAATATTTAAATGTTGCTACTGTTAGATATTGACATTTAAATTATGGTCAATTTTATATAAGGTCCCTTTTAAATAGTGTTATTTTAATGTGGTCATTTGAATATAGGTATTGTTAGGTATTACTCTTTTTAAATTAAGATGTATATTGAGATTCTCATTTGATGTCCCTATATTTGGGATGTTATTTATATATATTAGCACTTGAAATTAATGGTTATCTTGAATCATGTCATTATTAATGGTGAGAGTTGTCGCTTCCAATATTCCCCCTTACTAGCATTGTCATGTTAAAATTCTAGTATTTTATAGATGGCCATTTTAAATTAAGATGATAAAGTGTTATTTCAACTAGGATGTTACCTTTGAATATAATAGTAATTTGCTTTATCATTTAGATTTATGATTATAATGACATAGCATGAGAGCTCCTCATGTTGGAATTAGATGTTTTTCTCTTGAAAAGGTTATTAGAATTTGGTGGTTGTAGCATATCAGAGCTAGTGTAACTGTAAAATCATGGTCCGGATTGTGTGACAAATGATAGATAGTTAATGTTTCATGACAGTGATATTGTAATTTTTAATTATTGATTAATAACATGTGTGGCGCGATACCCTGGAATTACATACCGTAATTTACCCCCAGTTAGTATATTAGGGTGGTTGTTCTGTTAGATAACGTCGATCTTGAGTGGTCTTTGTCAGATTCCTTGTCACGTGCCTTTCGTAAGGGGCTCAATCGTACTTCTTCTTTATGTCGTGCTTGATTTTATTTAGTTGGTTGCTTGGTTTGCTTGTGTCGGGCGGGATGTAGACACCTCCATGTTCCTCAAAATAGTCGCCAGCCCTGAGACCTTAAATGGTTAAAATCGATGGGAACCTAGGCTTGAGGGTTGATTATGTGTCTTGGAGGTCCTAACCTTGCAGGGTAGGACGGGTGGGTGTTCAGTTTTACATTTTTCGTGGTTGCGTCTTGTTGGTCGTCGAGTGGCGATGTAGAGTCACGTGTGTCGTTACTTCTACACACGCGCACACACCTTTAACACACAAAAAAAAATTGCACCTGTTATGAGAATGGTTGCCGTAACGAGGAGGTTCGTTACATATGGTATCAGAGCGGGTTCGACTCGCGACTTGGGATTCGCTACGGTTTCCATTGACATGTTTTTATTTGATTATTCTGTTGTTGATTGAGCTGATTGTGTGTGTGCAGGTAATCATGGTTCGAGGATGCCGCAGAGGCAGACGATAGGGTGCTATGGGAGGCGGCGTGACGCCTCCAGCAGCATCCACGCCTGAGGGGTCTAACCCCCAGGGAGGCGAATAGGTCCTTGGATAAGAGCAGATCGCAGTTGTCGATGTTGTGGGGATGATGAGATCTTTCCAGCGCATGTCCGAGGCACTGATCAACGGATTGGACAGAGATGAGGCCAAGGCACTGGCACCTGCTGAGGTTCTTCCGTGCGCACCGGTCGTTACTGGTAGCATTCACCATGAACTCGAGAAAGTGAAATTTCCTGAGTTCTTTGGTGCCCCGGACGGCACAGCCTCTGAGGTATGGTTGGAGAATATGGCGATGTGCTTCGCACTTCGCGAATATACCTCCAACATGAAGGTCCGCATGGCGGTCTTCCAACTAAAGGGGAGCGCTCTTCTATGGTGGAAGATGCTCCTACCGCAGCTGAACATGGCCGTCGAAGACGTGTCATGGGAACTGTTCGAGGAACGGTTCTAGGAGAGGTATCGTTCCGAGGAATTCATTGAGCATCAACTCAATGAGTTCAATGCCTTATGACAGGGAGGTCATACAGTGCCCGAGTACGAGGCACGTTTTATGGAGCTACTCCGTTATGCTCGGCATCTGAATACTGAGAAGCTCAAGGTCAACAGGTTCATGTTTGGCCTTAATGGCAGCCTGCATGCGAAGGTTAGGATCCTGATGCCTCAAAACTTGCACGATGCTGTCCAAAAGGCCCTCATAGCAGAGGAGGAGCTTATCAGTGGGGGTCATACCAGGACTCCAGTGAGACCTGCAGGACAGGGTTCATCTGGAACGACGCAACACCAGACACCAGCGAGGCATACGCCCGGGTATCGTGGCTTCCAGAGGGGATCCAGTTTTGCTACACCACGACGACTACCACCTCAGCAGCGGACACCGTACCGAGGACCACAGCATGAGCAGTAGTGTCGCCCACAGCAGCAACAGTTTAGGCATGTTCAGTAGAACAGACCAGGGTTTCAGACCGGTGGGCATTCATCTTCTACTTCGGGCACCAGGACTACTGGGTCGAAGAAGGGGTGCTGGACGTGTGGGGAGCCACACTACCAGCGCGATTGTCTTGTGGAGAGGGCCAGAGCGTCCGGATCAGCCGGACCTACTACAGTGGGAGATATGGGTAAGGCCCATCGGATTCATGCAGCGGTGAATAACTGCCAAGAAGAGCACCAGTCGACAATGCTCGAGACGACAGGTACTGTCGCTGACCAGACCCTTAGTATTTTGATAGACCCAGGTGCTACTGAGAGTTTCATTTCTGGTGCAGCGCTAAAAAGGATTAAGGTAAAGGCAGTCGAACAGGATCAGTTTAGCTTCATGGAGATGGCTTCGGGAGCCAAACAGAAGGTCGGAGGAAAGGTTACGGGCTGTGCCCTTAACCTGGGAGAGTTTGTCACAAGGGTCAACTTGTACGTCACGATCTTAGGGTCTTATGACGTTGTAATCGGCATGGATTGGTTGGAGTCGCATGAGGCAATACTCAACTGTAAGATGAAACAGTTGAGCTTAGTCGATGATGAAGGACAGAGACGTGTGATAGTAGGACGAAACCAGGGAGTATCCCTGAGGTTCGTTTCTTCCTTACAGTTACGGAAGAGTATGCGCAAGGGGTGCAAGTTTTATGCGATCCTTGCGTTCAATGAAAAGGGAGTAGAAGAAGGTCTAGAACACCTTCCGGTGGTGAAGGAGTTTGCGGACATATTTCCAGAGGAGTTTCCTGGGATGCCACCAGAGAGAGAATTGGAATTTACTATAGACCTGAAACTGGGGACTGAACCGATAGCGAGAACACCTTATCGGATGTCGACCCCGGAGTTGCAAGAGTTAAAAATGCAACTGAAGGAGTTGCTGGACCTGGGACTGATACGTCCTAGTGTGTCACCATGGGGTGCACACATCATTTTCATTCGAAAGAAGGACGAATCATGGAGGCTTTGCATTGACTATCGTCAACTGAACAAGGCTACGATCAAGAATCAGTACCCCTTACCAAGATTCGACAATCTGTTTGATCAGATGAAGGGTGCGACGGTGTTCTCTAAGATCGATTTGTAATCAGGGTATCACCAGTTACGGATCAAGGAAGATGACGTCCCTAAGACGGCTTTCAAAACAAGATTTGGACATTACGAATTTACAGTTTTACCTTTTGGACTGACAAACGCCCCAGGGGTATTCATGAGTTTGATGAATGGGGTGTTCCGCGAGTACTTGGACAAGTTTGTCCAAGTATTCATTGACGATATTCTGATTTACTCTCGGATGACAGAGGATCATGACGAGCACTTGCGCTTGGTACTAGAATGTTTACGAGAACACAAATTATATGGGAAGTTGTCCAAATGCTCTTTCTACCAATCCAGTATCCACTACTTAGGGCATGTCATCTCCGACGAAGGTATCGCCGTGGATCCAGCTAAGGTTGAGGCTATTATGGAATGGCTTGCGTCGATGAATTTCACAAAAGTGCGTAGTTTTATGGGTTTAGCAGGATCCTATTGACGGTTTGTCGAGGTATTTTTGAAGATAACAGGTCCGATCACGGAGTTTCAAAAGAAAAACAAGAAGTTTGTGTGGACAGAGAAATGTGCGGAAGCATTTAGGAGGCTTAAGGAGTTGTTGACAACAGCAGTGATACTAAGGGTCCCTGACATGGACGTAGACTTCTTGGCATGCACTGATGCATCCAAGGAAGGTTTAGGTGGAGTCTTGATGCAAGACGGACGAGTGATCGCTTACATTTCGAGGAAACTAAGAAGGCATGAGGAAAACTACGTGACGCATGATTTGGAGTTATTAGCCATAGTATATGCCTTAAAGGTATAGAGACACTACCTTGTTGGACGAAAATTTGAATTAAATACTGATCATTGTGGATTACAACACATTTTTACGCAAGACGACCTGAACGCGTGACAACGGCGTTGGTCGGAATTGCTTAGCGAGTACGATTTCGAGATTACCTACATAAAGGGAACAGTGAACCGAGTGGCAGATGCTTTGAGTCGGAGGCCACGCATCTTTTTGGTGTTGCCTCTTCAAACGAATCTACGTGAGAAGATTCTCACTTTACAACGTGACGATGATTGGTACAAAGAAGTCAAGGATTTTACTGGACAAAACGCTATGATGGTACCACGATTTGAGGGATATTCATTTGATAGCGATGGTTTATTGAGGTTTATAGGTCATATTTACATACCTCCAAACGACGAGTTGAGGATGTTTATCCTAAGCGAGGCTCATAGAGCAGTTTACATGGCTCACCCGGGAGTTACGAAGATGAGGGCAGACCTTAAGTGCTTGTTCTACTGGAAAGGAATGAAGGCCGACATAGTCAACTTTGTGGCTAGATGTCTAGAGTGTCACCAGGTAAAGGCTGAACATAGACACCCGACAGGATTACTACAACCCCATGCCATTTCGGAATCGAAATGGGAAGTCATTTCGATGGATTTTATTGTTGGATTGCCACTGACGGCAAGGAGACACGACTCAATTTTTGTAGTAATTGACACTCTGACAAAGAGTGCTCACTTTATTCAGGTGCGTACGACGTATTAGGCACCTGACATAGCGAGATTTTTCATCAGTGAGATTGTGAGGCTACATGGCGTGCCTAAGAAGATTATATCTGATCGAGGATCGGTGTTTATCGTACGATTTTGGACGAGTTTCCAAGAGGCCTTGGGAAATCAACTTAACTTTAGTACTACGTATCACCCAGAGACTAATGGATAGACAGAACGTACGAACCAAACCTTGGAAGACATGTTGCGCATGTACGTGATGGACCAACAAAAACGTTGGGAGGAATTCTTGCCTCTAGTAGAGTTCGCTTATAACAACAGCTACCAGAGCACCATTAAGATGGTGCCTTTTGAGTTTCTTTATGGGCGACCGTGTCGGACGCCCTTGAGTTGGGATCGGCTTGAGGATAGGGTCCTGGTGGGACCAGAAGCGATCCAAGAAATGGAAGAGCAGATGCAAACCATAAAATAAAGGATAAAAGAAGCACAGGATCGACAGAAGAGTTGTGTCGATGCGCACTGAGTCGACTGTAGTTACGAGGTTGGCGATCGAGTCTTCTTGCGGGTAAAACCACATAAGAGTTCGATCAAGTTTGGAAAGGGAGCTAAACTCTCTCCTAGGTTCGTGGGACCTTTCGAGATTGTGAAGAGAAAGGGGCTCGTGGCCTATCGACTAGCCTTGCCTGATTCTTTGAGGCGTATGCACGATGTTTTTCATGTTCCTATTTTGAGACATTATATTAGTGATCCTACACACGTGATTGACATGAGTTCCTTGCAGGTGTCGGACGAGGGAGTGCTCACGGCTGAGCCGGTCCGGATTCTAGATCATTGCGTTCGACAGTTACGACGTCGAACGGTAGACCAGGTCAAGGTCCAGTGGGACAGTTATAGTCCGCACTCGGCGACCTGGGAGGACGCATATGATATGCGCCAGTAGTTTCCATTTTTGTTTGATAGATAGACTTATGATACTATGGTATTTATGATATTATGGTACATTTATTTCGGCATTATACTGAGAAACTTCGGGATGAAGTTTAGACCAAGAGGGGGTGTATGTAACATCCCGCTCTGGCGCACTTACCAAACTTATTCATTAAGGACACTTGCTCGCAAGTGATCTGGATTTTTTTTTATGATGATAAAACTTCTTCCTTCCTTATGATGCGTTAAGTTATATGACAGGATGTTTTTACTACATCGATGTAGACAGGTGCTGCTAACTCAGTTTCATTGAGTGTGCAGGGTTTCAGACCTTGAGGATGCAGAGGCATCGGTGGAACTCCTTTGGACTCCGGATTGAGTCAGGGAGTGGGCTATTTGGTTGTTTCATTACGGTGATATTGTTTTTGATTTGATTTGATGCTATTGATTTTATGATATGTTGTTGACATTATCTGACATGATGGTTGATGATGCAGGCCGACGATAGCTTGCCGACCAGACTCACATATGGAGTAAAGGGTCCACCCACGAGTTCCATAGAGATTGAGGGAGAGGCATGGACAATAGCCCTGCCACAGCCTACTAGCACTCCCGTCGTGGCTCGAACTGTAGGTTAATGATTACGTAGTTCGAGAGGATCCACGATCCCATGAGGGAAGACTGTGACAGTCGCTCACGATGATTCTAAGGGGCGCGCAATAAGGCGGGGGCCTTATTCCTTAGAGCCCTTAGTCTCCCACAAGTTCACCTGGCGGAGTGATGACTCCAGGGGTTATAGAGTCTACCAATCCGTCAAGACAACGAGTGGCACCCTTGGAGCACGTGGTGCATCCTGAAGGGCACGTCATGAAAATAATTACAAGTCAGCGAGTGGCACCCTTGGAGCACGTGGTGCGTCCTGAAGGGCACATCGCGTGACAGAAGCAACCAAGGCGAGTGGCACCCTTGGAGCACGTAGTGTGTCCTGAAGGGCACGTCGCTTGGAGGATGATGATGAGACATCCTATATGACCCTGAGACCTTAGCACCTGATAAAATTCTTAAAAATGACTCCCCTAATGAATTGTCACCCAGCTCCAAATCTGAGCCAAAATTTAAAACACCTCTAAGATAAAATTTTGGCAAACCCTAAGAAAAGATCCTCCAAAAATAAACCTAGGGCATAAACTAAAACCCTCCTAGGTGTCAATTAAAGTCTTCTTAAAAAAAAAGGAGGTGAAGTATTGAGGGAAATAAATTAATTGAACCACAGGGTTTAAATTTTAAAGGAGAATTAAAATTATTAAAGAGGGGAGTATAAAAAATAGGATTTCAAAAAAATAAAAAATAAAAAAAAATATGTGTTTATATATTGAAAAGAATTTTAAGCGCATTATCATTTGGGGGTTTAACAAAAAAAATAATAATAATAAATAATGGAATGAGAGAAATAAAAGAAAAAAATAAAATAAAAATAAGGAAACTTGGAATAAGGAAACTTAAAATTTGGAAAGTAGGAGACATAGGGTAAAAAGCAAAAAGGAATCAACGTTAAAGGAATTACTAAATTTCAGAAACTTCATTTTAGGAAAGTGATTAAAAGCATGAGAGGGGATCTAGGAACCCTAGGAGAAATTTAAGGAGCAATTTTGGGGGAGTGAGGGAATTTAGTCTTTTACTTATTAAAAAGAATTTAATTATTGGAGAACCCTAAGGATGTGTGACACTTGGACGGCGGAGATTGTTTAGAGGTTGGTCATTAAAAATTAATTAATTGATAATTAGGAAAGGAAGTGGGTCTCATTTTTCTATAAAAGAAAGGGAAAGGAAGGAAAAAAGGGGGACGGTTAGCGTAACGTTACACTGTCGAATTATGGCTTGAGGGATTGCTTGTGAGGAGTTGGGTTTATCTCAGCTGTGTGTTGGAGTGGTAGATCAGCCGTGGAGGCGAGCTGAGACGCTAGTCTATCGCTGGTTCTTGTGTGGCCCCTTTGCGGCTCGGGGGGCTAAGGGGGAAGCAGAGTACCCCTAGCGTTTGGCTAGGAGGTACCAGTGAGCTTTCTGTGGTCGACGAGCCGGAGCGGCAAGGAGCGCGGGATGTGGCACGAAGCTCGGGACATCTTCCGAAGCCGGCGAGAGGCAACGGTATGAATTTTACATTCTGGTAGAGTAAATTGTCTAGTTATTCTTTTAGGCGATTATGATGCGTTATATGTATGATACTACGGTGACTTTGTTATAGACTGCATAAATGCCTCTTTTATTTCATCAATCTCGATTGTGTAAAGTTTTATTGTTGCACGGGATTGAGTAAAATTTTTATTTCAATAACCCTCAAAGTCCCTGACCCCGCATTAACTGTGGTCTGGAAACAAATCTTAACCTCCCTCCATCATCGGTTGATTTTCTTTAATGCATACGAGCCTTAGAATCCCTGCGCTTACTGCGTTCGATTTTTCTTTTAAACGGAATTTAAATTCCCGACAATTTCCAGTGGTCAATCGTTGAAACCCTTGGGGCTTTTCATTTATAATATAGTGGGAAATTTTACTAAGTGATTGTTCTTCGGTTCTTGCATATCACCTGGCGAGCGTTTCTTTTTTGCTGTAAACTCTCGGGTGAATGGTCACTCTTCTCCTGCGCACGTTCTGGCAATTTCGAATGTTTTGTTGTTCGCTGTTTCGGACGGTTTTAATTATTGGCTTTTATTTGATGCGATCCTGTAAAATATTTGGCCCTTGTCACTCATTTTTTCATTCCGCTATGAACTGTGGGCGATACATTTTTTTTGGTGGTTTGTATTCTCTGAGTGATGGGTGCACGTTCCTGTACAATCTCTGGATTTTCGTTTGTTTCTTGCTGAATTTCTCTGCGCTGTACCTCTGGCTTGGGGTTGCCAGATCTTTGCGTCCCTTCTTGTTGAACCACCTTTACACCTCTGTTGGTTAGCATACCTCTGTGCCCAAATCGTCTGCGCCGATTTACCTCTGACGGCGTATAAAACGCCCATTCCTGCGCAGGGAAGACATTCCTATAACTGTTTCCAGCAGTGATTTATGTCTAGTGGAATTAATAAGAATTCCTTGTGATTGCGTTGAATACGAGAGGAGCGTTTTCTGTTACTTTGCATTGGACAATCACCATTACTACTCGGTGTAAAACCCCCTTGCGCCCACCAGTCTCTTGTTTATTCCACTGCAGTCATGATGGCTTTTATTTCTGAGTTGATTGTACGAGGGGCGTCTCTGCCTCAATGCCTTGGGTAAATTCCGTGGTTCGATGTAGGTTTTATGGGATACACCGTAACATTTTTCCCTTGCGAGCTCAGCCACATGTGGGTCCAACACTGGCATGCCTATAGTTTTGACAACATCTTTTTGCCACTCCCAATGGAGTCCTACACCTGCAGACATTGTTACTGTTCGAGCTGGACCCGCTGACGAGTGGCCCTCTCAGCTCCACACCATGGTCGCAAGAAGCGAGATACTCCCTTGTTTCTGTCATTACTGTGTATATTTAACATTTCGGTCACTATCTATCTCTATCTCACAGAAGCGATTTGTTGACTCATTCTAATTTGACATCTATTCCCTCCTTCAGAATTTAGTTCTATGACAACTTTTTCACGCATTTGCACTTTCGTAATTGATTCCTCACTCTAAGTTACGATTTATTGAGGTATAGTTCTTCACCTTTCATTGTTGGTAAATTCGGTAATTTTATTGACAATTTATCATATTTAGATTAGTCTCGAATAAATGGTTTGACCATATCCTATTTATCTATATCCTTTAATGCGAGAGAGAAAGAATTTCTATCTTCGACCTTGAATACAAATTTGGATTACAAGCTTCCTTATTTGGTTTATTATGGTGACACCGCGAATGTTATATTACCATAATTTGAAAAGAGAAGCCTTTCCTTTTTGACTTTTATTACTGAAGATTTTTATTGACATTTTCAACATTGTTATTTCTGTCAGTTTCGAATATTGTCCTTCTTAAAAAATGGTGTCATTTAAATATGGGTATTTTGCCATTTTTTAAGGGTGAGGTTGTATTGTATTCCAGTTGTATGTTACCTAAAATTAAAATGGCAATGCAATATTTGACTTATCGGTTAATTGCTACATTAATTATAATCACTCCTAAATTTTATTATTATAGACTGCCATTTAAATTATGATGTATGGTCAATTTTATATAAGGTCCCTTCCAAATAATGTTATTTTAATACGGTCATTGAATATAGGTACTGTCCCTTTTGAATTATGATATTATATTGGTATTTCAAAACTTGTTGATGTTTATAGTATTTAAATGTTGCTACTGTTAGATATTGACATTTAAATTATGGTCAATTTTATATAAGGTCCCTTCCAAATAGTGTTATTTCAATACGGTTATTGAATATAGGTACTGTCCCTTTTTAATTATGATATTATATTGGTATTTCAAAACTTGCTGATGTTTATAATATTTAAATGTTGCTACTGTTAGATATTGACATTTAAATTATGGTCAATTTTATATAAGGTCCCTTTTAAATAGTGTTATTTTAATATGGTCATTTGAATATAGGTATTGTTAGGTATTACTCTTTTTAAATTATGATGTATATTGAGATTCTCATTTGATGTCCCTATATTTGGGATGTTATTTATATATATTAGCACTTGAAATTAATGGTTATCTTGAATCATGTCATTATTAATGGTGAGAGTTGTCACTTCCAATATTGCCCCTTACTAGCATTGTTATGTTAAAATTCTAGTATATTATAGATGGCCATTTTAAATTAAGATGATAGAGTGTTATTTCAACTAGGATGTTACCTTTGGATATAATAGTAATTTGCTTTATCATTTAGATTTATGATTATAATGACATAGCATGAGAGCTCCTCATGTTGGAATTAGATGTTTTTATCTTGAAAAGGTTATTAGAATTTGGTGGTTGTAGCATATCAGAGCTAGTGTAACTATAAAATCATGGTCCAGATTGTGTGACAAATGATAGATAGTTAATGTTTCATGACAGTGATATTGTAATTTTTAATTATTGATTAATAACATGTGTGGCGCGATACCCTGGAATTACATACCGTAATTTACCCCCAGTTAGTATGTTAGGGTGGTTGTTCTGTTAGATAACGTCGATCTTGAGTGGTCGTTGTCAGAGTCCTTGTCACGCGCCTTCCGAAAGGGGCGCAATCGTACTTCTTCTTTATGTTTTGCTTGATTTTATTTAGTTGGTTGCTTGGTCTGCTTGTGTTGGGCGGGATGTAGACACCTCCATGTTCCTCAAAACAGTCGCCAGCCCTGAGACCTTAAATGGTTAAAATCGATGGGAACCTGGGCTTGAGCGTTGATTATGTGTCTTGGAGGTCCTAACCTTGTAGGGTAGGACGGGCGGGTGGTCAGTTTTACTTTTTTCGTGGTTGCGTCTTGTTGGTCGTTGAGTGGCGACGTAGAGTCACGTGTGTCGTTACTTCTACACGCGCGCACACACCATAAACACAAAAAAAAATATTGCACCTGTTACGAGAATGGTTGCCGTAACGAGGATGTTTGTTACAAAATACTATAAATAGTATAATCAAGGTACTCACCAAAAAATTATATATATATATATATATATATATATAATTAAATTAATTCTAAACCATAAAATGACCCATAATTTTATGAATATCTACTAACAACAATGAGACCACAAAATTGTATAAATAATTAAATTAATTATAAACCATAAAATAAATAATAATTTTGTTAATATTTATTAACAACAACAACCAAACCACACAACAAACAAACAACCAGAATACACAACAAATAATGTAGATACTATGATTAAAAAAATCTTGTAAGCAAATTATGATGTTACAAGTACTAATAATGTCTTTTAAAAAAATTTAGTGCCAAAGGTGGGGTGGTTTTCCATGATATGACAGTTGGATTTGATGAGCGTAGTCAAATGAAAAACATTTACATAACAAAGACATTGAACATCACTGCATTGTCGTCTCTAGTGAGAGAAGTTTTAAATGTAAAAAGTAAATTACCCTATGCAAATGATAATGATGATAATGATGCAAATACATTGTTGGAAGTAATGTGTAGCCTTATTGCTTAGGATCGATTAGATTTAGTTTGATAATGATGCAAATACATTGTTGGAAGTAATGTGTAGCCTTATTGCTTAGGATCCATTAGATTTAGTTTGATAATGATGCAAATACATTGTTGGAAGTAATGTGTAGCCTTATTGCTTAGGATCGATTAGATTTAGTTTGATAATGATGCAAATACATTGTTGGAAATAATGTGTAGCCTTATTGCTTAGGATCGATTAGATTTAGTTAAACAATTTTGAGAACTATCTACCAAATGTCTCAATGCTCATTACCACATATTGGTACGATATGTCCACACTCATGTCAAAGTATGTGATCATATTATCGAGTTTGTACTTTCCACTCCCTCTCCATATGGGTGGTTTTTTATAATAACCTCATTTGTAAATATAAACTTTGTGTATTTAAATTTCAAATATGAATCAAAGTTAAACCATAATTTTTTTATTTGAATAATTACTTTTTAAAATTTAATGATTTGGTTGTGTTTTTATCATTTTTCTTTAATTTTGATATGGGATTGATACTTTTCATTCAAATTTTAATGAGAGAAAAGAAAAAAAAAATGGAGACACCTTCTATTTAAGATAACTCTATATTAATATATTTTAAGTTTAATTATGTATTTATAGACAAGAAAGCTAGGTGAGGAGGATTCTATTGGTTTTAAGGAAATCAAGCATTGTGGTTAGAAGGAATTTTAAAAGTTAAAAGTTTATATACTTAATATCAGTTCCATTTTTGTGAATAGTAACCCAGTTAAAAGTTGAATTCTGAGTGGTTTTTGTGAGGAATTATTGTTATCTTCTCTATCAGGATTCAATTCTCATAAATGACATGAATAAAGCTCATAATAAATTCTAATGACTTGAGTTTATGTATTAGAAAGTTTTATTTAATTCAAATTGAATAGCAAAGTAATTGCATTTTTCAGAAAAAAAAAATTAACCATGTACATTATTTATTAAAAATAAAACCACCAATACTAACCAACAACTAGATATTGCTCCAAAAAAAGTTTTAATAACTTTAAAATAAAAAAATTGCTATAATTAGTTGTAACCATTGTCTGTAATTTCAAATAATTTCATTTCATATTCATCACCAAATAAAAAAAATTCTAAAATATATTTGATATTATTTATATTAAATAATGTAATTATAGGACTAATCTAAATATTAGATTTTTTTTACTCCTAGATAATTATCATTCAAATCATGTAATTTAATTATAATTTTTCATTTTTTAATTACAATTTTATATATAAAGATAGATATAATTTTTTGGAACTCTCCACCCAAACTGTGAAATCTGAACAACTACTATTTACAATTTCATTCCTTCTTTCAAATTTTAATTAAATTTATAAACAAAACTGATACTGTAAAATGGAATCCTTCAAATGGGATTTGTGATATCCTTTAGCACAGACTTAAGTTAATAGTACGAAAGAGAGATAATGAAATACAAGTTTGGTTTTTTGT
>ML785234.1:400150-430589 GCA_009831015.1 Picea engelmannii | reverse complement strand
TAGAAAATCATTCAATAATTTATACGCATATTAAATACATTGACATAAAAACATATTCAAATTTTTAGATGATGATTTATACTTTTTCCAATGACATCGATAACAAATCTACTTGATATATATTTTGCAGATAATGATTTATTATTTTTATAAGGACATTTAAGTAATCCACATATGGATCATATAATGTATATATTGCACCATGATAGAAACTATGACTATTGTTCATCCATATATACAAAATATATTATATTAAGATTGAACCATTGTGCATTTTCTTTTTATATATTAGTTCTAGTTGTGTTCGAGTTATTTTTTATTTTTCATCACAATTATATTCAACAACTATACAAAAGTAGTTTGATTTACTCTATAATCCCATGACACATGCGAGACAAACTACGAAATATGTGGCACTTGGAACCAGTTGGAATATAGATTCCTCTTGTTTGGTGATCTCAGAAAAATACAACAATAATAAACACAACATGAAAACACATTAAAAGTAAAATATTGAATAAAACATTTTAAAAAACATAATTTTAAAATGTCCTTAAAATACTTATACAAAATATAATCATTCCATGTGCCTGTTCTTCCAATGTTATAATAATATAACATGTGCTTGTTCTTCCAATGTAAGTAATCTATACATTTCTATGATTTAAACGATTATTTCTCCTAGGAAATGCATTTAGTTAAATTATAGTTTCGTTGCAAAATGTATTACATGTTTCTCCCTCTAACCTACTTGCTTTGTAATTAGAATGATAATAATAATTATATTCAGAAAAGTAACAAAATTTAAATATATTTTGGATAATTGTCGCAAATATCACTCTAATTAAATAAAACACCCGATGTCAAATGTTGTTCTAATTCCCATTACTCATCACCTGCATTGCATGCACGCACAAACCTCAATATTCACAAAAATACTTTTCATACTATGATATTTATTACAACTTCATAATCAATCCAATATTTATTTTTTTGCATTTGCAATTTATATATTAAAAAGAAACTAATCCACTATTTCTTATATTTGCAATTTATATATAAAAAAACTACTAATTCCAAAGACCACAGGCACAATGGAACCATCCAATTACTTCCAAAAGAGGAAACTCCAAAAACTAAAAATGGTTAAATAGAATTATCTGTTGACACTTCTGAAAGTTTCAAATCATCTTTGAAAGGTGCTCGATAATACTATTGGGTGAACTCATGATCATATTTAAAATTCTCAATAAGCCTTCAAATGATCTTTGAAAGTTGCTCAATAAAGCTATTGGGTGAACTGAGGACCATATTTAAAATTCTCAACTAAGCGTAATAAAGCTTTAGGGAGAAAAAATAGAATCAATCTAAACTCATCGAATATATTCATCCAGGAAAATTTAGCAAGGATATCAATCCACTAAATTTATCACACTTTGTAAATCAATCAAACCTTTATTTTAAATGGGTAATATGGTAAAGAATAGGGTTTCTATTTTACTGAGATTAGGGTTTATGTTTAAAAAGAAAATATTAGGGCTCCGTTTTAATTAATAAAATCGAATGGCAATATATATATATAAAGCTGGCTTGAACTCAGTGCAACATCTTGAAAGAGATGAATATTTCTTTGAAGTCATCTCACGGGCTTAACAAATGAGTTCAGAAGCTACGAAGTCCAAAGACCAAATGCCCAATGGACCCATCCAGTTTTATTTTAATCATTAAAATGAAACCCTAATATTTATCCTAATCTTTATGTTTTATCGATATTAGGGTTTCTGTAATAAGAAACATTCGAAATAATTAATAATAAAAACAGATTTGGCTTTAATAAAAATAAATGAATCTTGATGTTTGTATGAATTTTGTGCAAGAACGTTCGTTGAGGATAGCTTTTACATTTGAGAGGTAGCAATTTCGGCTTCATCTTTACAGTTGAAAATCACATCTATAAAAACATGAAAAGACATAGGTTGATAGGGTGCCTTGCAAATTCTAACAGTAGTCATAGTAAAATATGTGGAATTTTGTATGAAGGTTTTCCAGGAACATTCGTTGAGGACACTGATTGTTTTCAAGGTGAAGATTTGATGATGTACGAGAGATATCAACAATAGAGCTAAGAAAATTATGAAGAAAAGTGTAACTCAAAATGATAATGAGACGATGCATTGACAACATGCTACCTAATGTAACGACGATGCATTGGCATGGACATCTATTGTCAACAACCATCTAAAGAATCAACTTTCTATTCTACCTTAATTGTTGAGGACCATTTATTATCCAAAGCATGTTTACCAGGAATAGTATGATGATCTGATGAGATCTGTAATGATTTCGAATGGCAACGCCATTCTTCTACAAGGGATATCCATAAGGCCGCTCAAGATAATCCAAAGAGAGTGTGGGTTAGTTACGAAGAGATTCATTTGTAAGTGGCCAGCGTATGCCATATATCACTTATCATCTAAAATAATTAGAGTTGGTATGGTGACCAACATATTATTGTGACATTTTCTGTGATGTCTGTGCAGAAAAAATCTAAAGGCACTTCATTCTAATTAATTATTAATAATTTTGATGATGGCATTGGCAGGTGAAAGGATCACTTGAAAACAGTGAATCGTTCACACTAAAGTGAGTGCTTCCAACTTATCTGGGCCTGCGAGAAGGCAGTGGCGCATGGGTTGTATCTTGCAATGTGGCAATTCTTTCCACCATTATTTCTCCTATAAATCAAACTTTTAATAAACGCAGGTGGGAAATTGAAACGCGGAGGGAATCCACATGACCATAAGCGTAGGGGGAGGTGGGAAGTTGAAACGCTGAGGCGAGGCTGAATCCACACGGACATAAGCATCCTCCCTGGTAAAAAAATGACGACGCTCATCCAATATCACTATTAATTGAAATTCCCACGTGCCATATCCATCCGTCCAGTAATAATAATTTTTGTTGTTATATTTTAATCACTAAACATGGCAATCTGGTGGTGAGCAAGTAAATTTTTAATCTTATTTAGTAAATGTGAAAAAGTAATCACATAAACGTACCTCTTTATAAATGAACGGAAGTTAATTTATCAAAATCTCATCCATTGATTAGAGAGGACGACGAAGAATATGCCAGTATCTTCAATTCCCAACCCTAAGATTGAAATTTATGATTAAAAAATTGATTAATCCACCGATTTCAATAGGGGGATGACTATCGGTGTAATAAATAGGATCCAAGTTATGTGCTTCATTAACCATCTTGTAGACATAGGCGAATTGTGTGATAGTTGGAATTGTGTGATAGTTGGAAATTGGATTTTTTACACTCGTGAAGTTTAAATTACCGTGGATAGTGGGATTGACATAATTTTGGATTGTGTAATTTAAATGGATTTGGATTACATTTTAGTGATTCATTTTAATTGTGGATTTATCATGCATTGAGAGGCATCAAATTTTTTATGTATAATTTTCTTTTCAAATTTTGTACTTAGAAAAAAAGTTTGCATCTACATAGATTTAATGGCTCTTGGTGCATGGTAGATCTAGGATTAAAATGGATCTATATTGGTTCTTAAGATATATTCCATCTGTCAATTGAAGGTTTGGAATTGAATTAACTACACAGATCTTTCACACTCAACAATGCACCATTCAAATGTTTTAATCTTAAGATTTTTTTAACTTTCATTTTTTACACATATTCCACATTTAAATATTTTTTTGTTATCAACATTTTTTAAAATGCCACTTGTGAGATCCATATTAAGCATTGGTAGAATTACACATCTCCCTAATATTGGGAAGTAGAAAGAACCTATCTTTGAAATAAGAAACTTTAATTTCAATTACATTATCTCCCTGAAGGTGGATATTGAAATATTTTATTGATGGCTCATTGAAATATTTTTTTGTTATAAATAATTTTTTCAAATGTCATATGTCAACTCCATGTTGAGGAGAGAAAGAAGTATAAATCTCCCATACATTCCATTATAGAAAGTGTTTGTTGAGGCAATAACAAATTCCTCCATATATATCATATTAAAATATTTTACTTAATATAGAAATTCAAATAGTTTATTGATGGTCCACTTTAAATTGTGAGGTGTCAACTCCATGTTGCCCACTCAGACTCTATTTTAAATAGAGCATTCAAATAACTATAGTTTGTGTCAATTTATTGTTTCTTTGAGCAATGGGAATTTTCTTCCTATCTAGATCCGAGCGGTAGTGTTGGATATCGTTTATAATAAGCTCAATTTTCATTACCATATGCTTCGTTTTGGCCAATTCTTTCTTGCAATGTAGGGAAATGTTAATGTGATCAAGAATTTGCTGGATAGCCATGTAAATGCCATGCCAATAAATACAGATACCAAACCACGATCAACCATGATATGATTCTCACTAAGAGGAACATAAATATATGTAATAT
This sequence comes from Picea engelmannii, assembly GCA_009831015.1. Classification (NCBI taxonomy): domain Eukaryota; kingdom Viridiplantae; phylum Streptophyta; class Pinopsida; order Pinales; family Pinaceae; genus Picea; species Picea engelmannii. The sequence goes on along the minus strand of ML785234.1, from coordinate 426,149 downwards.
ATTTTATAACACAAAATCACAAAGACACACCGGTGAATATCTAAAGTTGAAAATTTATTTCCCACCAATCAACTCCTCAACCAATACTAGCCAGAAATGGTGTAAGGAACTACAACAAAGTGTAACTGGAAATTGTGTCAGCAAAATCCAACCCAAGATTGTGAACACTATTGTTGAAGCCTTTTAAACATATATCTCTCATACTCTCAGATATGACCAAACAATTGCATATTTACTGACAAACATTAAGGGAAGATTTGAGGGTAGCATAGAGCACTAAATCACTAGAAAATAACTCACACAAGTTCAATAAATTAATAAATGTCGATGATTCATTGCAGTTTTTCATTGCATTGGAAAATAACTCATAATTGTCGATGATTCATTGCAGTTTTGCACTGCATTCTGTCTGTATATTAATTCAAGTTTTCGCTATGAGATATAATATTTATGCCTGTATTATTTTCATGCCAAATCACTTCGAAACATGCCATGCAAATATTCAATCACTTCAAAACCCGAGAAAAGTATATTGATTTAGCTTGGACGTATATAGAGATACTATGTCAACAATGAGGAAAATACGAATCATTTTAAATAGATCCTACAAAGTTTTGATAATGATATATCCCTTAATGTTTATTTAAATAATGAGAATATGCGAATATACAAAAATTCTTTTATTCTAACTTTAATGTAACTTTAATAAGGATTCACTAAAAACATGACACTTTGCATGAAAAAACACCTGTCTAATCCTACCCATGTCAAATTAAGTCTCATACATATAAGTTTGTTGATTAAGTGTGAACAATTGACAGGAACTCTGAGAGTCACAATTGCTTATGGCCTTGTCTCCAATGCCATTAAAGTACGTAGAATAAATGAAGTTTTGTAGTAAAATACAAATGGATATACATGCATAAAGCAGAGCGTGTTAATGATATCCAAGACAACTAGAGTTATGCAACATTTCATGATAAGGATGAACAAAGTTCAAATTTCATGGTCTTGATGTTAAAAACACGTTAGTCTCTGAGCTCTTCGCATCATGCAGTTACTGCGAGAATAAGAGCGGCGATGCCTATGACATGTGGGCATGAGATGAAAGTCCCAATAATTATGTTGTAATCTACTCTTCTTTTATTGGAGTTCAAGCGTGTTGGGCTGGCATGCCCACTCCAGACCGCCAATACATTGACTCCCAGAGCAATCAGTTCCATCTTAAGGATCTCTGGAACAATCGGATTTGATCCTCTAGTAGAGAAGTTGGGTACTATTGGATCTCATTTTACTGACCACGGTCACTCCCTCTACTTTAAGGGTTGTCGTTGGGTTTTTGATCCTACTGCTATAAGCTTTAATCTCTACCTTGTATTTGAAATCGACCCTCGTTCAAGGATGATTTTAAGGATGGAAATTTATTATAAAATGTAGAAACATTGGAGAATATTACTAGTCCTTCATATGTCAACTATAAATGTTTGGCGATATTTTTTTAAAATATTAAAATTTATAAGTATTTTGTATAGTTTTTAGAAAATTTTGGCGAATTTTAAGGTAAAATAATTTTATCCTATAGAATTTGGGTGAATTATTTTTAAAATAGAGAATCTCATTTTGGGAAAAACCATGGAAAATTAGCCCATGAGAGAAATTTAGCCCCTAAAATCATCCTTTCCCTCGTTGCAGGTAATAAATGGCAGTTCGTCCAAAAATCCTACCCGTCAATCAGCAGGCTTTCCAGAATCATTCCATCTTTGTTGACTTGTCGCACAACCAATCCTATCTCTGTCATTCCATATTCCCCTCCAAGATCACAAAGCATAATTTTTGCATTAACCCTTTTAGAATCAAGGCTTCCCGTGAGGTATAAATTTGCAGTCTCGTTACTGGATGTGGTTTTTCCATATATCAAAGGAAATTGCTTGTGTTATAGGATATTGCCTTTGTAAAGGGAGGAGGCTCTATATTTTTTACCATTCCAAAGAACCACGAGATATAGAAACTCTTGGTCGATGGAACTAGCGCCTACTATGGTTATCCATGGTGTCATGTTTAAAATCGTAGGGGGGAATTGCAGGTGGGAGAGCCACCAATGTTCCACTAATTCAGACTATTGGATATGGTTTGAATTAAAAAAGAAGAGTGATGCACTCTTGGATTGGTGTGATTGTATATTATTTTGGTTGAGATAGTTTTAATATGTCCACGGTGACTCCAAATTGTTTGACCATGGACCTCTTATAATGAATTTATGAAGAGGTCAAAATTCCAGAAGTAAAAGAATTTTAAACCTATACAGAGTATTTACATTGAATTACTAACAAAAGGCACATATTAGAAGAATCGGAAATTTTCCATCATATGGTTCAAAAGAATGATAATTAAGGAATGATAATTTATCTAGAGAAGTGATTTGCTTCATAATTGTTATATAATACTCCATCAACAGTAACTCTCACTTAGAGATGGAATATGCAATTGATCATATGAAAAACCCAGTTTTCATATTGACAAAGTGTATGTAATTAATACCTCTATGAAGTATGAGCTGCTCCTTATTCCAGACAAGTCTGGAGAGACACAAGCTTTAACTTTCTAAAGATCTATTTTTCATTATTGTTTTTAGTGCTAGAATTTGTTTTAAATTAGCGTGTAGATTTTGATTAAAAGGAAAATATTTCCATACCAGCCTTAATTTTTTTTTATTGAAACAACTAAATAAAATTGTGCATATATTTTCAGAATAAAATTGTGCATTTATTGCCACTCGTATAAACATAAAGGACTCTTATGTGGTCCTAAGATATAAAAAGAATAAGCCAGTGCTACATGATTTCAGATGTTCCGACATCTTCTCTTTTGTGTGTATACAGAACAAATCCTAGCACCTTCCTTAATTATTGTCGATGGTGGCTACTCTAATTTGATAATGGTGCTACTTTCTTCTAATTGACAGAGTCTGGAATCCTACAAAAACTACTCCCTTAAATTGACCAACACTAACTTATTTAATTCAATATGGTGGATTTGTTGAACATTTTTAGTGTTTTCAAATAGGAACGATGACGACAACGACTTACTTTCTTTCTCGCAAGAAGAGCGGTTTGTTTCTTTGTTGGCAGTGGCTTCTTGAAATGGAAGATAAACTTATTTTTTGGCAGGATGATGTCGTCTTTCTCTAAGATACAACTCAGATATGGTGTCTATTTTAAATAGAGAATACTAGTAATTTTCACACATATTCTTCTTTGACAACACTCATGACTACTACAACGTGTCTTCAATATTTAGTGGTCGCAACCATATCTAACAGGATGGTGGTTGTTCTATGAAACCATAATATCCAATCAAATTCGTTCAATACTATCGGTGGAAAGATAGAGGTTGTTCTCTCAAACCCTCATATTCAATCAAGGTCGTTCACTAAAAACTAGGCTCATAAGTTATTTTTTATTATACAATACAAATTAGAAACTCATGGTAAAATGCACTTTCTTATCATAAGTCTAATAGACTTGCATGCTCCTTGAATCGAGATTTTGAGCTAATCCACAAGGGTAGATTCATGTCCTCAGTTAATCATCAAGGACTTATTGTCGATGTGCTTCACCTTGGAAGCCATATCTACTAGTACTAATTCTAGTAGTTGTTTTGCTTTTGGGTTGATCCACAGGGGAAACCATAACTAGTAATTCCAATGGTTGTTGGGATTTTGAGCTGATCCGCAGTGGTCCTCATAATCTTGGAGGACTTATTGTCGATGGCCTTGGAAGCCATAGCTGGTAATTCCATACAACTATTTGCTAATTGGTAAATTATTCTTGTGGGCTTCTGTGGAGAAATGCTCCGCCATTCCCACGAAAGACTGCATCATCCTTCCCAAAACCTACATGCAGTTGAAAAAATGTAAATTGGATGAAGCGATGGTTCCAGGAGGCAGCTTCATACATTGACTACAAAGGCTAAGTATTGTCAGATTCAAAGCAATGACGAATAAGAAATTTATATTATTTAAATCATTTGTTTTTCCTAAAAAATATGAAAAGAAAATTTAACACAAAAGGAGCTATTAAGTCCCATCAGAATTTGTAACTCAATCATAAATTTAGAAAAGAAAATTTAAAAATTCAGAAAAGGTTTTTAATTCTTTTTAAAAATGAGGTTTAATAAATAATTTGGTAGAATTAAGGAAAAGTGAAGCTTCAACATAAAAAATTCACCCATTAATTAACCAAAATGCACCAAGTAATACATATTTGACTGTTGCGTGAAATCTATAGCCCCTAGCTGGAGGCAGGGACTAATAAGCAACAATACTTATCTTACTCAAATTATGTTCATGCCAACTGGAAAAACCTTATTGGCTAGTGGAAAGTGTTGTGCATAAGTTTATTTCATGGTATTGATAAATTTTATTTTGATGTACATGGTATGTCTTATAGACCCTTATACCATTCATTTTCTATTCCCTTGAACTGCAATAGTGAATAAGTTGTGACTTTTGACCAAAAAATAAATGGAGCCTCCATTGGTGAACACAGAGTTCCATTGGATCACCCATGCCTGAATTATGTTAGTTGTACCAACCACTACATATTGTAATTTCCATGAGAACATGTCAAATGATGATTTTCCAACACAAAACTTAAATAGTCTGACAACTCATAAAAGTTCTAAAAGTAAGTCAAATTCACAAAACAAAATCTTGTCGGCGAGTGACAAGAGTGGCCATCTTGTTGATGCATAAGTACATGTGTAGGAGTTGATGGATCACTATTCTGCTAAAAGGTATGGTTTCTTACCCTTGATTCATTTGGATCCTCTATCATTGAGCTACTCTAGCAAGTGAGTTCTAAATTGTGACAAAAAACAAACGAAGCATCTATTGGTCAAGAAAATAGTTTTGTTTGATTTTCCAAAACCATGTTAATATAGTACCAACCATTATACATTTTCCACCTTCTAAATGTGAAAAACGACAATTTTATGAATGAAAATTTCAATAGCGTGACAAGTTGTAAATGTTGTGGGAATCGGTCAATTTTGCAAATCAAAACACCATGGGCTAATGTCTAGAAAAATGACCTCTATGATCCATAAGTACATGCTTAGAATCTAACATGTCATTATTTTTCTACATGGTATGTTTTTTTAATGCCAAAACATTTATGGATTTTGTTAATGAAATTTTCTAGAAAGAGAGATGCAACTTGCAACAAAAAATTATGAGAGCTTCCACTGGCTAAATGTTAGGATCTGATCCTAACCCCTCTTCATGGGTCATTAGTTAGTAGGATACGTTTTCTATGTATTAAAGGAAAACATTAATTAATAAGTCTTAATAAATAAACTTTAAAGGAGAATAAGTCAATGTAAGAAGACCTAATCGAAGCTTCCACCTATAGAAATATCTTCCTCTAGAAGTTTCCTTAGAAGATAGAATTAGTATAAATATGAGTAGGAGGCATTGGAGATTTTTGTCTTGGAGATTATTGTAATAGAGATTTTCTCTACTGGAGGTTTCCCCGTTGAAGAGGAAAGTGAACATTTCTATCATTAATAAAGATTTTATTTCTTGTGTTATTCTTGTATTATTCTGGTATCGTTCTAGATATATCATTGGTGTTCTTCCATTGCTTGCTAAATATTTATGTTCTTCATATTATATTGTATCTGGAATGTTGCAAGTGGTATCATAGCTCTTTTCTGGGAAGAAATTGTGGGGTAAGATTTTTTCATGGTACAGATGTATTCCGACATATTTAGTCTACAAAGACCTATCATTTCGTGCATAAAACCACAATAGGGAACTCATACATGCAGAGAATATAGATAGTACTTGAGTGCACATTGTTGGCCACCCTTGTAACCCCTATTATTACCCCTTCGAGTGATAGTGCATCAGAAAACACCTGTATATAGGTCAACCTATATCTCCTGAATACCTCCTTAGATAAACCTATCAACCCTATGACTGTTATAGTGCCATCGAGAACAACACTCGGGAAGATACTCTCTAGTACCTAGGTAGTTAGGTAGTACACCTAAGGGCACGGTTTGGCCTCCTTAGTTGGTGCCCTAAGATATTGGGTTGAGTACTATAGTTGAACCCTACACATATATCAGATAGCTATAACATAGGGAAAACCCTTATTTGTAGAAACCTTGAATACCCTTACCCTTGGGAAAACAACATCAATAGAACAAACAAGATCTATTTTCGTGGAACTGTTTCTCCTGCATTCTTGTTGCAAAATTCCTACACATTTCTTACTGTTAAACATTTGGCCATTTCGTCATTGTAGTATTACTCAAATTGGAGTATAACTCCGCAGGAGTAAAAACAATTTAATATAAAATAAAATAAAATAAAAATTATGGGGCCTGTCAGCACCCCTATTTGTAACCTAGTCCATTGCATTCCTCTCTTCATTCTGATTGCAGTGGTACCATTCATTTTTAAGCCTTTTTTTCTCTCTATGGTCCCACCCCTTTCCGAGACACCCTTATTTGACACCTATCCCATTGGAATCCTCTCTTTGTCCTCATCACCATGGTAGATCTCACTTTTTGTTGTCCCAATTTTCGTCCCGACACCTCATCTACTACCTAAGTTGCTACCATGCCAACCACCCAATCTCAAACCCAAGAATACTTGGAGACTAGGTTGTCCAACTTACAAATGCGAATGGACTTTGTCCCCTCTACCATACAAACAAAAATCAACAACTCCTTCCATGCAGCAATCCATGCAGCCATATGTGAAGCCATACATCCATTCACAAAAGATAATAAGGTAGATCCCAATGCATACGATCCTCAACATTCCAATTATGTGCATAATCAAATTTCCTCCCACTCCCCTTGGGGTTATCCACACTCTTGGAATAAGGTTCCCAAAGTTGACATACATAAATTTGATGGATCCAACCCAATAGGATGGGTCTCTAAAATGAAGCAATACTTCCCCCTCCATAATATTTGGGATGATGAGACCAATCTCTATGTAGAGGATTTGTACTTGGATCAAGAGTGATGTATGTGGTGGCAGTGGCATAAGAAATTTTATCTAGGAGATCCCATTTGAAACCTTTTCACTAAAGTAGTTTGTACATGTTTTGATAGGGAATATCATTTTTTGAGTAGACTCACCACACTGCACAAAAATGGACAAGTTATAGATTTCATCACGACATTTGAATAGTTGGATATCTAGAATGAGGGATTATCTTATATATTTCACCTTGAATGTTTTATCAGTTGATTAAAGGAAGTCATCTGGGCTCATTTGAGCATGCATCATCCTACTACTTGGTTGCATGAATGTCAAGTAGTAAAGGAAGTTGATACCATCCTTCATGCCCCACCCATGAAGGCTCCAGTTCTCAACCATTCTCTCCTCAAGGATGACCTATCTCCTACACAAACATTGAAGGTCCAAAAAGTATCTCCAACTGAAATGGAAGAATGTCACAAGCAATTAATTTGTTACTATTGTGATGAAAAGTATTAACTATGGAATAAATGTAGATAACACAATCTCTTCTAGATTGATTCATTGACCTCATCTCCTTCTAAATACATCTCATCATATGAGGCTCCTAACTCGGATGAGGCTCCACCAAGTGATCATTTCTAAGCTCCAGTTGTAATCCCTGTGGAACCAGCTGTTATAACCCTAATTTTCACCAGACATGCTTACCAGACATTAGGCCATTTCATATGCCTTCTTTGCAAAGCCAGTACTAAACACCTCTTTTTAAAACACCCTTTTTAAAGGCCCACGCGCCCTTCTCCACTACAGCCCGTGTGTACACTCTAGCTGACTCACTCCAGCCCACGTGTACCTACAAAAGCACGGAAAAAGGAAAGTTGTTGATGGAACACACATCTTTGGGTAAGTTAACTAAACCTTTCATCCATGCATGGCCAGTCATTCGACCAAATAACTATCTCCTTCTAGCCTATAAAAGAAGGGTTAAGGGTCCCATTTGAAAGAAGGAAAATCATAGTAAAGAAACTATACCTAATTGAGCACTCTGCTTGTCCCAACCTTTAGCCTTCCTTATGCAAAGAGAAATATAGAGCAAAGCAGTTGGAAGACAGTTGAAGAGGAGCCCAGGACCAGTTTCAAGGAGCAGTGCTAGCCACATATTGTAATTTTACTCTTGTGAAGATTAATACAAAAAGGAATACTTTTCATGTCCTGCCATATCATGTGTTCAAGTTGAATGTTTATTTTATGATATTGTCACAACTAACCCAACAATTAGTATATGAAATGCATGTTCCCATCTTTTTTTTTGTTCATGTGTGAATGCAGGTCATCTTTGGGAGGAGGCTTGCAATCAAAGAGTTAGTAAAAGCAAAGGGATCGACATCAAACGAAGGACTTGAGGTAGAGTTATCGAATCTCATTTACACCTTTGTATTTCATGAATGTAAAGTTTTGCATTGGGAGAACAGGAAAGATTAGAAGTCTTTGAAATGGTAATTTTATGCATGCATGATTAGAACCCTTAAATGATAAGTCCATAAGAGGGATTCCCACCCACAACAAAATTGGCGACCGTACTAGGGATCTCTAGGGTTTTTTGGGAGTCTTTTTTTGGGAATTTTTAAAAATTTGTTTCATTACTTGTTTTTAGAGTTTCTGCAAAAGTCTGAGCTAGTAGGGATTCTGGTCTTCCATACCAGTATTCCCTTCTTTCATTGCTTGGATGCATTCTCATTTTAGGAAGTCATAGAATTACACGTTGCCTGTATAAGGTCTACCTCTGTGTACATGCACCTAACCTTCACACAACCTACGTGGACACGTTATCTGATGAAGTGATAGTAGTGTGGTTAAGTTTAGAATTTTTTATTTAAGAGGCAGTCATCCTCTTCCCTGTCAGAAGTGATCCTTCTTAGGGGTTTTCTGAAAATCATTTTGGTCTCTGTTTTTGTAGTTTGTAGCTTAGGTAACACTTCAAATTGGTTTTGTTCTATGAAATTTTCCTTGGATTGTTTTTCTTTTCTGACAAAGTAAGTTTCTAAGTCTTCAAGAGATTCTGATTTTCAATACCAGTGGTCTCTACTAGTGTTTGATTGCTTATATTTTCATTTTTTTTAAGAAGTTGTAGAGGTACACGCAGCCTACATAAGGTCTTCATGCATGTACACACGCTCTAACCTTTTACAGCTCGCATGCACATGCTGGTTGTTGAATTGTCAATGGCGTGCTTGTTGAAAAATGTTTTGTTCAAGGAGAGGCAGTCATCCTTTTCCTTGTCAAAAGTTATACCTCTCAGGGTTCTTGGTCTCTGTCATAACAGTCAACAACTTAGGTATAATCACAGTAATAACTTTCTTTTTCATTAAAAAAATTTCCTAAAATTTGTTTTCTTTCATAGGGTTTTTAGACAAGTGTGAGAGTCTATTTTCATCATTTTGTGTGTTATTGTTAGCGACTCTTTGCGATCTGCACTTAGGCAAGAATTTTTCTTGGTCTTTACTTGTCATCATTTTTCCTTTTTTTCTTTACAAGCATTAAATAAAAAAAGTTTTATTTTCTTGATTTCGTTAAGTAGTTGTTGGTTTGCATTAATAACCAAGAAAAGTTTTTCTTTCATAAGTTCTTCATTGTTTACTTAGGACAATAAGTAGCTCGTAGTCGAGCTAAATCCTGTTTTGAGTTTACTTTTCAAAGATCTTAGAAAAAAAATTTAGTTTCAAAAAGTTGATTAAGAATTGTGTCAAGAAGAAGTTATTTTGTTTCCAGCTTTATGTTTATTTTTCTTTCGTCTCTCAAACATCATTAGTTTCACTTTCATAACCTTTGAATTAAGACAAGCCATAAAAAAATAATGATTAATTAAAATCAACTAGACTGTATGTTTGTAGGGTCCGTCAATTAGTCTAGGCTAGAGCCTTGATTTAGGTTGGAGAGCAAACTCTTCAAGGCTGCAAAACATACATAAGAGTTTGTGCTAGGGAGTTTTAAAAGTCCAGTATCGTTAAATTTATCTGAGACCCCCCTTTAAAACAGAGGATAAACATGAGGTCGCCTGCAGAAAGGTAGTGGATATAAGCCCTCAAAATCCAGACAAATCGTAGTGGAGAACACATATAGAGGGCTTGTCTTGGGATTCCGTCGATTGCGTTTTCCATGGAGCTTCATGGGTCTCAAATCCATTCGAGGTCCTTATTTGTCTTTCAGACCACTAGCTTTCCATACCCTTGATAGGTTTAAGACTCGATACTCTATTCATTGTGGTCTACCCGACTGCCAACTGTACCCGCCTGGTGACTATTCGCGCACTAACAACCTAGTTGCCTATCTTTTTTAGAAACATACACAGGTGACCGCGGGGGTATACCGTGGTACCTAGGATAGAAATTGGGCCACTCTTTTTAGAGTATACCTAGAGGGTTCTTCCATGTTCAATTTTCACTTGCACCGGTAAGTTGCTCCAGTGTTCGTTGTTGTAATTGTTCTTCCAACTAGTATAGTGTTTTCTTGTTTTATCTTGTAGGGAATTTTCTCTAGTGTGTGTTGTTTTTGAATGATTAGTAAGCCCTAGTGTGTCTTCGATCTTCTCACATAGTAGAGGATCACGAGTTCCATCGGTCACGAAGGATTCTTGGCCTACCACCGGTTACACTGGAGCCACCCCCACCACCGCTAAGGAAAAAGCTAAACCAACAAGGGTCTTTTGAACTGAATGGGTCACAGGAAAATATGCCCAACCAATAACTGGAGGAATCAACTATTTCAAACCTTGGAGAGAAATCTCTCGGTCCAACTGTAACTCCAACCACTGATCTTTCGACGCCCATCATCATACAGATTTATCCATACGGGTGCTAGAAAGTGTCACACGCAACAATGGAGACAAATGTTGCCACTTCTTTTGGGAATTCTTCTATTCCCACTACGACTGTCACCAAAGGGGGTGTTCCACCTCCTAACACACTGTCCTTGGTCTGAGCCACCATGGTCTCGACTGCCTCTACCTCGAGTAGTGGTCTGATCCCATCTTTGGTGGCGTCCATTGCTCCTTTCACATAGAGTGCGATAGTCCCTCTGTTCTCATACAGGATGCATAGCTTAGGCACAAGTCTTGTACTATCCTACTCCACTTTACAGACATTAGGTCTGGGGGCATGGAGCTCTAACGCTCCTCTATAAGGACCCATGGTGGGCACTTCATCTTGTTTTAATGCTCTCCCTTATGGGGGATGTCATATACCTTCTTCGTCCCCTTTGCTCGGCGGTACCCACCAACAATCCGTCCGACCAAACACACACCATAGTTCATTTGGAGTAGGGATTCAAAGACCACGTTCTCATAATATTCCTGTAGGGTCGACACCTTTTTCTTTGTTCGATGTGTTTGGTAACAATGCTTTACTTTCAACTTCTTTCCCAACTAGCGGAAACCCCAATTATGGCCAACCTAATCCTATGCAGGGTACTATTCCTACACAGGGGGAAAACCTAGCAACTTCTTCCACATAAGGACCTTGGAATTCTTGGCAAGGTTCAGTTCCCTCATCAGGAATGCTAATCTGGGGAAATTATTTTCACAACCAATGGAACCTTAGGCAAGGTGCAATAGTTATGCCCATGGGATTGACATGGGGAAACCCTTCCCAAAGTCCTCCGAATGTAATGCACACCCAACCATCTACGTCCTATTTCGGGAATCAGCCGATGATGTCTCCTCAAATGAAAAATCCATACACTGGTCATGGCCATGGTTTTTACCAGAATCCTAGGCAACAACCCAACTTTTCCTGGCAACCTGGTGCCATTCAAACTCCAGACCCCTTTTTCCATGGTTATCACCAACAACCCAAACTACCTTTCCTTGCAAACTTGCACTTGCCATAATTAACAAGGTTATTGAATGACCCTATTTGTCACGATCTACGTTGGCCCCCTATAACGATGAAGTTTCCTTCGGACATACCAAAGTTCAAATATGAGCCTAACGAAGGTCCAGGAGATCATGTGACTACCTTTCACCTTTGGTGCTCATCTAATTCATTGAAAGATGAATCTGTACAGTTGTGATTGTTTCAACGTACTCTCATTGTGAGTGCTACAAACTGGTACATTGAGATCGATCGCTCAGGATACTCTTCCTTCGAAAAATTGGCTATGGCTTTCCTAAACCATTTCCAATTACCTGTGAGATACGACACTAGCACATAATTGTTGGCCAATTTCAAACAGAAAAAAGCGGACCATATCTCTGATCACATCTGAGACTGGAGACGCCAAAAGAGTTTGATTAAGGTACCAGTCCCACCAACATTCCTTCTTGAGAGGTTCCTTAAGTCTTTGGTCCCAAAGTTATCCAAAGACATCGTGACATCGGGAGTGTTTTTCGAAGAAGATGAAATCATGAGAGCTGAACAAGTTGAGCTAATCTATTCTCATTCTGGTGTACTTTACAAGATTTTGCCAAATGCGCCACGATAAATACTTGATAAAACCAGACAATAATTGTCCATACAGCACACAACGTCTAGCCCGACAACTGTTCTAGCTGCTCCCCCTACCCAAACTTTAGATGTACATAGCGTGCAATCTACAAATCTAAAGGCCACCCAACATCCTGATGGAAAGAATAAACAACGTAAGAAGGGTAAGGGGGATAAGAAACCCACTAATAATTCTGGAAGGGGAAACACCAAAAAAAGGAAGTTGAGGTATCTATGTAATCTGTGTGCGGAAGACTACCTGCCTCACCAATTCCCTGATCTAGCAGAGGCCCAAAAGTTATTATCATAGCAATAGTTGGTTGTGTTAACAAACCCTTTTCAACATGGCAAGGGGGAAACCAAGGACCCCCTCCATCGTCAAATAATCCTACATAAGGGAATGTGTATATGATGAGAGGTGATCCCTATATATTGACTAGAGCACATGATTACATCAAGCCAAGCACCTTTGAGAAGGGTAAAGAAGATGAAACCCCATCTCTTCCTCTCCAGATCAAGAAGACATTGGGAAAAACCATGAAACGCATCCCAAAAGGTTTGTTTAAGAAAGCTTCTTACAACCCAAACGCAAGGGCCGCCCATAACTACTCTGTGGTAGAGGATTTGTCTCAAACCCCTTGTGTGATGTTTGCTTTGGAAGTCCTCCAAAGCTGCCCTTCCTAGAGGAAGGCTTTGTTAGATGCTTTAGGATCCACTGAGACTTGTAATATAGGTATGATCATTCTTGATACGACCGACTTAAAACCTTATCTCCCTTACCACATAGAATTCCAGATACTAGTGGCTTACACCATGAAAAAATTTAATCAAAACATTTTTCGCATAGTGGTTAATGAGGGCACCTCAACATGTATAATGTCTTTGGCGTGTTGGAAGGCCATTGGCCAGTCTATTTTATCTCCGTCACCTACTCTTCTTACCGCTTTTGACAGTCATTCATTCTGACCACATGGCATTATCCCCTCTTTCCTTGTGAAGTTAGGAGAGAAAACCGTGTGTATCAAGGTTTAAGTGGTTGACGCATATCTCGACTACAATCTCTTGTTAGGAAGGAGTTGGACCTATGCTATGAAAGCAGTAGTCTCTACAGTGTTCTAGGTCTTGTTGTTTCCACACGAGGGTCAGATTGTGAACACTCATCAGTTGTCTTTCTCCTGTCCTGACCATTCATTGGGGGCATTCGCAGTCCCAATGATTGATAACCCTCAACCCAACATCATCAACATAGGGGTTAGTTTGTGCCCACCTTTGATGGGAACTTTCAATTACCCACATCCTCAAGGTGATGTTAAGTTCATATCTAACCACCATAAGGTTGAGGTGTTACAAGTTTCGTCATTTCTCACAACTTACTTCAACGATCTGTGGATTCTTCTTCCCCCATCGGCCACGATGGAAGGGAAAGGGCACCATGGTATCTCCATGCCCTTTTCTGTAGCTGAAATAGTGTACTCTTTAGTCCAGCAAGCTTCCGCTAACCCATATCCAACTCCTGCACAAGAGTTAGATCCGATTCTAGAGCCTATTTGGTCTCAAGGTTCCCTCGCTCATACAGATTCTTTAGAATCAGTCTTGCCCTCAGATGAAGCAATCATGGAAGTAATGACTAGTCTGGAAAAACCCTAGGATGATCTCCATCACAGATCTTATTTCCTCCCAGAGTTAAGTAGAATTGACGTTGGGAAATTCACCTTCACTACTATTGGATATAGGTCTTGTCCTATTAATCCTTTGGCTACACATGTTGTTTATGCCGAGGGTAATATGGCAACCATTGCCAAAACTATACCTATAAACATCTCCAGAACCCCTGACGTCATTGAGAATGTTTTTGTCAGAGCTAACTGCTCCCCTGAAGAGATTCAAATCTACAAATATTTATTTAAGGAATTTCTCAACATTTTTTCTTTTTCTTACGAGGAAATTCCATGCATTGATCCAAAAATTGTTGAACACGAAATAACAACTTATCCTAATGCTAAGCTTGTTCGACAGAAGCTTCATCTAGTTAATCCTAAGAAAGCAGCAACTATTAAGGTCGAAGTGGAAAAACTTCTCAAGGAAGGTTTTATCTACCCCGTCCATTTGATCCAATGGGTGTCAAACCCTGTGCTGGTTAATAAAAAATAGGGTACTATTCACGTTTGTACAGACTTCCATGATTTGAACAAGGCCTGTCCAAAACATAATTTTCCCACACCATTTATTGGCCAGATAGTCGATGAATGTGCAGGTTGCAAGGCCTTTCCTTTCATGGATGGTTTCTATGGATATAATCAGATACAAATCAAATCCAAAGACCAGCACAAAAAAACATTCATTTGTCCATGGAGCACATTCACGTATTGTAAGATGTCGTTTGGTCGGAAAAATGTTGGCGCTACCTTTTAGTGGGCCATGTCTTTTTCTTTTCATGATCTCAAACATATCGTTGAAGCCTACTTAGATGATTTAGCATCATGCTCTCATAAGAGAACTGATCATCCCACACACCTCCGACTTATCTTTGAGTGATGTTGCTACTTCTGGATTGGCTTGAATCCCAACAAATGAAATTTTTGTGTGACGTTGGGTTATTTGTTAGGTTTCATAGTTTCAACAACAGGGATCATGGTCGATCCTCTCAAGGTTGAGGCAATATTCTAGTTTCCTCCCCCATGTACAATCCTTCAGCTCCACAGTCTACAGGGAAAAGTGAACTTTTTGCGGAGTTTCATTGCAAACTATGTCGAGATCACAAAGGGATTTATGCACTTAGTAAAGAAAGACATTCCTTTTCATTGGGATGATTCCACTCAACGCTCCTTCGAAGCGTTGAAACATGCCATCACAACTTCCCCTCTGCTTCGGCCATCCAACTATAACAAAGATTTCTTATTATACCTGGCTCTAATAGAGTCAACCATTGGCATGGTCTTAGTTCAAGAGGATGATTTACTCTCAGAATATGTGATCTATTACCTGAGGCAAGGCTTGGTTGGACCAGAACTCAATTATTATCATATCTAAAAACTTGCATTGGCAACAGTCCATTTTGTCCAATGGTTCCGTCGTTATGTTTTGTTTCGCAAGACCACCATCATTGTCATTATGAATATGTTTCAATACGTGTTGACACAATGGGTAATCGACAGAAAGATCAGTAGATGGATAGTCGTCCTCCAGAAATTTGACTTAGATTTTGTTTTGGCAAAATCTAGAAAGTCACTGTTCTTTGTGGAACTTATCTTGGAACTTCTGATCGAGTTAGGTGATGTTATGCCCGAAGAATCACCTATTCAAGGAGACATGTTTTTGATAGCATCTTTGGACCCATGGTATGGAGATATACTTGTCTATCTCCATACTTTGAAGTGCCTCACCTCTTATTCTCGTGATGAATGTCGCTGTATATGTCATCAAGCCAAGAACTATCTCATCCTCGAAGACACTCTTTATTGTTGAGGTGTATATTTCATCCTTCTTTAGTGCCTCACTCATGACGAAGCAGAAATCATCCTTAACAATTGCCATACTGGAGCATGTGGTGGTCATTTGTCTGGGTTGGCAAAAACCCAAAACATTTTACGAGCTAGTTACTTCTGGCTAACACTAATCAAAGATTATATCACATCCATCAAGAAGTTCCACCCGTGTCAAATCTTCTCGCGGAAGATGAGGGCACATCCCGCTCCCATGTTTCCTGTCATCACAGTTGGTCCCTTCACCAAGAGGGGGATTAATTACACTACATGAAACCCTCCTTCATCAAGGGAGCACCATTATATCATTGTATCCTTCGACTACTTCACAAAGTGGGTCAAAGCTATGCCAACGTTTAAAGATGATGGAGAGACTGCAACTCTCTCTTTTTAACCAGATTATAGCAAGGTTCGGCATCCCGAGAGACATTGTCACTGACCACGACATTCACTTTCAGAACCAAATGATGAACGAGATAACATCAAATCTTGGGTGGAGGCAAGAACATTTGTCACCCTACTACCCTCAAGTGAATGGTTAGGTGGAAGCTGTCAATAAATATCTCAACACCATCCTACAATGAACGATCAATTCGACCAAGTCAAATTGGAATTTGATGTTGTACTCGACATTATGGGCCTACCAAATGTTTGTTAAGACTAAAACCAGTTTCTCACCTTTTCAACTCATTTATGGGTTGGAAGCTGTATTGCGCATACAATGCTAGATCCCATATTTAAAGTTGGCAGTACAGTTATTTCCAAACACTTCTTTGCTTGAAGAACGTTTATTATATCTTGAGTAGCTCAATGAATAGTGTCATGATGAAGCCTTAGCTAACAAATCTCACAAACATAAGTTCAAGTGTCAATATGATTGATTCGTTCACCCTCGTATTTTCTCGAAAGATGACCCTCTCCTGGTCTATGACCAAGATAAGGACCCCC
Source organism: Picea engelmannii (assembly GCA_009831015.1). Taxonomy (NCBI): domain Eukaryota; kingdom Viridiplantae; phylum Streptophyta; class Pinopsida; order Pinales; family Pinaceae; genus Picea; species Picea engelmannii. The sequence goes on along the minus strand of ML785234.1, from coordinate 409,239 downwards.
TGGGGGCAGGCAAGTTCAAACCCATGTGGTTAAGACCTTTCATCATAAAGGAGGTTCTAAAAAATGGTGCTTACTATCTGGTAAATTTTGAGGGACATGCTTTGGTAGAGCCTAGAAATGGGCTCTACCTCAAGAAGTATTACTCATAGGTAGGTCACCTTGGGTAACTTTTTGTAACATATGTATAGTCTTTGTACTATTACTTTTTGGTTTCTTTTGGTTTTATGGATGTGTCATTTTTTATGTTATCTTTTGTCACTGTGGTAGATGTCAAGTGAATCAGAGGTGTTCGTTGGATACAGAGACCGTGCTAGTTGGCACACTCGGAGGCTTGCCTAGGCAACTTGGGTAATTTTTACACCTCAAGGCCAGTTATTATCTTCAAAAGGTATATGTTTAGGTGACACCACAAACAATGTCGCCAAATATAGCGCAGTTATTGAGTTTCTTCGTGACGCTTTGTCATTTGGTATCTCTCACCTCCGGGTCTATTTAGACGCTCAACTGGTTGTGTCTCAGTTAAATAGAGTCTACCGTGTTCATGATCCTACTTTACACCGACGATTCCTTAGGGTACGTCTCTTAGAACAAAGCTTTGATTATATTACATATTTTCATGTTCCTAGGATATTAAATCAAGTCACAGATACTCCAACTAATCAAATTTTAGATTGGCATCTCACACACATATAAGAAATACATACACATGCACATGTAAATACATTTTTAAAGGCAAATATAATCCATATGACATAGAAAGACACAAAAATCCATATATAATATCAAAATCATCAGAGTACATAGGTGGGCGCAAGCGCCTCAATAATACGACTAGTAACGAGTCATGGGGCTTATTCCCGCAAAAAATATACAAGTAGTGCCCTCGCTACGTGAAAAGTCCAGCCTAACTAAGGATGGGGCCTGTGGGTCGTGTTTTAGTAATCAACGGCGTTTTCAAAATGCCAAAAAGTCAAACCCATGTCCGTGGAACCCCCACTACGTGAGGCTGCATAGATGGTGGTAGATCCTCAATCTCTTCCATGGGGACTGTGTGAGTGAGCAAGGTAAATTTTTTCTTTGCTCGTCTCAGAACCCTCTTAGCCTCACTAGATGTAATCTCTCCTGGTGTTGTTGGTCCCCCTGTGACGGTGACTACAGCCCCTGGCCAAGGACGTCACCTATTCCTTGCATAATCTATTGGTCGCACTGGCCCCACATCTGCACATAATAGACACATATCTGTCAAATGCTCTTGTATAAAAAAATGATATATGTAAAAAACAACAAAAAAATTACATAGGTTTAACAAAAAGAAACAAACGATGCAAACTTACCGATCTCTTCTCGCTCCTCGTCGAGAGGTATCAGTATCTCAGGATCTCTTGGGAAGTCAATCCTAGAATAGGGGTAATCCTCTATGACCGAGATCTGTTGTGACAACCAAGGAAAAAATTTCTCATCAAAGGCCTCAGTGGTCCTCCCCTGCCCCCCCCCTGTTGTGGCAGTAGCGTCACCCATCTGCATAACATGAGAAGAGAAGCCTGGTGCCCTCGTACCACCTCTAGAGGGCTGAAACTAGGCACTCTTTCAAATAATAAAGAGAAAAGAATCATTCCAAACCCAAAGTTCCTATGATTCTGCAACTGACAATCTGTTAGCTACCTTTTCATACAATCCAACAATGTGGTGCTCCAATTGAAAATTTGTGCATATAAGCACTAAACTGCACAATTCATTTATGAACGGGAAGCCTGATGCAAAGCCGCAGACCCAGTAATTCGTCCGATGAGAAACACTACCACTTGCAGTGATAACTGTGAGATCTTGCTTATCGGTACTTGCAAGCTTGTTATGTCTATACCCGCCTCACAATGGAGTCCAATCAACTTCGATATGTTGTGAGGCCTGGAAGGAAAAGTACAAAAATTGACTTGTTCCCCCCTCCTAGAGAGGCCAGTCATAAAATATATGTCCTTTGTGGTTGGAACTAGCAGTTTCCCCTCTAGCATAAAGGCCTCTACATGGAGATGCCAATAATCCACCAAGGTGTTCAGTAGCCTAGGTTGTTCTCGGATGAAAGGACATAGAAATTTTTTTAACAACCCACATTGCATTAATGTAGCAACAACATTTGGGTACTCCCCAACCAATGCACTAATATCCTCATGCTCTCTTTCCTTCCAGTGAACATACATCCTGCAAAAACCCATTTCAGGAGAGTTAACTCTTGTTTCTTTAATTTTTTACATTAAATGAAGGGTCCACGCGGGTTGTAATGCTAACAGTAGCATGTACACGCAGGCAGTTTTTCCTTTGCCCGCTTGTACACTTGAGCTGTCATAAGACAGCCCATGTGGACCTAGGGCCAACCTTTTAAAAGGTCGATCCCCCCCAAAACATGAATTTAAAAACATAAAGAACTAATTAAATTGCAAGAGTGGGTACTAGTTACTTACTTGATCCAATTCGAAGCTCATTCCATCTACTGAATCTCCCAGAATCGACTTTCTAAATGAAGGGGTGTTTTTGGCTCCATGGTCAATTTCTCAGTTAACAATGGTGATAATGAGCTTCCAACTTCTATTGATAGACTTTTTGGCGTCTTTTTGTCATTTTTTTTAAACTAAAAATCATTAACATGGTTCAAGAGTTTTCTTTGGATTTCCACGAGAATTGTTACTTTGGGCATCTGGAAACCTTTTGGAGATTTGGGTCGTTTTGAAGGTCCTTTGGTAAAAATTCAAATTTTCAACTCGTTGTATTTAAGTTAGGACTCCACCTCTACTTCCTACATCTTGTTGTCTTTTTCGCTTTTCCATAGGATCGATCCCACTGAGTTATGACATGAAACCATTACTGATTCTTTAGAAGTGTCATAATTTAGTGGTATATCCCACCCTAACATGGATGCCCTAGGTAGATCCTAGTTGCATTTGGGTGTCCATGCTGTCACTATGACTATCGGCTTGGGAGTCCTTAATAGATTTTCTTGATTATGTGTTTGAACCTCATTCACATAATTTCATATCACTCTTGACCTCACCCTAGGGACTCCCAAAACTTAACAGGTCTTCTTTTAATCTCTCTTTAGACCCTCTAAATGTGAAAATATTGTCGAGCGATCTTCTTGACCTTCACACTCGTTAAACTGAAATTTGAAGGCACTTCTATCTGGCAGTAGTTTACCTCTTTTCGATCTGGATGGTCAATTATACGAACAAACGTATACTCTTGAAACCCCGGTTATCTAGAAGAGTACCCTCGGGTATAATTTTAACCCTTTTTCACGCCCGAGGGACTAAATTTACGAAAAAAGGAACCCTTGCGAAGTCCATAGTTAAGCTCTTTTCAGATTCCCTAAAATTGAAAAGATCGTTGAGTGACCTTATTCTTTCACACTCATTAAAATAGTCCAAAAGATCATTCCTGACGGAGTCCATAGTCAATCTTTTTTCAGACTCCTTAAAAATGAAAAAATTGTCGAGTGATTTTGTCTTTATCACACTCATTAAAATGGTTTTGAATAGACGTCTTGTCAGTGCTAGTTTACCCCTTTTTGGAACCAACTAGACTACCTTCGAAAAAGGTACCCCATCAAAGTCTCCTTTTACATTTTTTTAGACTCTCTAAATATGAAAAACCATCGAGCTTACCTTCTCTGGGCTCGTTAAAATTACATCGAAGGACATTACCATTGTGTGTTTTATTAATCATATTTGCATACCCGCGTCTTTGGCCTAAGGCTGGCTCCATATTGCTCTCAACTGAACCATCTAAAACATTCCTTACACACAAGCCCTTTAGCACTTTACCTCTCTGTCTTGACACCTTTGTCCCCTAGGGGATTCTTCCCGAGTGTCTTTTTCCTGTATATGTCCCTTTTCCCTGAGCATTCTTGTGTGTTGTATTCTTGGAACTAGTATGTTTGCGACACTCAATCCTCCTTTGTAATGTAGCATTATTTTATTATTTTTCCAAAATTATTGAAAAAGACCAAAAAATAAAATATACTCAAAAAAGAGGAAGGGAAAAGTATTTTCTTTTTATTGGCATCATAATGAGTGGGCCTTGGAGAAAGCATATCCTTCCATTTCCTCTTCAAGATCTAGGATTTAATATGACCTTAAAAAGTTGTTCTCGCTACATCGAGCGGTGTCCTCCTCCATTTGGTTATTCTTCCAAACATATGGAGAGTTTGTGTTGCCTCCTACATCATGAACTTATGTCAATGCTATGCTGCCTGAGTCTCATCATTTGTCGTGCTCTTGTCCAAGGGAGGTTTTTACCAAGCCGAAGTTGTCCCCTTTGCAGTTTGTCTCTTACCCTCACGCTCGGACATCCCAAAAGTCCAATCAAGTCTTTTTTCGAAATCAATGAATACTTTAGTCTGATCATCAAGATTCTCTAGTCCATGACCAACAAGCCATCAAAGACCTATGGGTAGTGAATTCATACACTCATATTACACTCCTACCTGAGTTTTGAAGATTTTGAAGTTGTTGCTCGAGCTCTGAAGACCTCATCTCCAGCCATGAGGCCTTATCAACTTCTACGAAGATGAATACCATACATGCATATCTTTTTTTATTTTGAGATGTAGATTCATTGTTTTTTTCTGACAGCTACACTTCATATAGCTATATGACATGAATCTATAGTGTATTTGATTGGTATCCATGATTTTATTTCATCTCGAACATGGGTATGCCTGCCTGAGTGAGACAATTTTTATTTTGCAAATAGCACCTCTCAAATTTTGGTCCCTGGGCTAACTGGTTTGGTATGTTGATAAAGATTGATAATGTATTTCAGCCATTAGATGCTCTTATGACCTCACACATTAGGGGGCATATATTATAACCCTAATTTGCACCAGACATGCTTACTAGACATCATGCCATTTCATATGCCTTCTTTTCCAAGCCAGTACTGAAAACCTCTTCTTAAAAACACCCTTTTTAAAGGCCCACGTGCCCTGCTCCACTACAACCCACATGTATACTCTAGCTGACTCACTACAGCCAGCATGTACCTACAAAAGCACGAAAAAAGGAAATTTGTTGATGGAACACAAAACTTTGGGTAAGTTAACTAAACCTTTCGGCCATGCATGGCTAGTCATTCTACCAAATACCTAGCTCCTTCTAGCCTATAAAAGAAGGTGTAATGGTCCGATTTGAAAGAAGGAAAATCATAGTAAAGAAAATATACCCAATTGAGCACTCCCATTGTCCCAACCTTTAGTCTTCTTTGTGCAAAGAGAAATATAGAGAAAAGCAGTTGGAGGACAGTTGAAGAGGAGCCCAGGACCAGTTTTGAGGAGCAGTGTTGGCCACATATTGTAAGTTTAATCTTGTGAAGATTAATACAAAAAGGAATAATTTTCCCATCTCGCCATATCATGTGTTCGAGTTGAATGTTTGTTTTATGATATTATCAAAACTAACCCAACAATCAATATATGAAATGCATGTTCGCAACTTTTTGTTTGTTCATGTGTGAATGCAGGTCAGCTTTGGGAGGAGGCTTGCAATCAAAGAGCGAGTGAAAGAAAAGGGACAGACATCAAACAACGGACTTGAGGTAGAGTTACCGAATCTCATTTACACCTTTGTATTGCATGAATGTGGGGTTTTGTGTTAGGCGAATAGGAAAGAGTAGAAGCCTTTGAAATGGTCATTTTATTCATGCACGATTAGAGCCCTTAAATGGTAAGTCCGTAGGAGAGATTCCCACCCACAACATTAGGGGAACCCATCATATCACTTCATGCAGTTTCAGGTATTTCTTCCCCACATATAGTGAAGTTCAAGGGATACATCAAACATCAGTCGATGGTGTTGTTGATTGATAGTGGTAGAACCCATAATTTTATTCATCACAGGTGTGTTGATGACATCCATTGTTTTTTCCTCCTTGTTTCTAATTTTCAAATCCTCATCGCTAATGGTGGTACTATTCATAAGTGTGGGGGGTGTTGTGATAATGTCAAGCTCCAAATGGATGATTATACTCTAAAATCACACATGTTCTCTATTTCCATGGGTGGTTGTGATCTCGTATTAGGAGTGGAATGGCTTCACACTCTCGATCTAATCACAATGGACTATCAAGAATTATATATGAGATTCACTCAAGACGCTCACTCCTATACCCTCTGAGGTCTCCAAGCGGGCTCTCCTGAAATTATCATCTCTCATAGGATGGAAAAACTATTGAATAAAGGAAACCATGGTGTGATTTCTCAATTTAATGCCATGCAGGTCACTGAACAAGCCTATCAGGTAGTTCCTCCCAGCCTGTAACTCATCTTGGACATGTACCCCAAGGTCTTTGAGATTCCCACAACCTTACCTCCCTCCATGGGTGATCATGATCATAGAATCCTTCTCCTTCCAGGCATTCAACCCCCCTATGTGCGTCCCTATAGATATCTATTTTCTTAAAACAAATAAATAAAAAATATGGTACAGGAATTACTGGAGGCAGAGATAATTTTCCCCAGTACCATCCCATATTATTCTCCAGTGATGATGATTTTAAAGAAAGAAGGTACTTGTCACATGTCCCCTGATTTTCGTTCCCCAAATAAACCAACCATCAAACATAAGTTCCAAATCTTGTCATTGATGATATGTTGGATGAAATCCAATGTGCCTGTGTATTTACCAAATTAGACCTTCGCTTAGGCTATCAGTAGATCTAGATGAAAAAGGAAGAGATTATGAAGACTTCTTTTAGAACTCATGAAGGACATTATGAATTCTTGGTCGTTCATTTTGGCCTTTGAAATGCCCCATCCACCTTCCAAGATCTCATGAATAAATTATTGAATTCTTACCTTCATAAGTTTGTATTAGTTTTCTTTGATGACATCATCATTTACAGCCACACTTGGGATAGCCACCTTTTTCATGTGGACAAATTCCTTCATTTTTTGCAGGAAAACCAATTGTTTGTCAAGAACACCAAATTTTCATTTGGAGCTAGTGAAGTGGAATTATTGGGACACATTATCAGTCAAGAAGGGGTAAAATTGTATCTCAAAAAGATACAATCTATGAAAGAATTACTATGACACAATACCTTAAAGCACCTAACAGGTTTTCTTGGTCTCTTAGAATATTACCATAAATTTGTCCACCATTATGGAAAAATTTATGAGCCATTGAATGACCTTCTTAAGAAGAATGCATTCCATTGGACACTTGCTGTTGAGAAAGCCTTCACAGAATTAAATAGGGCCATGCGCACTACTCTTGTCCTAGAAATTCCTGACTTCAACAAAAACTTTGTGGTTGAATTAGATGCTTCTACAATTGTTATAGGTGTATTTCTCACACAAGATGGTATACCTTTGGCCTTTACTATCCAACCATTGAGTGGTTGCAATATATGAATATATACATATGAAAAATAAATGATGGTGATTTTCCATGCAGTGCACACATGGTGGGCATATCTCTTGGGACATCATTTTCAGATCAAAACAGATCACCATAGTCTAAAATTTTTTTTGGAGCGACAATTATCCTTCCCCAAAAAAAATAAGTTGTAGAGAGAAATGTTGGGTTATGATTATGAAACTATATATAAAAAGGGAAAATATAATATAGTAGTCTATGCATTATCACACCAACATGAGGAATATGACTCCCTCTTTTCCTTGTCCTTACTTGTCCCTGATTGGATTGAAGAAGTATGCCAAGAGTGGCTCACGCATCTGACTCTCTCCAAGTTAATCCAGCTCCTTCACGAGGACCCCAATCCTCACATTGACTACACTTGGAAGGAACATATTCTCAAATATAAGGATCACCTAGTTCTCTCACCCTATTCAACACTCAATACGTGACTCTTAAATGAGTTACACTCATCATCTATTATGGGTCACTTAGGATTCCAAAAGACATATGCTCGTGCTCGTTATTATTTTTTCTAAGTAGGAATGAATAAGTATATCCTTCACTTGGTCATATAATGTCCAGTGTGCCAACATAATAAAGGTGAAACTATCATGTCTCCAGGCTCCCTATAGCCCCTACCCATTCCCTCTTCTATATGGACAAAAATCTCCATGGATTTTATACTGGGCCTTCCTAAAGCTGGGAACAGGTCTAGAAATATGGTGGTGGTTGATTTCCTCTCTAAGTATGTTCATTATTGTCCCTTACCCCACCTTTTCACACCATCACTAGTAGCACAAGTTTTCCTTGATCGGATTTTCAAGTTATATGGCATGGCCACCTCTATTGTATCTGATCGTGACCCCACTTTCACAACCACATTTTTAAAAGAGTTCTTTAAATTGAAATTCATCCAACTGAGCATGAGAACATCCTATCATCCTCAGTCTGACAGCCAAACATAAGTGGTCAACAAATGTTTGGAAACCTACTTGCATTTTTTTTCTTCAAAAAAACAAAACCAAGCAGGTACAATGGCTCCCCTTGGAAGAATGGTGGTATAATCCTTCCTATCATACGACCACTAAAATGATCCCATATAGAGAAGTGTATGGACAACACCCACCTACATTCACTACCTATCTTCTAAGCACATTGAAGGTCAAATATATTGATACAATGTTGCAAGGTCGTACAACCACCCCTTCGGCTCTTAAGGATAACCCCCACATGGCCCAAAATCGCATGAAGCAACTTGCATACCAACATGAATTCAGAAAGGGTTTTTCATGAAGGTGATCAGGTGTTTCTTAGGCTCCAACCTTGCAAGAAAATATCTCTCAAATCCCAAGGACATCACAAATTGACACCCAAGTTTTATTGGCCGTACCAAATCATCAAGCATATTGATTTGGTGGCCTACAAATTGGCCCTTTCGACTACTTCCAAAATCCATCTGGTTTTCGATGTTTTCTATCCAAATAAAGTGGTGGGAAAAAATTGTAGGGTCCAAACCATCCTTCCAGAATTAGATGAGGAAGGTTACCTTTGGCTCCAACTAGACATAGTCCTCAATCACCATGAACATCAGTTGCATGGTAGAACTATCAAAGAAGTGTTGATCCAATGGAAGGACACATCACCAAAGGACGCGACCTAGGAGCCAATGTCTATACTCCAATA
>ML785234.1:376790-393201 GCA_009831015.1 Picea engelmannii | reverse complement strand
AGTCTTCTCACGAATTTTGCTTCAATTTCATCAGGCTCAGAATATTCATTTTTATCTTCTTTAAATGATGCTTCTCTAGAGGTGGGTTTATCTGTAACTATCCTCATCTCATATGCAGTCAACGTTCCTAGAAGTTGATCAAAGGAAAAAGTCTTTATATCGTTAATTTCTTCTATAGATGAGACCTTTGGGTTGAACCTATCTGGCAGAGATCTCAAAATTTTCTAAACTAAAGCGGGTTCCTCAATTGTTTCACCAAGTGCCTTCATTGCATTTACCATTTCTTCTACTCTCAAAAAGTATTTTCCAACGGTTTCATCTTCTTTCATCTATAGCTTTTGAAAATGTACGCTGTAGGTTTGAAGCTTGGCATCTTTCACCTTCTCATTACCTTCATAAATGTTAATGAGTTTGTCCCACATTTCTTTAGCATTTTGAAGATGCATCACCTTCACAAACTTGACTTCTGCAAGTCCATTCAATATAACATTCATTTGCTTAGCATAAAATCTAAATTCTAACTTATCATCTTTGGAAGCTAGCACAACAGGCTTTATGTATCCAGTCTCTACTACATCCCATATATCATCTCCTAAGGCCATTAGGTATGTTGTCATTCTAACCTTCCAGAAGGCAAAATTTGTTCCATCAAATAGAGGAGGCCTAGTGGCTGAAGTCCCTTCATGGCTTTTCATGTTTAAGCTCTAGGATCTACCCTTAGATAAAAGGGGGCTGGCTCTGATACCAATTGTTGGACAACTGAAAGGGGGGGGGTGAATCAATTGTACCTGAGCTTAAACAATTATGCTTCTTTTAAACTCTTTGCTGAAACACTAAATGATGAACACAATAATGTAAGGAAATAAACAATGGCACATTCAACATCAGTCACATATATGAGAAACAAAGAGACAAATATTTCCTGAGGAAACCCATATAGGGTAAAAACGTCTTTTTCTTTATATGATAAGTAATAGTTACATTCTTTACATTATCATACATATGAGCACCAACTCATAATGAGAATACAACCTCTTTTTTGGAAGATGCAACTTGCTGAGAGCACCAACTCTCTGTTTTCTCTAGCACCCACTAGAAGGAAGCACCAACTCCTTGGTTTCTCTAGCACCAACTAGAAGGCAGCACCAACTCCCTGGTTTCTCTAGCACCAACTAGAAGGAAGAACCAAATCCCTGAGTGTTTCCAACACCAATTGAATGGAAGCACCAACTTCCAATCATACATGCACCAACATGTATAAAAGACAACAAGAGTTCTCCCTTGCACCACCCTGCCGCCCTGGTTTATCTGGCTACAACCAGATGGAAGCTACAACTCCTTGTGTTCAAGCACCCACTTGAACCTCTGAGGACAACAGTCCTCTCGAGCACCTCCCAACCTCCCTAAAATATTAATCTTTGATACTGAAACTCATTACAGCAAAATAAAGTTATTCAATGGCTTACCAGCCTTGTCACTATTCTGTTCCACTGCTCTGCCCTGTCTACATCAGTGTTTTCTGCACACACCTTGCACTTTCTGTTCTTCTCCATTTATACTCTCTGGACCATGTCCCTTCAATGCAACCTTCCTCTGTTGTGTATTTCTACTCCTGCACTCTGCCTCCTTGCTCACACTTCAATCCTTCTACACAAGGACCACAACAACTCCAACAACAATGGAAACAACAACCCTTCTCTTCTTTGTACCATGTATATATAGCTTTTGTGCATCTTGTGTATGCAATATTCACCATTCTTCTGCATGCTCTCACCGTGTTGATATCCTCCACCTCTCAAGTTCTCTACCCGATCATCATGGTAACTCTTCAGCTTCTCTGGCAGTTTTCCCATGTGTTCAACATCACTGGGTGTTATGCTAAGATTCCTTGCAGCTTCACCATATCTAACGACTATTGGTCCTTCGTACTTTCCCCAGATCCTACGACCCAGATCTTCTCACTATTTTGCCACTTCGTTGTGTGAGTTCTCGACACCTTCAAGTCCCGATCTATGAAACTCCGATAAGGAGTTAAATCAATGGTCCAGATTCATTCTCGATTCAATGGCTGCGATTGAATCACGATATCGCATATCGTGAAATCGGGGTTCCTAATGTCAATAATCTTTGTCAAGTCCAACTCTTGATCCCCGATGCCTCTCCATTGACTGGAATCAATGGTCCAGATCAAAGCTTGATCTGACGGCTCAGATTGCATCGTGATTTCACATATCGCGAAATCGAGATTCTTGATGTCAAAATTCTTTGACATCTCCAACTCTCGATCCTCAAAACTCCGACATGGACAGGGATCAACAGTCTAGATTCAACCTCGATATAATGGCTCATATTAAGTTGTGATTTCACATATCACGATTACGCCTGCTTCTCCTTGTTATTTAAGGATCGTGCAGGTTCTCCTTAATACAACGGTGGTCGGGTCCTGCACTTGGATCTAACATCTGAGATCTATCCTCCTTTTCAGTGCTCTCTTCTTGTCTTCATTCAGATCTAATGGCTCTCATTCTTTCAGGAATTTTGAATGGATCCAACGATCAGAAATGATTCTCAAGATTTACGGGCCTTCGATCATTCGATCAACCTGAACTTATCTTCCTGAATATCACTGCGCTGCTGATCATTGTTGTTTTACTCAAGCCATCATCACTGCTATACTTGCCATCAATGACAAGCATACACTGCCTGTAAAACATGTCAACAATCCTCTGTACATTCTTCTTGTACCCATGCCATCTTCATTACTGTACTTGCCATCAATGACAAGCATATGCTACCTGTTAAACATTTTCCAACATCTTGTACCCCAGCAGTAGCAGGACACAAACAAGTAAGTTGATCTCTTTTGCAAAGCCTACAAAGGAATTTTGGTTTTCATCTTACAAATATAGGATTCTCAATTGTATGAATTCCCCCAACATGACTTGCAGTGATTGGTGGCATGATCCCAACATGACTTGGAGAGGCTAGTAGAAAATATCCAACAAGACTTGCAGAGGTTGGTGATGAATTCCCAAGATGACTAGCAGAGGTTGGTGACAAACCTTCAACATGACTAACATAGGTTTATGATGAACCCCCAACATGGATAATAGAGGTTGGTGATGTTTGTGCATTGTGGGTAGTAGTGACTAGAGTTATTCCCCCATCTTGACTTGTAACGACTGGTTTCATGTCTTCAACATGACTTGCAGAGGTTGTTGACCAATCCCCAACATGACTAGCAGAGGTGGGTGATATAATGTCAATATGACTTCCAGTGATTGGACTGGTGGCAGCGGTTGGTTGCGGCATTTGAGATAAAGGTTCAAGAAAAGATTGGTTTTGAGAAATTACAGGCTAGGAAGGGTTCTCGTATATACCATGGCCTTATACGGTAGGAAAGTATCCTCCTCCAAACTGATTCATAAAGGGTTGTAAGGGCATTAGCACCGAGGAAGCCACTTTCAAAGAGAAAGCGACATGAAAAGGGTTACTCAGGTGAGGATATATGTTTCCCCCAGATGAAGGAACTTCGTGAAGGGGGTTTCCCATACTATAAAACCGACTCCCCCTAGATGAAACACCAGAGGATAGATGAAGGTTTTCCACGAGAAAAACGTTTTTAGGAACCAACATAGCGGAAGATGAATAGATGGACAAAGTGTAATAAGTAGAATGACCTCCCATTTGAGCACTTTTTCCTGGAAAAGTGAAGCTAGGATTCGATCCGTAGGAAGGAATATTCCAACTTCCTACCATAAGAGTTGGTTGAGGGATATGAATACCACCAAACGAAAAGGGAGGAAAAGGAGGCATCATGCCTCTAGACCCAAAACTAGGATTTACATAAGGTGACGAGACATAGGATGGCAAGTGCAAAGACATGTCTCGCATACCTTGATAAAAATGATTAGAGGCCCAAGGTACTGGTTGAGTATCATGATTCAACATACCACTTGGAAATACAAAAGGATTCATCCCCATGGAATGAGAAAAGACCATGGGCTTGGTAATGCTAACTAAGGGAGTCATGGGGGCTCCACTAACCATATAAATGAAAACTCGTGATGCAATACAAAATCGTAAGACCAACTAATAATTAAAGAGAACACCAAAGTAAATAAAAAATGAAAATGCACACAAACAAGATACAGTGGTTGAAAAGGGGCATCTCTCACTACAGCAGGTATGTTTCTCCCAAGAGGGGCCTGAGACTCCCTTCAAAATATTAGAGGTATCTGAGTTAGTTATAAGGGCCCTTGTGGGATTAACAACCAGTTGGTCAGATACCCCCAGACAGGTAATCCTCCATAAAGGTTGTGTGTTTTTTGACCCTTATCTAACCTAGGGTACCTACAGAAAAACCCCTACAAGTAACCTATGTGGCTACCTATGTCAAGCATATAATTCACCACAGTATAGAAATTGTGCACGCGAACATTCATAAGTTAGTTCTATCATATGGGCAGGGTAACAAATCTCGAAATATCGAAAGCATCACCTCTCACAGAGGTAAAGGTACTAGCAAGACCCCCATATATGAATAGATCCCAAAAAATATCTTTGATTCTAAGAAGGTATTGGAGGGATATCTCCTCAACCAACTTCAAGTGATATCATACTTAAATCCGGTGTGAGCAGAGCCTCCTTATGCCACCAATTATATAATGGATTTCACCACACCCTTAGTTAGATACATATGTTGAGTTTGATAGCCTTGGAGAAGTTTACTCACAAAATCCTATTTCAAGGCTCTAAATCTTAAGCTACTTTGTGCACCCTGAAAAATAAATTTGTTTCTAATGAACTTTAAATTTATCAAGGTTACTTTTAGTGTCTTTGTTTACTTAAAAGGTGCGGTCATGAAACTGATGATGTTATGACTCAACAAGTAAAATAAATGAATATGAATATAATGCAAAGTCCTAACTTCAATTCTCAATAAATGATAAGCTTTTCAAAATGAAACTTTCAATACAATTCTGCAATTTCAAATTATATACAATCTTTCCATACATGTACTAATATCAACGATAAGAACCCAAAAGATCAAATGCCGACAATGCAAAATGTATGTTTTTGTATTTTCGATAGAAAAGAATGAAAATGAAAGGAATGAACAACAACTTGATATAAAGACTATATTGTATGTAAATAAAAGACAAACCAAGTAGAATATCAAGAAGCAAACACCCATCCCAGGATGCAAGGAAGACCAATGAAAAGAATGATGAGAAAGAAAAATCGCCCGAAAATTTAACAAAAGAAAGGTTTCCTATCACTATGCAGGCCCTTAATAGTCATGACAAAGACCTAAGAAGACTAAAAAACCATCAAAAGTTACCCAACAAACATTAAACTCATCAATTAAGAAAAAAGGATGATGTATGTGACTGTTCAGGAGAAACCCATGTATATACGCTTCTTACAAAACGACAAATCGTGTATGTACACGACTCTCAGGGAAAAAACTGTGTATATGTATTGAAACATTATCAGGTTAAGGATAAGGCCAAGAAACTCAGACTCAAAATGAAAATAGGTTGTGAAGCAATCAGACGACAAGAAACTAAAAACAAACAAGAGCAATAAAAGGAGAAAAACACTCCAAACCATGAAAAGAAGATTCTTTCCCCAGTATGGTCGCCAATTATGTTACGAGGAAAATCACTTTGTGGCATGGGGTAAACCAAAATAGATGGAAATGGCCCCATAAATCAACTATAATCTCAAGTATGTTATATAGAAAAATATGCTAACAAGGAAAGACAAGGAGCCTATCTCATCCAGACGTTAGATGAAGTCCATAATTGAGCACTTGACTCAAACAAATATACTTGAAACTTGTCCTCAACAACCAACATATGCAAGCATGTGGTGATAATATATAAATTTATCACATTTAATACCATAATCCATCAATATTCATAACAAATATGCCCATGGAATAACAATTCAAATATTTGCAAGACAATAACTACAAGACATTAATTGGATGAGAAAAGAGAACGATGCTCTCAATCAAGGTTGTGACAATTTTTTCATGTACTACCCCTCTGACTCTGAAACGGTAGTATCTAGGCGTTCCTGATAAAGTGGCAATAGTCACACCCTTATCCTCCTCGCGAGGTTTCTCATCACTCGAGCCTCCCTTCGCGTTTCCTTGTTGTTGTGTAACTTCCTCCTCTTCCTCTTCACTATATGAGTACACCTCTATGTACTGTACCTTTCCATTCCCCATGCACCTGTGTCCCGATTCCCAAGGATCTTTGCAACTGAAGACAAGATTATTTCTTCTCAACTCATTACAAGTTGCCTCATCAAATTTTTCGTTTCCGTTCCACTCTTTCTGAAAAGTTTTCTTATCTTTTTTTTTCGTGTAATGGAAAGTTTGGAGAAACTTTTTGTCTTTGGGACCACATCCTCAATGTCCTATGTCTTGATAATGGAAACCTATAGAGTCTCGGGATTGAAGGATTTTACCCAACCACGTTGTGGCTCAAATAAACCTTCATTGAACAACATAACTAGACTTTTCTCAGATATATCCATCATCATGACTGCAAGCCTCTAGAAATCAATAATGTAAGCATCTCATGTCCTAACCTCTCTCAGTTGTGCCAACTCTCTAAAGTGCAATTCTAGATCCTTTTTCTTAAATCTCTCCATCATCTTCTAAGTGAATTCCACATAGGAAGTAATATTGGCATGTCCCATAGTGACCAATCCATGGTACCACCACTCATAGGCCTCTCGATATACGTGCAAAGTAGCAAATTTAATCACTTTTGCCTCCATCATAGGATTGAATTGGAAATATGTGTCCAACTTCTGAACCCATGCCCTAGTTGTGCACTTGTTTGAACCATGAAAGGAAAGGATGGTTAACTTCCCAACCTTTCTCACGAGGTCCAAGTTTTGTTGACTCTTGTTGAATTCCCCTCGTCTATTCTTGTATTTGATCATACAATAGTCCTATAATGACATGGCTTCCTAGAAATCATCACCAAGAGCTTAATACTCCCTCAACTAATCACTAAAATATTCACCTTGTCCTTACTTTCGATGAATTCATGTATGTTGATCCCCTAAGCACTGAGGCATAAGAGGAGTGGGAATTATTCTACCAATGGTCTTAGTGCCAACATGTGTGGGAATATTATTTGTGTTACCCTCTACATGATTCCCATTGTTCCCATTGAAACCCCCATGGTTTTGGTTCTCATTATTCCCATTTGAACCCTCTGCACCATTGTTACCCCAACTGTTTTAATTTGCTTGAGTGTTGGAAACTAACAGTGTCATGAGTTGTATGAGTTGTTGCCTCCCCTTGGAAAAATAATTTAGCATGTGCATATAACTGTCCTCAGGTGTCTCATTTCTGTCCCCCATGTCTTCCTCTTCCTCTACTTCTGGTTGACCCTCTTCTTCTGAGTGAAATATTTTTTCTTCTCCTCTATACCTTCATCTCTGGTAAGTAATGTGTGTTTCGTCCCCTAGAAGCATAAAATCACCATGTACTGTTTAGTTTGGTAGGAAAACCATCTCTAATACCACTGTAAAATCCCTGCTATATTTTTTTGGATTTGTACTCAATTTGTAGTGTAGTCATTTCTTCAATCACCTTGTTGTATAATGTTACTGAATTTTTCCCTGTTTAGAATTTCAACAATAGTTTGAAGCCCTCTTTTGAAAATACACTTGACACACAACATATATATCTATGACAACAACTAAAATATAAAATAATTATCCCATCATGGGATTTATAGTGAAATACCAATACTAAAACTCAAAACCATTATTGTATTAACTTCTATAACAACTGATATACATTGAAAGACTAAAAAAGCATTGCAATAACAAAATATTATGAGCCAGATATATTGTTTGTGGGATTTCTTTCCAATTTTTGAGATGAAATTGTCTGAAGTTGACTGTCAAATATGTCCACACCTCAACACTTAATAGCCACAAGATGATAAGACTATGTTGTAATATAAATGGGCTCCTTCTTCTAGAAAATGGGTCTGTCCACCAAAAATTTGATGTAGCAATAAAAAAATCAATTCTGGAAAGAGAATCACCCCCAAACATAAGTATTCTTGGTCCTTGGCTGAAGTAATATGCCCCAACAAGAAATTGTCTTTGTCCCAACTCAAAGGAGAGTGCCTAGCCACAAGGAAATGAACCTTACAAGGAGGTATCTTGGTTTCTTCAGCAAACTAGGCCTCCAACTGAAGATGTCGACCCCAACTCAAACTAATTCACCACTCTCACAACCAACTCATCCAACAAATAGATAAAATTCACCCCAATGAGATATACAACCTAGCAATAGGGGAAACTTAGTGATTACACCAATAAAACTTAGCCACAAAGCTAGAACTCATCTGTCAAAACATAAACTCAACTATAATAAGAAAAATTAGCCACACTAATGAGAAAGTATGTCACATATGAAGCACAATGAAAATATCTAAATGATCTTATCCCAATAAGGATTTAAGGTTGATGGTCTCACCTCCGAAACGAATCTCTATCTCTAGGGTTTTTCGTCCCAAGAGCCAAAGCCACAAGAGCTCTCTCAATTTTGTTTTAGAAAAATGCAATGCATAATGAGAAAAGGCACCGTCATTGTCCTTTATTTCCTCGTTGACCATTTTCTAACCCTTTTATCCTTTTAATAAAGTAAAGTGACTTTTTTAACTCAAAGCCAATGCAAACACCTTTTTACATAATTACTCAATGCCACCATTTTAAAAATATTACTTTCCCTCGATGACTTTAAATAATTAATAAATTCCATTTTTCTTCACTCGCTATAGCCTACAAAAATCACATAGGCTATTATGTCGATCTCATTACATTTTCTCAAAAGTTGAGTTCTCTGTCAAGTTTATGAATTATTTTTGTACACAATAATAAATGTCGAAAAATTCCATGTATGTTTAATTGTCAAGATATCTTCACAATAATGTTAAGTTATCCTCTAAATTGACACTATGCTCCAATGTCAAACACTTTTGAAATCTATTTTAACTGAATAACACTTTTGAAATCTATTTTAATTTAATGTCACATCTCATTGAGTTTATGTTCATTAGAACTTGGGAAAACTTGAAAACCCATCAAAATTCAATAACTATAAAACTTAATTCAAAAATTAAATTGATTAAGGTATCATTATGTATCCATTAAATAAGTATATAATAATGACTATCCATATAGGAATATAATTTTAAGCAATTACTATTACTACTCCATTGATACATTTCTTTACAACATAAATATTGATAATATTGAAAAACCAAAAAAATAAAAATACAATTCAAAAGTCTTATAATTTCATAATATATTCTTATAATGGTTTACAAATTACAGTCTACTTAAAAAATTTTAAAACCTTTTTAAGTCTTTCACATATTTCATAGAGCACAGCTAAGACACTCATATTATTCATTTATCATAATACTTTCAATTAAACTTTTATATATATATATATATATATATATATATATATATATATATATACATTAAATATGACATTTTTCAGAGAGCACAAGATATAGTATAATATTTTCCATCAAACCTAATCAAATATATATTTTTCTCTATTTTTTAATAAATTTTACATTAAAAAGGAATTACGCATCACTTTATCTTTTTTTTTAAACTTTTACAATAAAATCGACATTGTTTATTTATTTAATCAATATTATATTATTTTATTTAAATAGACAGTTTTAACTGACAAAAATCCATGTCGAGGTTCCTGGTTGATCTCTCATCACTTTCTTTGTGCGCACAAATACCAAATATGGGAAGTCGTTGTTCTTGGCCACTTTGTTGTCGTGGATTCTCCTCCATTTGGGTAACTACTTGGATAGATAGAGAATAGAGGGATAGAGAATAGAGGAAGAATGGGCGATAGATATAACTTGTTCTACCACCTCGTCTTGACCACCAACCACCTTACCAAAGTGGAAAATAAACAGAAACGGTGTGAAAATCGATACAAAATGGAAATTCTAAATGACAACAAATAGTCTAATAGGATCCCATTGATCAAGAACCACCAAGGAGTGTGGTCTTTCTGACCTTTAGTTTGTGAGGAAAGAACTAATATTTAATGGAGATGATTTTTCCTAATTTGTATCTGAAGAAATGAAATTGTCATAGGTTGTATACATAGTTTTTTCTCAGATTTGGATCAAGAAAAGAAGCGTGGTAAGATTTCTTTCCCAGAACCTGGAAAGTAAGATCGTTTGAGGTTCTAGATGCACATCCCATTAGAGTAGATAGTAGTCTGTTACCCAAAAAGGTTAAAACTATTTAAATTTATAAAAGAAATGTATAATAAAACAAATCGATCATATAAGTGTCAACCACCATCGGAAGCACCTTTAAATGTCCTTCTGGTTTTCTGAGATAGCTAATTCCACACGTTTAATGCAATGCAAATGATAATGCAACGGGCACGAGTACGTATCCTAAACTTCTGGGTAAGTAGATGGACTCTTTTTGGGCCATAAATTTGATTATGAATTACCTATAAATATAAATTTAGGACATTTATCAGACGGGATGAGACTATTGGTTGTGGAGTTTGATTATGTTCATGTTTCATAGGTCTTTGTTTTCAGTCAAGAGTGTTTATATTCCATGAAGACTGTACACTCAACATACTATGAAGACTGTACACCCCTCCATGCATGGGGGTTGAAGGGGATTTCTTTCTTGGGAGGTCCAGGCAAGCTGGCCCCAGTGGGGATTCGAAGCTTTTATGAGGAAATTGTATTGTGACTGTGTATCATTGCGAATATTGTATTCTGAGAGAAGAGACTATGAGAGAAAGAAGAGAAAGTTACAGATGTGTGTTGTAGGTTGTATCCCTTCATTTTGCTCGATAATTAAAATGAAGGACCTGTATCTGTTATTGTATTGTGTATCTTTCGTGTTTTATTTCTGCATTTATTTTATTTTATTGCTTGGCCATCTTATTTTTCTGTATTGTGTATATTCTGTGTTTTATTTCTGTATTTGTTTTATTTTATTGCTTAAGGATATTATTTTTCTAACATAGAATGCATCAAAATCAGAGTAATCAGTTTTACGCAATTTTAAATCCATCCAAATCATGGCAAAAATCAATCAAAATGTGTGATAAAACTCGCACAGGTCGAGAGAAATTTCATCCACTATTTTAATTTGCCTTTGAATGGCTTACACACAAATGAGCGAACGATTTGAAATTCCAAATAACCATCGATTTCAACGCACCTCGAAGACCGCTCCAAATCCTCCCTGACCGAGTTTAGTCGTTGAATGGAAGTTCTTCGTTGCACCTTTAAGTACACGGTAAGGGAAGATTCAGATCATCTGACGTGAAAACCTTTGAATCTCTTCTATTGCATGAAAACCGTTGTGAAATCAGCACTATAGTTGTAAAAGTGAAATGCAAGTTTAGAACATCTAAACTAGAAAATGTGCTCACCTCCCCACTTCTTCACCTGTCTTTTCCTTCGAATATATATTCCCACAAACGCAACCAATACCGTAGATAGTGACACACTACTAATTCCTATCAGTATATATCGGAGGGGACCTGCTTATTAACATCAATATACGTTAGTCACAACTCGAACATATTGGTTTGTACTACCAAAACCCCATCTAAAACTGGGCTGATCTGAAAGCAAGAATGCATCGAGTCTAAAATAGTAATGTACTGAATATGAACAAGTTTATCTAAACTTGTGTTTGATTGTGCTGAGAGAAGCTAGCTCCTCTATAGCCAAGGCGGGTGGGGAGAACTTCAGCAATTACTTACATGTAATGGAAATTTAAAAAATAAAAAATAAAAAAATCTACATCTTATTTCTCATAATTACCATATCATAAAAATAAGTTTGAATTTTGATCCCTAATTAAGAACGATCTATACATAAAACATCTCTTCTCACCCGGTTGTAGAGAACCTTGCTTCTCTCCCGACCGTAGAGCTCTTAGCTTTTCGTTGGGTTCTATTAACATTATTGTCAATAAGAAAAAGCTAAAATATTTTCAGGATTCCAACCATTATAAATATAAATTATCAATTTAAAAAGGCTAATATTTTTAGGATTCCAACCATTATAAATATAAATTATCAATTTAAAAAAGCTAATATTTTTAGGATTCCAACCATTATAAATATAAATTATCAATTTAAAAAAACTAATATTTTTAGGATTCCAACCATTATACATATAAATTATACTTGTTTATGAGATGTAGATCAATTGCAATATACACACGAACAAATCAATGTCAATCGAGTATGATTGCTTCTGAAATTTAACTGTTATAGCTTTTTAATAGATTCTAAAATTTCTTCTGAGCCTCTCACGTGGAAGAAAACACAGGACTGGGTATATGCATACGTTGTTTATAATGGTACCACGAATTCCCGGTGTCCTGCTTGACAATGTTAAAGTTACGCGGCCGCCGCCTTACTGACTGGTATTGAAGACAACCGCCTAGATTTGCTAGTCTACATATTTGGTAGTGAATAGTACGAAAGAGAGATAATGAAATACAAGGCTTTATTTTTTTTATAAGTTCGGTTTTTTGTTTTAGCATTAGATATTGGATTACGTTAATTGAGTAGATAAACTGGAATTTTGGTCGATTTTCTGATAATCTGAGTTGGTTTAAAATGGGGTAAATTTTTTAGATATAATTTTAAAATACATGAAACTTTGATCTTGCCAAACTCAGATTATCACTGAAAATCCAACCGGATTAAAACTACTGGTTTGTTTGCTGCTCCTGACTTAGGGGGTAGTGTTTTTTAAATTGTACGATGATTATTTATGTAACCTCAACAGGCTGACTGTACACTGCCAGTTGTACTTTCTATTCTTGTTTTGCTTGAGCCTATTTAGCTCAGCTATTTTCCCATTGCATTGTACTTCTTCACATCTTCTTCATGAACCTCTTCATGTACTCGTAATGTACTCTTCTTCATATATTCTAATATATTGTTTTCTTTTCTATTCTTTTTCTCTGCATTTCTTGCTTCTCAATTTATCATGGTATCAGAGCTCCAGTAGTAAGCCTCTTCACACAGGCTGGAGAGCAACACGATCCTCAAACAACGCAGAGCTTAGACGGATCTTGAGAGCATTCAACACAGACTTTTCACAAGGCTTTGAGAGCTGTCCGTCATACTCTTGAAAGATCCTCGCAGGAAACTTCCACGAGGAAGTTGTCCGCTCATACGCTCAAAAGATCAGCGTAAGAAGCTCACGCGAGGTCGCAGAGTGTACTATGCTCGAAAGTTTCAAGGAGCAGAAACACGAGAAGGAAGCAGAGACTGAGAAAGAAGAAACTTTAAAGATTCTTGTACAATTTTCAAGAATCATCAAAGAATTCACGAAGAAGATCTTCAGAAGACAGAAACGTTGAAGATTTCATGGAAATCGTTCAAATTTGTGAAAGATTGTTGTAGAAGGCAGCATCTTTTAAAGCATTTTGGAAATCACTCAAATCTATTAAAGATTGCAACAGACAACAATCTAGGCCTTTGGGGAAAGTCCCGAAAGGAAAGCGTCGTCGGCATTTCGCAAATCGGCTTTTCGGGAGTCAAGAGACCAAGTGGTCGCGTGTTTGAGTCACGAAACCCCAAAAGGGACCGCGGTCATATCAAGAGAGGTCATGTGGACCAGAGGTATAGCCCAAGGGGCTAACTGATGCTAACGCCATTTCAACAAATCGGCATTTCGGAGTTCGCAGTTTCAAAAACTCTTAGACAAGAGTTCTAAACTCGCGAAATAATGAATCGCGAAATCCCGATATAATCTAGACCGTCAGATCATCAACAGATTTGGATCGTTGAATTGTCCAAAGGCATATTTCGCATTTCGATAATTTGAAAGACAGAGAACCGAAAAATCTCGAAGCGCTCTAACATCAAGGTGCGTGGTCACTTTGAACAGAGACTAAGGCCCAATTCAAGGCCGATAAGCTCTCTTCGACCATCGGCAAATCAGCGTTTCGGCGATTGGAGGTTGGTGATACAAGAAATCAGAGGACTCATATAACGAAGTCCCGACGTCAGAATCGTGAAGCCAAAAACTCGCGAAATCTTGGGCGCAGAGTTTTGAAGTCACTGCAAATTATACGTAGGAGACAGGTAAGTAAGAATTTTGTTTCTGTTTTGTTTACTTTTTTTTAAGAAAAAATATATATGGCGTCGTCTAGCAATTTAGGACCAACTCAGGGTCTGATTCTTCTTGGAAAGAATTATGAGTTCTGGTCTCTACGTATGAAATCCTTCTTGTAAGCACAAGAGTGTTGGGATCCAGTGGATCATGGATATGTGGAACCAGATTCAGTAGACCTGTCCGCCATGACTAATCAACAGAAAATTGCTCAGGCAACACAGCGAAACAGAGAAAATAAAGCTAAGTTTTAGATTCAAAATTCTGTGGATGACTCGTTTTTTTCAAAAATCACAGGCATTGGTACTTCAAAACAGGCCTGGGACATCCTTAAATCTTCCTACCAAGGAAATGACAGGGTCAAAATAGTTAAACTGTAGACCTTGAGGATGCAATTCGAGACTCTAAGGATGACAGAGTCCAAAAATGTGGATCAGTTCATGACCAGAGTCATGGGAATCGTGAACTAGATCGGACTGATTGGTGAAACCATCATTGATCAACGCATTGTTGAGAAAATCCTCAGAAGTTTACCAAAGAAATTCGAAATGGTTGTAACAGCAATCCTTGAATCCAAGGATCTGTCAAAATTTTCAACAGATGAATTAATTGGTTCTCCGGTGACACATGAGACCAGACTACATCTCATAGATGTGTCAATCTCCAATGCTTTCAAAACTCAATTCTCCTTCAGCAAAGGGAGAGGCAGAGGAAGAAGCATAGGTCACCAAGGAAGAGGGAGCAATCAAAGTAACCCTTACACCAGTGGAGGTAATAGACAACAATATCCGAATCAAAATTTCCAAGGTCAAAGACAACAACAACAAAATCAACATCAGAATTTACAGCCTCAAAGAGGCAGAGGGAGAAGATAAAATGACAAAACAAGCATACAATGCTATTACAGCAAAAAGTATGGGCACTATGAATATAAATGCAGGAAGAAGCAAGCAGATCAACTCTCAGGCAGAACACATGTGTCAAATCACACGAGAGAAAACTCAGGAGGTATGTTTCTTTCATGCCTCAAAACTGAACAACAACCTAAAGATCTCTGGTTGTTGGACAATGGATGCAACAATCACATGAGAGGTAACAAAGACTTACTTTCATGCATTGATTCTTCAATCTCATCTGATATTACACCTGGAAATGATTACTTAGTCAAAGTTCAAGGAAAAAGAATTGTTCCTATTATTACTAAACAGAATGTAAAGAAAGACATAAACAATGTCTATCATGTTCCAGATCTGAAACATAATTTGCTAAGGGTAGGACAGCTCATTGAACATGTCTATAAGCTACTTTTTGAGGGAACATCTTGCAGGATATATGACAAAATCCCAAGCAAAAAATTAATTTCTGAAATTCATATGACTCAGAATAGGATGTTTCCCCTTACCCTCAGAACTGCAAATCTGATTCAACCATATGCACAAAGTGCATCTACCCTGAATGAAACAATGGTTTGGCATACAAGATTTGGACATCTACAATTTCAGAGTCTAAGTCTTCTTTAAAAGCACTCCATGGTCAAAGGTCTTCCTATCTTTAAAGAAAAAATTCCCCCATGTGAGTCTTGCATACTTGGAAAACATAAGAGAACTAGTTTTCCACAGTCATCAAATCAAGCCAAACAACATCTTGAACTTGTTCACACTGACCTATGTGGACCAATGCAAATAGATTCAATAGGTGGTAGCTTTTACTTTCTAACGTTTATTGATGATTTCAGCAGAAAAATATGGATCTATTTTCTCGGACACAAGTCTGAAACTTTCCCAAAATTCAAAGAATTCAAGGTAGAAGATGAAAAACAGAGTGGCAAATATATCAAAGCACTCAGGTCAGATGGAGGAGGAGAATACAACTCCAGAAAATTTGCAAATTTCTGCAAATCACAAGGCATTATCATGCAAACAACAGCCATATATACTTCACAACAGAATGGAGTGGCTAAAAAATCAAACAATAATGAATATGGCAAGAACACTTCTTAAAGAGAAAAGTCTGTCAAATAGGTTTTGGGCTGAAGCAATAGCATGCTCAGTTTATCTCCTTAATAGATCTCCAACCACCAGTCTAAAGATGAAAGTTCCTCAAGAAGCATGGAGTGGGACAAAGCTCAATGTAGCACATCTAAGGACATTTGGATGCATAGCATACACTCACATACCTTCCGAATTAAGGAAGAAACTTGATGA
>ML785234.1:273620-372256 GCA_009831015.1 Picea engelmannii | reverse complement strand
ACAAGAAGGTTGAAGAAAGAGCTACACAGACAGTTGATGAGAAGTGGACCAGGATACCAGAAAGAAGGAATGATTACAAAAGAGATGAATATCCAAGAAGACCTCCTACCTTCAGGAATCAAAGAAGATTCAATCAGTATGAAAGAAACTACAGAAGAATAGATCATGAACCCAGATGGACTACATCACAAATAAGCCCACTTACTCCAAGGTATCAAAAATTCTTTTTTGGTCATTGTTATACTTGCAAAAATTTTGGACATAAGGCAATTAATTGCAGAATCAATGAAAGGAACAAATACACAAGAAACATGAATGGTGTAAACAGAAGATATGCAAATAATCGTGGATTTGCCAACATAAGTTATAATTCATTTTACCCGTTGATGGACAAAAATATTGTATGCTACAAATGCAATTATCTTGGTCACAAAGCATGAGATTGCAGATATATGAATGAAGATGTCCCTATTCTAACCATGGTATGGAGAAGGAAAGAGATTCCAAACAATGAAGATTGTCGAATAGCATTGACCGTTGAAGAATGTAAAGAAGAAGATGAATGGTACATAGACAGTGGATGTTCTTCACACATGACCGGGGATCAAGACAAATTCATCAGCTTGAAGAGAAAGGGCGGCAATGTTGCATTTGGAGATGACTCATCTGCCAAAATACTTGGAGGTGGTGTAGTAGAGCTTGGAAGAAAAAATGTAAAAGTAAAGAATGTTCTATTGGTTAAAGAATTGAATCATAGTCTACTCAGTGTTAGTAAAATGTGTGATCAAGGATACACTCTTACGTTTGATTCCCGAAAATGTAAAATCAGAGAAAATAACTCAGGAAGGTTGGTTGAAACTACAACAAGAAGACCAAACAACATATACATCATAACCATGAAGAAGAGAGAGAAGACAGAAGACACACAAAAGGATTCTAAAGAAGAAAATGTCTCAAAGGCCAAAAATAAGGATGAAGTATTATTGAGTGCCACATGTTCATGGGGAGCAACTCCAAAGAAGAGAGTTACATTTTTCCATTAAACTCAGGGGGAGCAGTCCTAACCTTTGGCATTGATTTCAAAGGGGGAGATAAATTGGGATCATGATGATGAGGGGAGCATGAGTGTTTCCATCAATGACAAAGGGTGAGATTGTTGGAAAATTGTTTGTTGTCATTGATGTCAACCCTAGTCATGGGTTTTGGACCGCAAGATTGATGAAGGTATTTAGAAATAAAGGAAAATGCACATGCAGATACAACACCCATGGATGGATAGTATACATCATGTTGTTTCCGGTGGTATGTGACACGTTACATGGATCCTCATGGTTGAGGAGAAATGATTTTTTGAAGATGACAAAGTGAATTGTACATGTAGGCCCTGAAGATAATTAAACAAAAGAATTACAAAATAAGAAAGTGTCAGGTCGGCCCTAATGTTAAAACGAAGTGACATAAATGGTATAAATAAACATCATTATACATTCATTTGATACAAGTCGAATTTCAGAGGTAATCAGAAGATAAGATGGCCTGATTTCAAGGGAGGATGAAGTCTTTTGGGGATGTGTTCTAAAGTATGTTATTTTCAGGTCATCTTACCATTTTTTCTATAACTTTTATTCTAGAATGATTCAAATGGTGAAATCGCTATGGTATTTAGAATACTTGTCAAGGTACCTCTGGTAAAAATTTCAACTCTTGATTCACTATAATTATGGAGATACACTCTATGGAAAATAGGGTTTGTGACAACTTTCTCATACAGAATCCAAATGAAGTGGGACCACTTCCATTGGAAAGAGTACGGACTTTAGTTTCTTTTGTGTGAGTTTCAGACTTGGATGTTAAATATTGAGCATGGGGCATGCTATACAAGTTGGGTCTTCTGAACGGACCAGAATTGAATAAAGTCTACCATTATTTTTATAACCTCTTTTTGGGGAGGATTCAAGGAGTGAAAATTGCAGGAGTTTCAGACAATACATTGAGTAATATTATCTACAGGATCAGAGTACTCCAAGAATTAAAGAATTGCAGAAATCGAAGAAGTCTCAAGAAGCATTATGAAGTTCTATGTGATGATTGCTTGATGGTGATGATTTAATTTAAATTTTTAGTATCTCTCATATATTCTTGGGTGGAAGGAAGGTGCAAGGATGGAGAGTTCAAATCTCTCTTGATATTGGAGGATTGTATATTCCTCTTGGAGGTTTATCCCTCCCTCTAAATTTGGAAGCTGTAGCTACCTTTGGAAGTCATTACTTCCCTTGAACAATAAACTATTGATTATTTATCATATATTGTGCATGGTGTATTATGGTGTATTGGTGTAACTCTTATACTATTGTTCATTGCTCATTGGACATAGTTGAATGGTTTAAGTATAAGTTGAAAAAGGTTTTAAATTGTACTTGATACTGATTCACCCCCCTCTCGGTATCAACAAAGGTTTCAAATCACATTAGATATTTAAAACAATGAATAGAATTATATAATGTTATTAATTAAAAAAATTTAAATATTTTTCAAGTTGCTCGATCCATGTAAATTAGTTATGGTTTAAGATGGTAATAGATCAAATTTTGAGATTCATAAGTAATAAAGATGTATGTCCATTATTTCATGGTATATTGGAAGATGAATGTTGCCGCGCAAAGGGACTATAGCTATTGATAATTGGCTGACTACATATTAGTTTGTTCTTTGACTAAAATTATTTGCATAATATCTATTGTTCTAGCTAGGGAACTAAAAACATTGATTTATATGTAATAAAAAATACCGTATGTGTCATGATCTGATTGGGATTGGAGGTTTTATTGCCATTTTTTCTATTCCCAATGTTTGATATGCTAGCATATCCAAAAAAAATTGATCATATACGGTCTTTCTAAGTTGTTATTTTTTTCTTGAAATGTTTGGATATCCAAAGTTTTGAAGATAGATAGTCAATTTTTTATAAGTTGACTTCATATTAGTTTGTCCTTTGAATAATTTTTTTTTCTTACATATGCTAGTGTTCGATCTATTGGTACTAATTTTTTTTTATTGTTGTTATAAATGTTTATTGGTACTAATTTTATTTTATTATTGTTATAAATGTTTTTTTCATACGTAAGAGGCCTGCCACACTGCATTATTTCTTAAATGTTTACATAACAGTTCTGACTTAAATGTTTACCTAACAGGCTTCACAGCCTTAAATGTTTACTTAACAAGCTTGTTACAATACATTTTCTTCCAGGTTTTTTTTATATGCAATGTTCTCTGCAGTCAATGTGGGCAATATTGTTCTTTAGTGGCATTGTTGGTTCACTGGTTCATGCTTGCTTCTTGCATGTTCATTGATTTCTTGTTTGTCTGTTGTTGTTGTTCTTGTTTGCATATTCGTCTTGTTGTAGTTTGCATGCTTGGGGTTCTGCAACCACAATTGGAATTGCCCTTTTGTCGTTCCCCATTGAGGGGTGGGTTTGGGTGTTGTGTTTATTTTCTCTTGGTATTTGCAGTTTGCAGGTGGGAAATTTGACTATTGAGGATGGTTGAGTCAAAATCCTCTTCCAAAACATCTTTGTATGTGAGGAGAAAATACAATTTCTTTTTGCGATGCGTCATTGTTGTTGTGATGGAGGTAGGTTCTATGTCGAACATTGGCCTTCTATCGTTCTCTATTGATGGGAAGTTTTGGGTGTCGTGATTAGCTTTGCTTTCTATCTAAAATTTTCATGTGAGAAATTTGATTGTTGGGGATGCCTCAGTCGAAATCCTCTTGCAGAACATCTTTGTATGTGAGGAGAAAATATGATTCCCTTTTCTTATGTGTCACTATGGATGTGATGGAGGTGGGTTCTGTGTGGAACATTGGCCTTCTATCGTTCCCCGTTGACGGTCGGTTTTGGGTGTCGTGATTAGATTCACTTGCTATCTACAGTTTGGAGGTCGGAAATTTGATTGTTCGGGATGCCTGAGTCGAAATCCTCTTGTAGAACATATTTGTATGTCAGGTGAAAATATGATTCCATTTTCCTATGCATGATTGTGGTTGTGATGGAGGTATTTTTTGGTTTGAACATTGTCGATCAAGAACAAGACGAACACAACATTATAGTCCTACTTATTTGTTCGTAATAATCATATACAAAGATGTACTACAAGAGGATTTTGATCGTTACCAGTATTGAAAAATGTTAATCATGAAAACCACACCTTTCTTGATTTCTTTCATAGTGGAAGGCCTTTGGACGGTCCTGCCAGGTTTAAATTTTACCTAACAGGTCTCACAGCCTAGAATATTTGGTTAAAAGATGTGTTACAATACATTTTCCTTCGAATTTTTTGATACAATCTTGTGTGCAGTGAATTTGGCAAATATTATTCTTCACCGGCATTCCTAGTCAACTGGTTGGTGCTTGCTTCTTTGTTCATTGGATGTTTCTTATTATTGTTTGATTCAACTTTGTAGGTGTAATACCCTATTTCCCCCAGTTTGTAAATATAACTATATGGGCAGAGGAACTATGGAAAAATTAAAAGTGTGAATAATTGATTTGATGGACCTTCTGTAGAAGGTCGATGAATGTAAATTCTGATTATTTTAATAAAAACATGTTAAGTATTGCATGATTTCTGAAAGAGGGGATGTGATAAGAGAGAGACCACGATTTCTAATGAAAAAGTGGTGGAGGGAACCTGGAAAGGTTGCGTTAACCTCCATTGAACCAGTACCATGCTGGAATTAATTTGCTCAGATCATAACAACCCTATGACCAAGAATCAATTCTCGTCAGGTTGGTAGGTGGGAAGGACTCCTCAAGAGTTAATGAGGGATGGGGAAGACTGCCCACCGATAAGGATTTTGAACCTAACCACGGACTAGGGGATTTGAGCCACATGCAATCTTGCCAAGGAAGGCAAGTATGGAAACGTGGTGGACAATGGGGAGACCTGCGAAGAATGCAGAGAGGGAGGATTGAAAATGAAAAGTGAGTTCTGATCAAGGAGAATAGAGACTGAGTTAGTTGAAGGAGAGTAACCTTCATCCTCGTCTATTCATGTATAGGGTGAAGGAGAGTAACCTCTTTCCCTAAATTTCATTGAGCTGGAAGTAAGAGATTGAATCTCAAAGCATCATGGCCAAAGCTCGGGGGTGGACAGTGATAAATCCATTGGGAGTGACTGAGCCTATGGTTGGGCGGAAACGAGAACCCCTCTCAGCAGTCGCATCACACCTTGTGGTTATGATAAGTGTTTTATGCCTTGTATTTTGAATTGAAAATCATGGATGCATTCTCGTGTTTATATGCTCATAAATGGTTTCTATATAGAAGTGATTTCCTTCTGTTTTGGATTGGAAATAATGGATGCATTTTTATACTTATATGTCCATAATCGATTTATGTATGGAATTAATAAGTCCATAATATAAGTATGTTTCGTTGAGAATCGTCCCATCGACTTGATTATTTTTATTTCTGGTTTAATTTCTCGAAAGAACCTCTCCTAGGGAATTAACTCACATCCCAGAGTTGAATCAAGTTCCTTGAAATGGCTACTGTGACAGTAAACTCACGCGTTTACCTTACCTTGTTTTATAATTCATATCTCGACAAATTAGGAAGGCACTTCATTCAGGCCAGTAGTCTAAGGGACTTTGAACCGTACCTGAGCCCTTATCCAGAAGCTCGACTGAGAGTAGGGATAATTACCCAAGAAACATTTGAAGGTTCACGTGACCTGGATCTAGGAATCCTTTGCAAGAAGGAGTTAATTTCGAAGGTTTCAGAACCTTGGGAGCTCGAAGCTCCCAGGGGTTGAATTTCGTTGCCTAAGTTTAAGAAGGATAACGAGTTTCAAATATCGAAAGGGAATATCCTTTCGTTTGGAAGACAGACAGAAAATATCCTTTTAGATGGATCTGAGGGCTGTCATGACCATTAGATTTGAAGATAGAGTGTAGGTGTTAATGCCTCGACTCCTTCAGTCTTCAAAAGTAGCAATCAAATCTGACCATAGATCCAAGGATCTATCGGGAACCTCCTTGACTTTCGATCTGACACGAGTGGGTTAGTAGAACGAGTGAGATGGAGTGGACTTATTCTAAGTATAGAAGCTTAGGAGAGATAGCGTTTTAAGAAACATAGATGAGACCTGAATTCTAGGGTTTGTCGAATGATCAAAGGTCATAGCCTTTGGCACTTAGACATTTGAGAAGTCTAAAGCGCAGGAGGAGATCAGATCCAGGATGTCAAATCAGAGTGTGAGGACCAACATCCATTGGATCCAGGAAAAGTGCATGGGGTTTAAGACCTTCGAAAGTGTACAGAAGAGTCATGGAAACTCACAAAATCCAAACTCGAGAAATTGATCCTATCCACTGGTGTTTGGAAGGACACGTGGCGAAAGATCAACATTTCATTGATTCGAACATCAAGGATTTCGAAGGAAAGAGTCATGGAAACTCGCAAAATTGATCCTAGCTATTGGTGTTGGGAAGGACACGTGGTGAAAGATCAACATTTTACTTATTTTCACATCGGGGGTTTCGAAGGTAAGAGTTGTGGAAACTTGCAAAATCCAAACTCGCAAAATTGATCCTAGCCGTTGGTGTTGGGAAGGACACATGGAAAATCATCATCATTTCGCTGATTTTCATATCGGGTATTTCGAAGGAAAGAGTCATGGAAACTCGTGAAATCCAAACTTGTGAAATTGATCCTAGCCGCTGGTGCTTGGAAGGACACATGGCAAAAGATCAACATTTTATTGATTCGTACGTCAGGGATTTCAAAGGCAAGAGTCGTAGAAACTCATGAAGTCCGAACTCGCAAGATTGAACACAACTATTGGATTATGGGACGATCATAGACCGTTGATCTAATGCAATCGGATTTCGGGAATTTGGGTTTCGAGAAGAACTGAGAAAGCTATCTCGAATAACCTCGAAATGCGAAGTCCCAATTCGTGCGAAAACGTGTGGGCCGCCAAACCTACAAGGTAGTCAGCCCGGTGTTGACCACTTCGAGAGAATAGAGGTTTAGTAATTCTAAAACTCTCGAAGGTCAGAGTGTCATATTTTATCCTAGCCATTAGAGATAGGAAACACGGGGCATTGAATCCTTCTCTTCAGTGTTTAGTGTACCGGGAAAAATGGATTGTGTGAGTAAGAACCCCCAAATGCCGAAGTTCTAAAGCACCAAACTAGCCTCCTGTAGTCTTGGTATTCGGTCATCACATATGGTCCTATGTGAAGGTCGCTGAAGAAAAAGGGCCTAGGCCCCGACCTCTCAATTAGAGAACATTAAAGGAAAGGATTCGTCCTTGTAAGGAGAACGAAAAATTTATTTATTTCTTGCGCCATCGTGGGTGTGTTACAAATTGGTATCAGAGCATGGTTACAACACTTGGCCTACTTGGGCTCATGGAAAAGTCATTTAAAAACTCTATTTGGAGTATTTTCAAAAGAGTGACACTCTACCTTATCTCTTTCTTAAGAAGTTTGGTTAAAAATGTTATTAAAAGAAAAGAATCAAACTTTCTACTATGTATATGCATTTAAGAAATTGAACCATGTAAATTTCATGAACTAATAAACTGTTAGATAACAACAAGTGTTTTTGGAAACACTCAAACAATAAGTGAATCACAAGAAGACTCCAATACTAAAGGATGGTGATGTGTCATGAAGTCGGGGATGGCTCTCACAATAGAGATGAGGAATTTGACGAAAGGAATGTGGTGGAAACCCCTCAAGATTTGACTGAAATAGTAAGGAGCCTCAGGGCCGAGTTACAGAGTTTCAAGGATGACAACAAGAAATTGATAAAGGAGCAAGAGAAACAAACAAAAATTAACACAGAATTGCTACAGATCTTATCCAACATATAGAGGCAATTGCAGTACGAACCCGCAACCAGTCATGCAGACCAATGACACAAGAGGAGAGGTCAGAGTCCACCTGATATCCAAAAACATGACTCCATAAGTGACCCCACTGGGAGAAGTACCATGAAGAAGGTCCAACCTGGAGGCAAGGGACACTCATTGGGAGAGTCCTCTGGAAAGGAAGTTGACAACCCTGAAGGGTCTTTGAGTAGCAGGGCCAACTCGCATTCTCAGAGGAAAGGAAAGAAATGAAAGAGTTCCAAAACCTATAGTCCGGAAGAGTTCAAGAAAACCAAACCACCCTCTTTTGACGGAGAGATTAAGAAGGGAGAAGAGGCAGAAGCTTGGCTTCTTGGTTTAAAGAAGTATTTCAGAGTCCATGACTACTCTGAAAACTTAAAGGCTTGAATAACCATCTTCAACTTGAATGGAAAGGCTTCCATATGGTGGGAAGACCTTAGGAATGTGAAAGAAGTCCATGAGAAGGACTTATCATAGAAAGAGTTTGATAAATACTTCAGAAAGAAGTATCTATCAGAAAAATACATGGATGGGAAAACTAAGGAATTCTATGAACTTCGACTGGGGTAGCTCACCATAGTTGAATTTGTCAAACAATTCCTTGAACTATTGAGGTATGTACCCTACATAAAAGATGAAAAATAACAAATGCAGCGGTTCATCAGTGGGTTACCTCACACCTATCAGGATAGGATTGAGTTTGACGAACCAAGGACCTTATAAGAAGCTAACTAAAAGGCGAGGTATTGTTATGAACAGTTTAGGAGAAAGACAAGACCCCATGAGGATTGGAAGAGAAAGAGTAGTTTGGGATTCTAGAAGAAAAGATTTAATTCCTCAAGATTTAAGAACTATGGAAAAGAATCTAGGGGGATCGTTTCTTCTAGAAGTGTATAGCAGAAAAATTTTCCCTCTCAAAGTGGAAATAGACCTTTTCAAACAGTCCCAACAAATATCGATAACCTAAAGAAGGAACCCTTAAAATTTTGGGTTTGTGGAGAAAATCATAGATTGAGGGACTACCCACACAGACAACAAAATAGTAAGGGGGTCTACAATATCCAAGAATCTACCACCATTAACGATGTGACTAGGATCATGCCATGAATCTATGTAGCTCTGGACAATAATCAAGCTGACCACCAAGATTTAGTAGTGGAGCTTGAAGGTATGATCGCCAACCATCCAATTTCTATTTTAATTGACCTAGGTTCCAATTTGAGTTATGTAGCCCCTTAGACTGCCAATAAGTGTAAACTTCAACCAATTATACATGTTAAACAATAGTTGGTACAACTATCCACTGGGACCAAAAGAAAGGTGGTAGAGGCCATACCAGCCTGCCAATTCATCATGGGTGGATTGCCTACCTGAGCGACCCTTAACATACTTCCTCTGGGATCTTATGACTTGTTGATTTCTATCGACTGGTTGGATGCTTATAAAAATAAAATGGACTATTATCATAGAACTTTAGAATGTGTAAATGAAAAAGGGGGAAAGATGACCCTCCAAGGGATTTTGAAGCCTATCTTAGTGACACAAATATCGGCCCTTCAAATGAAAAAGTATTGCAGAAAAGGGTGTTCCTTATATGCAATACAGGTGTTGGAATCTTCCGAGGATGACAAAGAAAACCTAGAGGACCACCCCATATTAAGAGAATAGAAGGACATGTTACCCAGGGAAGTACCAGGTCTACCTCCAAGAAGGGATATTGATTTCTGGATAGAGCTCACACCAGGAGTGGTACCAACATCTAGAGTGATATATAGGATGAGAACACCAGAGATGGTTAAGCTCAAGCTATAGATAAAGGAGATGATGGACAAAGGCTACATCTGACTCAATGTATCTCTATGGGGAGCTCCCGTCCTGTTTGTGAAAAAAAAAGATGGAACACTCTGATTGTGCATAGATTACATACAACTCAATAAGACAACCATAAATAACAAATACCCCTTACCCATAATCGATGACTTGTTTGAACAACTTGGAAGCACTACCATATTCTCGAAGATCAACTTGAGGTCTAGATATCATCAGGTCGGGATTAAGGATGAAAAAATCCACAAAATAGCCTTCAGAAAGAGGTATGGTCAGTATGAATTCGTGGTGGTGCCATTTGGTTAACCAATTCCCTTGCCACTTTTATGTGCTTGATGAACAATGTACTCAAAAACTTTCTGGACAAATTTGTATTGGTTTTCATTCATGAGATCCTAATATACTCTAAGAACGAGGAGGAGCATGAGGAACATCTTAGACTCGTAATTCAAGTACTAAGAGAGCATCAACTCTACGCTAAGTTTATCAAGTGTGACTTCTTTCAAAAGAAAGTCCATTACTTATGAAATGTCATTTCTAAGGAAGGGGTGGCAGTGGACCCCGATAAGATTAGATCTATTATGGAATGTCCTACCCCAAAGGATGTATCAGATATCAGATGCTTCATGGGCTTAGTCGGATACTATAGATGGTTCATAAAAGGATTTTCCAAGATTGGTTGTCCAATCACTACCATTCAGAAAAAGGTGATCAAATTCATTTGGACATCAAAATGTGAAGAAAGATTTAAGGAACTGAAATACCTCTTGACCCATGCACCCATGTTAAAGATGGAAAACCCGGATAATGATTTCCTTGTATGTACAAATGCCTCCAAGGAAGGACTCGAAGGAGTACTTATGCAAGAGGGATGTGTAATTTCCTATGCGTCCCGAAAATTAAATCAACGTGAGATCAATTATGTGACCCATGACCTAGAGTTGGATGCCATAGTACATGCTTTAAAAATGTGGAGGCACTACCTCTTGGGAAGGAGATTTGTGGTTATGACAGAACATTGTGGGTTGAGGCACCTGTTTGACCAACCAAAACTCAATGTCAGACAAGCTAGGTGGATGGCTCTCCCAAGTGAATTTGATTTAGAAATCAAACACATAAAAGGAAAGGAAAATAGGGTGGTCGATGCCCTTAGCAGAAGTATAAAAATGATTCATCAGGCAACAGTAAGCACCTGTGAAATGGATGTCAGGGAAAGAATTAGAAATGCACAAGAGACAGATGTATTCTTTAAGACAATGACCTCATACCTAAGACAAGAACCTACAAGGATGAAGTATGAAGGCTACCAAATTCTTGAGGAAGGGTTGTTGACTTATAAAACTAGATTTCATATTCCAAATTGTGATGATTTTAAGAGGTTCATAATGGATGAACTACATAAGAGACCATATATTGGTCACCTAGGATATCATAAGATGATCACTACCACTAGGAAACAATTTTATTGGCCTGGGTTGAAGAAATACATAGCTAACTATCTAGCTAAGTTCCTAGAGTGCTAGTAATTTAAGGTGGAACACCGACATCCAACAGGATTGTTATAGCCCCTACCAATCCCAGAATGGAAATGGGAAACCCTCTCCATGTATTTCATCACTGGACTACCAAGGTTGACCAAGAAAAATAATTCCATCATGGTCATGGTGGACAAGTTGAGAAAGTCTACTCATTTTATCCCTGTCAAGTCAACTTGTAAGGCCATAGATATTGCCAACGTCTTCATGAAGGAGATATTTAGACTGCATAGAATGCCCAAAGAAATTGTATCTGACCGAGATACCAAGTTCACTTCAAATTTTTAGAGATCCCTATTGGTCAGTCTGGAAAAAAATTGCTATTCAATACAACTTATCACCCTCCAGCTGATGGACTGATAGAAAGAGTAAACAAAATAGTAGAGAACATGCAAAGGATACATGTAATGCATCATCCTAAGAAGTGGGAAGACTACCTACCATTGGTATATTTTTCCTACAACAACGGTTATCAACAATCCTTCAAGATGGGCCATTTTGAAGTCCTCTATGGTAGACAATGAAAGATTCCAATCAGTTGGAGCAATCCAGTGGATAGAATTACAATCGGACCCAACATGCTAAAAGAAATGGAACAAAAAGTGGTTCAGATAAGACAAAATCTGAGTATTGCTTAGGATAGAAAGAACATTTACACCAATAGAAAGAGAACTCCCAAAGAGTTCATGACCGGAGACCATGTCTATCTTAGAGTTAGACCCAGGAAGAGTTCCCTGAGAATGGGAGCCTATGCCAAATTAGCACCTCGATATTATGGACCCTTTGAAATCTTAGATGGAGTGGAACCCGTAGCCTATAGGCTAGCACTTCCTCCCACTGTAAAGGCATGTAATATTTTCCATGTTTAATAATTAAAGAAATATGTACATGATACTAATCATATAATTGACTAGTCTGTGATCCAGGTGGAACCAGAGGGAGAATTCTTGACAGAACCCTAATGCATATTAGATAGGAAGGAAACCTCACTCAAGAACCGAACCATTGCACAGGTCAAGGTGAAATGGAAACATTTTGGCCTAATGAGGCTACGTGGGAAATGGAAGATACCATGAGACATGCATATCTGATTTTGTTTACTTCAGTACATACATATCATGTTGATAGATATAACATCGAGGATGATGATTCCTTTAAGGGGGAGGGAATTGTAACAACACATTTCCCCCAGTACATAAATATAACTATATGGGCCGAGGAACTATGGAAAACTTAGAAGTGTGAATGTTTGATTTGATGGACTTTGTGTAGAAGGTTGATGAATGCAAATTCTGATTGTTTTAATAAAAAAATGTTACGTATTGCATGACTGTTGAAAGAGGGGATGTGCTAAGAGAGAGACCATCATTTATAATGAAAAGGTGGTGGAGGTAACCCGAAAAAGTTGTGTTAACCTAAACCGAACCAGTACCATGTTGGAATTAATTTGCTCAGATTAGAACAACCCTCTGACCAGGAATGAATTTATGTCAGGCTGATAGGTGGGAAGGCCTCGTCAAGAGTTAATGAGGGATGGGGTAGACTGGTCATCGGTAAGGCTTTTGGTCCTGACCTTGGACTGGGGGATTCGAACCACACACAATATTTCTAGGGAAGGCAAGTAAGGAAGCGTGGTAAAAAGTGGGAGACCTATGAAGAATGTAGAGACAGGAGAAAAGCTCTTGGGTCTGAGGAAGGATTGAAAGTGAAAAGTGAGTTCTGATCACAAAGAATAGAGACTGAATTAGGAGAAGGAGAGTAACCTTCTTCCTCGTCTATTCATGTATAGGGATAAGGAGAGTAACCTTCAACCCTAACTTTTGTTGATATGGAAGTAATAGATTGAATCTCAAAGAATCGTGGCCTAGGCTCGGGGGTGGCCAGTAATAAATCTATTGAGAGTGACTGACCCTATGGTTGGGTGGAAACAGGCACCCCTCTCAGCAATCGCATCACACCTTTTGGTTCTAATAAGTGTTTTATGCCTTGTATTTTGAATTGAAAATAATGGATGCATGCTTGTGTTTATACACTCATAAATGGTTTCTGTATAGAAGTGATTGTCGTGTGTTTTAGATTGGAAATAATGGATGCATGTTTATACTTATATGTCCATAACTGGTTTATGTATAGAATAAATAACTCAAGAGTATAAGTTCGTTCCCTTGAGAATTGTCCCATCTGCTTGATTCTTGTTATGTTCTAGTTTAATTTCTCAAAAGCACCTCTCCTAGGGAATTACCTCACATCCCATAGTCAGAGGGAGTTCCTTGAAATGGATACCAATATAGTAAACCCACGAGTTTACCTTACCTTTCATAATTCATAGCTAAGCGAATTAGGAAGGCACTACATTCAGGCCAGTAGTTTAAGGGACTTTGAACTGTACCCGAGCCCTTATCCAGAAGATCGACTGAGAGTGGGGATAATTACCCAAGAATCATCTGAAGGTTCGCGTGACCTGGGTCTAGGAATCTTGTGCAAGAAGGAGTTAATTTTGAAGGTTTTGGAACCTTGGGATCTTGAAGCTCCAAAGGTTTGAATTTCATTGACTAAGTTTAAGAAGGATAGCAAGTTTGAAATATCAAAAGGGAATATCCTTTCGTGTGGAAGACGAACGGACAAGATCCTTTTGGAAGGATCTGAGGCCTGACACAACCATTATATTTGAAGAGGGAGCATAGGTGTTAAGGCCTCAACCCCTTCAGTCTTTGAAAGTAGAGATGAAATCTAACCGTAGATCCAAGGATCTATCAGGACCCTCCTTGACTGTCAATCTGACACGAGTGGGTTGGTAGAAGGAGTGAGACGGAGTGGACTTATTCTAAGTCCATAATCTCAGGAGAGATAACGTTTTAAGAAACATAGATGAGACCCGAAGTCTAGTGTTGGTCAAAGGATCAAAGGTCGTATCCTTTGGCACTTAGATATTTGAGAAAGTTAAAGCGCAGAAGGAGATCATATCTGTTCCATCAGATCGGAGTGTGAGGACCAACAGTCGTTAGATCCAGGAAAGGTGCATGGGGTTTAATCCCTTCGAAAGTGTACAAAAGAGTCATGGAAACTCATGAAATCCAAACTCGCGAAATTGATCCTAGCCGTTGGTGTTAGGAAGGACATGTGGCGAAATATCAACATTTCACTGATTCTCACGTCGAGGATTTCAAAGGAAAGAGTCATGGAAACTCGCAAAATTGATCCTAGTCGTTGGTGTTGGAAAGGACATGTGGCGAAAGATCATAATTTCATTGATTCGCACATCGGGGATTTCAAAGTCAAGAGTCATCGAAATTCGTGAAATCCAAACTCGCGATATTGATCCTAGTCATTGGTACTGGGAAAGACACGTGGCGAAAGATCACCGTTTCGTTGATTTTCACGTCAGGGATTTCGAAGACAAGATTCGAGGAAAATCATGAAATTGATCCTAGCCATTGGTTCTAGGAAGGACACGTGGCGAAAGATCAACATTTCACTGATTCACACATTGGGGATTTTGAAGGCAAGATTCATGGAAAATCGCGAAATCCAAACTCGTGAAATTGATCCTAGTCACTGGTGCTTTGAAGGACACTTGGTGAAGGATCAACATTACATTGACTCACACATTGGGGATTTCAAAGGAAAAAGTTGTAGAAAATCGTGAAGTCCGAACTCACAAAATTGAACACAGTCATTGGATTATGGAAGGATAGTAGACTATTGATTTGACGTGAGCAGATTTCAGGAATTTGGGTATCGAGAGGAACAGAGAAAGTTCTCTTGAAAAATATCGAAATGCAAAGCCCTGATTCGAGAAAAAAGGCGTAGGTTGTTAGACCTATGAGGTAGTCATCTCGACATTGACCACTTCGGGAGAATAGAGGTTTAGTAACACCAAAAATCACGAAGGTTGAAGTGTCATAGTTCATTCTATCCATTAGCAATAGGAAACACAGACTGCTAGATGCTTCGCTTCGGGTTTTATAGTATTGGGGAAAATGGATTGTGTGAGTAAGAACCCTCGAATGTCGAAGATCCAAAGCGCCAAACTAGCCGCCAGTAGTCTTCGTATTCGATCATCGCATATGGTCCTATGCGAAGGTCGCTAAAGAAAAATGGGCTAGGCCATGACCTCTCAATTAGAGACCATTAAAATAAGGGACTAGTCCTTGTAAGGAGAACGCAAATTTTATTTATTTCTCCCCTCATCGTGGGTGTGTTAAAGCAAGGTTTGGGTCCTGCTGCTGTAATTGGGCCTTTTGGTGCTTCTCAACTGGGTTGTTATTTGTTTCTTGCTCTTGTTTTCTTAAAATTTGCGATGTTCGAGTATTGAATATGCAGTTGCATATATTGTTACATGGTTTTATAGTTGGCTCCCAAAAAAATACTATTAAGATAAAATAGTATGAAAATTTTTGCAGTGGATGTAAATTACATATCTTATGGCTTGAACTAGAGTTAGTCCGACTGCAACTGTATTTCATAGTTGACGATGTTTTTCCCATGGTTAATGTATTTCTATGGCTTCATATTTATGAGAGTCTAAACTTGTTTGTTTTTCCGTTTTGTTCTTACCCTCTATTATGCGTTTTGGGTTCTATACTTTGTCAGATTTCTATGCTCGTGGGTTCTTGATGTGGCGAATTGAAAAATCGTCATCTCCATCTATATATTCACATCATGAATCCGACCGACCGTCATTCGTTTTCATACATAGCCAATGTTATGAACGTGGGTTCACGGATAAGCGCTATCAAACTATGGTAACCCATGTTCGGGGTATACATCTTGCACCCAAAACTTTCGTGCTCTACAATTCGACCCCGAACTCCTTGAACTCACAACCCTGCCTCTACCTATGATGACTTTGTTTGTCTGACCTTCCTTTCCATACTTATTCGAGTCTTCAAAGTTTCGTGGGTTCAGAAAAGTTTAAAATCATTTTGTTTCTCCCCTCCATCCCCACCACCTCTTGCCCTTCCCAATGCATGTTAATTATTCTTTTAAAGATGACAACCGACCAGACAGGTTCAAAAATATTGACTTTAATAAGAGGAAATATCAAGGATATCTCCCATTAAAATGCATAAACAAGCGAATATTATGGTATGTGATAATTTTTTTTCTTGTATTTTGAATTTGCAAAAAAATGTTGGCTATTTTAGTTTTTTAAAGGAATCATCATAGTAATAGTGCAATATTGTACTACCATGCTTCCATTCATGAATGTTTCATCCACAAAGGTATTAACGTCATGTCACTCTTTAATAATGTTCATATGTTATAGGTTGTCATATTTGAGAATCTGCTTGGATATGGGAATGTTAATACGTGCTACTAGTCACTATTCAATGCACATATTCGAAAAGATTGGCATTGATAATAAAAAATATCGAGGGCATCTGCCATTAAGAAAAATTAAACCAAAATCTATGGAAGGTTATACTATCATCCTCCAGCGTTGATTTTAAATACTTATTACCATTTCTCTCTATCATCAAAGAGTTGGGCTTTAGGGTGACTTCGTTGCAATATTCCTGGTCATGGACATGTAAGACAATTTAGAGATGCTATTGAGGCCCAATTGAAAGATGAGAGAATGATTTTATGTGATGTGATCTTTGAGCCAAAAAAAAACTCTGTTAGCCAATATAAACTCAAATAGGAAAAAAAAAAAACAAGTATCTTTTGATTGGTGTTCTCCCTGTATTCAATGCTCTGGTTGGTTGAAAGGCCTTCCTAGAGATTTGTTTGCTTATCTTCTTTGTTTTCTTACTAGAAGTTTGAAGGGATTTTCAGGTCACCTGCAAAATGCTTCTTCATTGAATTATATAGTTTCTTCCAACAACACATATTTGGCAAGTGTATCAAATTCTACAGAGCATACAAGAATTTGTCTTCTGTCAGAGGAGTCGCACTTACCGTGGCTTGAAAAATGGTCTGGAATATTCAGAAATGATGCGAAATATTACTCCATTCGCGAATATACTCAGAAGGAAATTATAAATTTGGATCATTGCAAGTATGAGAAACTGTATGGGTGGTTAAAATGACATACTAAAATTACAGAAGTTTATATTTCAAAGTTTTTTAGCTATTTTTAAGTGTGGTAACAAACTTGACAGAAAGCCATATTCTTTGTCAAAGTTTGTTCATTGTCCTCTAGATGTAGTTACAGACTCCACATACAATCAACTTTCTATCGCTACTACACATTTTTTATTTTACTATTCCTATGCATATTATTTTATCTGGGTCGATGGGCTTGCCCCTATTTACATGAATATTCCCCTCCTACTTGAAGGTGGGTATATAACTAGGGAACAACGTTCTCAAAAATTTCTAATCCCTACATCAACATGTAATTGGAAAATGTTAATGGGAAGCAATTCTAGATTATGGACTTTGCAACACTTTCT
Source organism: Picea engelmannii (assembly GCA_009831015.1). NCBI lineage: Eukaryota > Viridiplantae > Streptophyta > Pinopsida > Pinales > Pinaceae > Picea > Picea engelmannii. The sequence continues at coordinate 354,588 of ML785234.1, read as the reverse complement.
GAGGATTACTTTATGCTATCACCTTCTGCAAGAAGTTTTGTGTGTTCAGGTAATGATTTGGTTTCTGAAAATAACCTTTTACTACCACCTTCATGTAATCATTTTATTTCATTCTTTAGAAGAGACCTTAATGTAGTGGTGTATTCTCGAGTTGTTTCCACCTAATGTCAATCTTCCCATTGTTTCCCTTGATTTGGGTTAGGAAAATGCATTTCTTATGTTGCAGTTGGTGCAATATTTGAAAAACAAATATTGTTCAAACCATACAATTTCTTATTTTCTTAAATATAGAATAATATATTTTTTGAATAGATAGTTGTTCGAAAAGTTTTAGGCATTGTTTGGGATTCACGTCCTTCAAGGATGTTAATTAATCACAAAATTAATATTACTTGTGCCAATGAAATTGAGTCGTCGCCCACTATGGAAATTGCATTAACACTGCAATGTCAGATAATAGATGTCTGACATGTACCTAATGTCAAGGTCATTATAGCACAGGACACCCAATGTCCAAAGATTTATGGCCTCAAAGCAACATTGTAGTTTTCTTGAGAAAGAAACACTAAAGTTGATGTTCTTTGCAGGTCTAACAATCCTGCAGTTTAAGTTCTTTGAAAATGACAACCATGCTTGTTCACTGCAGTCAATAACACTTTTCCCATTTCCATCGCCAATCTCAATGTCTGAAGCTGAAGCTATCTAGAGCCTGGGGTCACCACCTATGTGGATTCTTGAAGGTGAAACTACCTGAAACTTGGGATCATGAATTCTTACCCTTGACATTAGTATCAGTAGTGATAGAAAGTTGATTGTATGTCGAGTCTGTTACTGCATCGAGAGGTCCCTCAACACTCTTTTACATAGAAACTGGTTGTCTGTCAATTTTGTTACAACTTTTGCATAAAACCTTCTATAATTTTAGAATGTTAATTTTAGAATGTTGATTTAAGTTATTTGACAATGACAACCCTGCTTGTTCACCTCATTGTCGTATTGTAGTCAATAGCACTGTTCCCATTTCCACCACTAATGTCAATGTTTGAAGTTGAATCTATCTAGAGCCTGGGGTCACCACCTATGTGGATTCCTGAATGTGAAACTACCTGGAACCTGTGATCACGACTTCTTACACTTGACATTAGTATCAATAGTGATCGAAAGTTGATTTTATGTCGAGTTTGTTACTATGTCCAAAGGTCGCTCAACACTCTTTAACATAGAAACTGGTTGTCATTCAATTATGTTACAACTTTTGCATAAAACATTCTATTATTTTAGAATGTTGATTCAAATGCGCATACATTTTCTCATGTTGGTTGGTATCCAATTTTATAATTTCGTTTTGAGTGTATTCGGGCATGAAGTAATATTTGGTGTCACTTTTGAACATTCCAGACCTTTTTGTGGGTCGCCATGTCTACCACCCATACAACGAAAGATATATTCTAATGTGATCTGCAACATTTGATACACTTGCCATATCTATGTTGCTAGAAGAAGCTATGTACTTAAACAGAGGAACATTTTGTAGTTGCCTTGGACGTCCCTTCCAATTTATAGTAATAAAACAAAGAAGTTCAACATACAAATATTCAAGCATGCTTTTCAACAAAACATATGATCGAATACAAGGAGAATAACAGTCACACCATACTTGAATTTTTTTTTCTATCTCAACATTTGTTGCCTAATAGGATTTTTTTCCCCCAAAGATGATGTCACATAAAATGAATCCCTCGTCTTGGAATTGGGCCTGAATCACATTTCTAGGTTGTCTCGGATGTCAACGATCAAGAACATTACAAGGAAGGCACCTTAAACCCCATGTTTTCGACGAAAGAGAGAAATTAACACTTAACAAAGTTTGGAATGTTAAATAACTAGCCAATGCAGGCATGCCATATCTAGAAGAGACAATATATTCAAAAAGATGGGATAAATCTAGTTGGTAGCACCAATAAAGTCCAAGACCCAAAATTGATATTCAACTCAATTTTTTTTTACCAATGAAGCATTTGATCGTCAAGTTGAAATCTATAAAAGACTGTCCACAAGATTCATTACTATACTTTTTTTTTTTGTCGACGAAAGGCCAAATCGCAATCATTGTGGAAAATAATCTCAATTGTATCTTGTAACCCGCCTTATTTGAATATAGAATATTTGCGGGTTTTTTTTATGGTTTTTTCCAATCTCTGGTATTGCTTTTCATTTGATTTGTATCTTTTTTGTGTGTGTCGTTAAACATGGACGACAAGATTTTATTTCTATTGCTCAACACATCGATTTAAATAAAGGCTACTATGTTCATTCCTTACATTTTACATGGAAGAATAATTTTTCATAGGCCATACTTATGTGGCGCCTGCCCTATACTTAAATAAATAAATGGGAGCACTCGTACTGCTTTCCTTCTTTGGGTCCTGTAAATAGAATGAATTAATGACTATTACAACAGGGAAACTCAAGTGTTGACGTCATGTTCCTGTTCAATATTTTTCATATATTGCAGCTTCTTCTATTTGATAATATCCGTGCATATACAAAAAATGTTTCATCACGTAAGCATATATATATACACACATATTCTTTTATTTTTCTTTCTATTACTTATTGTTTTCAACAAACTTTGCGAACTGAACAACATCTTGCAAATTGGAAGATGATTTACATTTGAAAGAAAAAAAATCTATTAATATATACTAATATCAATACTACTGGAATAAATATAAAAACTTTCTCTTGCCCAAAACTTAGCCAATTATCTAACCACCGAGTCCCGGGTTTGCGGTATCCAACACTTATGTCCCCTGTTTGGTCATATACATCTTGCAACCAAAGAGATTCTGTGATCTTCAATTTATGCTTTTACTAGTGAGAACTCACCAGGGGTTTGAAAAGATTGTCATTAATAAATGAACAATATATTTTCTTCTGTGAGATACTTATCCATTTTCCCCTTTTCTTCTTCCTGTCTATTATCACTTTCTGTTTATATACTTAGTCGCCTTTTTATGATCACGGATTCCAGGGTTGGCGGGCTGACATATCTTCATATCCATCTATATCCTCACATGACGAAGCCAACCGACCATTGTTCCTTTCCATACTTATCCAATTTTATGGCCGCGGTTTTCGAGTTGGCGCTTTTGGAGTCTACTGCTTCTTGTTCCGCTATTTACATCTTGCACTCAAAACTTCTGTGATTTCAGGGAAATTTTTCAACCGAACAACATCCAACAAATTGGGAGATGATTTACATTTGAACCAGAAATAATCTATTAATATATATTAATATGAATACTATTGGAATAAATATAAAAACTCTCTTGGCCAATACTTAGCCAATTATCTGGCCACAGGGTCCCGGGTTTGCGATATCCAACACTTATGTCCCTTGTTCCTTCATATACATCTTTCATCCAAAGAACTTTCGTGATCTGCAATTTATTCTTTTACTAGTGAGAACTCACCAGGGGTTCGAAAAGATTGACATTAATAAACGAACAATAGATTTTCCTCTATGAGATACATGGTCCTTTTCCCCTTTTCTTCTTCTCGTCCATTATCTTTCTATTTATATACTTAGTTTTCTTTCTATGATCATGGGTTCCAGGGTTGGTGGGCTGACATATCTTCATCTCCATCTATATCGTCACATGACAAATCCGACCGGCCAATGTTCCTTTCCATACTTAGCCAATTTTATGGCCACAGTTGTCGGGTTGGCACTTTCAAATTCAACTGATTCGTGTTCTGTGATATACATCTTGAACTCAAAACTTTCGTGATATACAATTACACCATGGACTCCTCAAAATCGTAAGCTTCAGTCTACAAGGGTTCAAAAATGTCTCAAAGTATGTATCATTTCCTTCCATCCCCACTAACTTTGTGTCCTTCCTAATATACATTAATTATGCTCTTACTAGTGACAATTGAACACATTGGTATGAAACAATTGGCACTCGGACCTCCACCATATACAAATTGACTACTGGAATCTGACATCGTCCCCTCTTCTGTGTTACACATTATGCACTCAAATGTTCCGAGCGATACAATTTGACCATCGGGGCTATTAATATATATTTATATGAATACTATTGGAATAAATATAAAAAATCTGTTGGCCAATACTTAGCCAATTATCTGGCCACCGGGTCCCAGGTTTGCAGTATCCAACACTTATGTCCCCTGTTCCATCATATACGTCTTGCAACCAAAGATCTTCTGTGATCTACAATTTATGATTTTACCAGTGAGAACTCAACACAGGTTCAAAAAGATTGGCATTAATAAATGAACAATAGATTTTCTTCTGTCATATACTTAGTCATTTTCCCCTTTTCTTCTTCCCATCCATTATCGCTTTTTGGTTATATACTTAGTCCCCTTTCTATGATTGCGGGTTCTAGGGTTGGCAGGATGACATATCTTCATCTCCATCTATATCCTCACATGACGAATCTGACTGACCAATGTTCATGTCCATACTTAGCCAATTTTATGGCCATGGTTGTCGGGTTAGCGCTTTCAAAATTGACTGCTTCTTGTTCCGTGATATACATCTTACACTCAAAAATTCTGTGATCTACAATTCCACCATGGAATCCTCGAAATCACAAACTTCACTCTATGAGGGTTCACAAATGTCTCAAATTATCAGTCGTTTCCTTCCATCCCCACTAACTTTGTGTCCTTCCTAATATACATTAATTATGCTCTTACTAGTGACAACTAGACACACTAGTATGAAAGAAATGACACTCGGAACTTCGACATATACAAATTGACTACTCAACTCTGACATTGTCCCCTCTTCCGTGTTACACATTATGCATTCATGTATTCTGGGGAGACCTTTTCACCCTATTTTATATCCTCGTGTTGACAGGTTCAGGAAATCTCCAATTCCTAGTCACTGTTTCCTGTTCCGGTCATCCTCATACTTATTTCCAAATATGAAACACCAAAGGTTTAATACTGAAACACCATCATGCAACAACTGTAAAGATCATCATTAATAAGCAAAAGACTCGAGGACTAACCATCCCTATAGAACTTGTCTAGAAACATGTACAGAAGATCTTTCTAGGTAATGGAAAAGCTATTACAAATTTCAATATATTAGCGAAAACAAGTCTGGGCCAACGTTTCCGTATTCCATACTCGGACACTTTTTCGATTATGGGTTCCCATATTGATGACCTAAAAATTTTGTTTCAAATATTCTGCAACTTGTAAATAGTGCCTGGAGTTCTGCAATATACAATTTTTTCGCTGCAATTTCCCCTCGCGAGCCCAACCATCCGTCGTTTTTTTTCTTTCTATTGCTTATGGATTTCAACGAAATTTGTGAACTGAACAGGATCTTTCAAATTGGAAGATGATTTACATTTGGACCATAAGTAATCTATTAATATATATATATATATATATATATATATGAATACTATTGGAATAAATATAAAAAATTTATCTTTAAAATTTCCCTCTTTTCTACCCCTTTATTATCCCTTTGTCGTTCTATATTTATTCGCATTTCTATGATCACGGCCTCCTGGATTCACATATTGGTAGATGCTTCTCTTTATTTATATCTTCACACCAGGAGCCCGAATGAACGTGGTCCCTTTCAATACTTAGCCAATTATCTGACCATCGGGTCCCGGGTTTGCGGTATCCAACGCATATGTCCCATGTTCTGTCATATACATCTTGCACTCGAAGAACTTCTGTCATCTGCAATTTATGCTTTTACTAGTGAGAACTCACCAGAGATTCGAAACAATTGGCATTAATAAGTGAACAATAGATGTTCTTCTGTGAGATACTTAGCCCTTCTTCCCTTTTCTTCTTCCCATCTATTATCTCTTTTTGGTTATATACTTAGTCGCCTTTCTATGATCGCGGGTTCCAGGGTTAGCGGGCTGACATATATTCATATCCATCTATATCCACAAATGACGAATTCAACCGACTGTTGTTCCTTTCCATACTTAGCCAATTTTATGGCCACGGTTGCCAGGTTGGCGCTTTCGAACGCTGTTGCTTCTCGTTTTGTGATATACATCTTTCACTCAAAACTTCGGTGATCTACAATTCCACCACGAACTCCTCGAACTCGCAAGCTTCACTTTACCAGGTTTCACGATTGTTTCAAAGTATCTGTTGAGGCCTTCCATCCCCACTAACTTCTTGTCCTTCCTAATATACATTAATTATGCTCTTACTAGTGACAACTGAACACACTTGTACAAAACAATTGGCACTCGGTCCTACGCCATATACAAATTGACTACTACATTCTGACATAGTCCCCTCTTCTATGATAAAGATAATGCATTGAAATGTTCTGATCGATATAAATTAACCGTCGGGGTCTCACATCTTCTGGGGAGACCTTGTAACCCTATTTTGGATCCTTGTATGGGCGGGTTCATGAAATCTCTAATTCCTAGTCATTGTTTCGTGTTCTGGCCATCCTCGTACTTCTTTCCAAATATGAAACACCAAAGGTTTAATACTAAAATGTCATCATGCAACAACTATAAAGATCATCATTAATAAGAAAATTTTTTGAGGACTAACCATCTCTACAAAACTTGTCCAGAAACATGGAAAGAAGATCTTGGTAGGTAATGGAAAAGATATTACAAATTTCAATCTATTAGCGAAAACAAGTCCAGGCCAATGTTTCCTTATTCCATACTTGGACACTTTTTCGATTGTGGGTTCCTCGATTGACAGCCTCGAAATTGTGTTTCAAATCTTTCGCAACTTGCAAACAATTCCCAAAGTTTCACGATATGCAATTTGTCTGATGGAATGCCCCGTCACGATCCCAACCATCTGTCGTTCCTCTCAATACTTAGTCCCAAGTTGGTTGTATCTCCATGACATTATACATCTACTTTGTATCGAGTCCTCCCTACCATTAAATCCTTGTTTCATACTTAGACACTTTTTCGATTGCGGGTTCTTGGACTGGCACGTTGAAGATTCTATTTCCAATGTTCCATGATTAGAAAACAGTACCCAGAGTTCTGTGATATATAGTTTGTCCGTAGGAATGCATCATCATGCCCTCTTCCATGTTACAAGTTTCGTGGTCAACACTCATGATAGATAAAATTTTACCCTCGGGTCCCCACCTCTACTGGTTGTATATTGTAGCCCTATTTCAAAGTTTCACCAACCTCTTTCGATAATTACCCATTCCTTACCTGTTTTTCCCTGCCCCTACCACCTTCCTACTTCTCTATGGAAATGCAATTGGCAAGATTCATTGTGCATAAACCTTAAATATGTCATTAATGACCGAAAGGGTCTGCCATATACAAATTGACCGCTGGACTCCGATATCATCCCTTCTTTCATGGTACACATTTTGCATTCAAGTTTCGAGACATACTATTTGACCATCGAAAAGTCACATCTCTTGGGGAACCATTGTCACCCTAATTCTTAAGCCTGTCCAATGGATTTCCATACTTTCCCATTTCATGGAATCTCTTTCACAGTTCCTTGGGTTGGCGGGTTCACAAAATCTCCAATTGTTGGTCACTATTTATTGTGCTTGACCAAGGTTTAATGCTAATAGTTCATCATGCAACAACCATATAGATCACCATTAAAATGCAAAAGCGTCGATGAGACAGTGAAATTTAATTAAAGATGGACTCCTCGAATTTAAATTAATTTATCTTCTCTTATTTTCTATTTTCTGCCTAGAGACATGGAAAAAATATCTTTCCACACAATGGTATATATATTACAAGTTTTAATATATTAGCGAAAATGAATCCGCCCAACCGTTTCTCCATTCCATACTTGAGCCACTTTTTCAAATTGTGGGTTCCCAGATAGGCAAGCTCATGTTTGCACCTCTATTGTTCTGTGTCTTGCAAAGATTACCCAGACTTTCACAATATACAAATTGCCCTCTGGACTGTCCTATCATGCCCTCTTCGGTGTTATGCATATTGCACTCAAAAATTTATGAGACATATAATTTGACTCTCGTGCCCTTAGCTCCAACGATTGTACGTTGTAACCCTATTTTGAAGCCCTCCCAACTGCTTTGTATAATTAGAGAGTCCTTAACTGCTCTTTCCCGTCCCCACGACCTTCATACTTATTTATTAATATGCAATTAGTAACCTTTCATGCTAATAGATCACCATGCAGGAACTGTCAATATTGTCATTAATGAGTGAAATGATCAAGAAGATCTCCCATTAATACACATTAAACCAAGATCCATGGAGAGTTATATTTCCCCTTCTGATTGGTCATCTCAAACATGAGTCGTCGCGTTGGCCCGTTCATGAAATCTCCAATGCTTAATTTCTCATTGTCGTATCCGCCATGTTCGCACTTCTATGTGTGCAGTTACTAGACTTTAATGTTAACAATGCATCATGCAACAATCATCGAAATTGTCATTAATGAGCAAAATTTTCGAGGAGATCTCCCATTCACACGCATTGGACCAAGATTTGTGCAACATTATATTATTCCTTCCAACTTTCTATTTCAATCATCGTTTGGAGAAAACAAATGTTCTTGTAAACTTATGGCAGCAGGTCGACAACATTTTTATGGAGATACAGTGAATATCTTCGAACGTTAGGACCAAAACTTCTAGTGGTCCAAGGCATACTCTTACTATTCATCCCATTCCGCCCAGAACAAAGTGATTTGGACCTCTAGAATCGCTCATGCAGGCTACATCCTTGAGGTTTTTTACTGTAAGAAGGTGGTCTCTTGGTGCACCGATAAATATATTTCAAGCCAAATAATTATTCCACTACATGACCATTCTCTTGTTTCTTTGTCACCTCAAGTATTCTGCAAGATGTTAAGACTGTCAGAGCCAACATTGACCTTCAGAGGACAAGCAGTTCCTAGAAAAACATGATAACGGTTTGGACATGTTACCCGAGTTCCTCGAAAACTCGACAACAGTTCCTAAAGATATCACAAAGTTGCAGGCAAGTTCCTTTAAAAATCCATTCCAATAAATTTCTTGGTTCTTTACAAGAATATCGGGATAGGAATCCATGACAAGCATTTCCCGTATAGCTATTTATATTTTGTACTTCACAGTCAAGGAAAAATTCATTTTCGAATGGGGGAAGCTAATTTCCATTGAAGTCTGTTACCAGCTGTCATGATTCAAAGAATCGAATAAATTTTATATGTCATCCTACTTGATTTTCACAATTATGCATTGTTGTCTGTTTCCAAAACTGTCTCTTTCCAAGAAAAGAAATTGTGAATTCGACGCAGTAACATTCTGGTACCAAGCCCTGTGGAGGCACAAGGAATCCCATTGTTTTTATGAGGTTTTTAATGATTTTGTCTCAGTTTTCAAAGATTTATTGTTAGGGAAGGATGCTCCCCAGATGTCTAGCCAGGAAACCAAGTTTTTCAATAGGAAGGGGACACTTGACCAAAAGGAAAATCACAGTGTACTAATGGTCTTTGGCTCCAAGGAAAATCCTTCTTTCCTTCCATGCCACATCATGAACAAGACGTTTGTTTCAGAAATAGAAAGGTAATACAACCACTGGTTGAATTTTTTCCATCACAAGAAAAAAAACAGTTCATTCCTCTGCCCTGGAAAGCCGGGGACTTCATGTGCAGAAACGTCAAAAAGATTGACGAATTCACGGGCCATTTGAAGAACTTGAACCTAACATATGCTGAAAGGATAAAAGGGTTTGACTCGAATGGAATTTTTCGAGAATATTTACTAGCAGTTGGATTTAGTAGTTGTTTTATCCATAGACACCTAACTGAAGACAGAAATAGTGACGACAACACTCCTGCTTCTGGTGATTGCGACATAGAGGCATTGCAAAGTGCAACTGAATTGTACAGACAACAAGGAAAAGTATCTGGTGAGAAGAGTGTCTAGTCCCCCACCATCACTCCCAAGAGTACGACATCATGGAGCATCGCTTCAACGGCCCAACCTAGTAAGAAAGCAACCCAGAAATCTTCAAACAAAGGAGGAGATAAGAACCCTCCTTGCACAAAAATTGATAGTTCTTACAAAGTTCCCCTAATGAAGAAGAGAAAAAATATTGTAGGACGGGCAGAAGAAACCAAGATTGAAAGTGAGCAGATGAAACTTGAAGTTGACATTGAGCCCATGCACAAAGTTGGCCCGTCCGCAGATGTGATGCACCACAATTCCATAATAGAAATAGTTGAGAACAACATTTTTTACGAATACAAATCCTTCGTATTCAATAGCCCTATTTTTTATTACCAATCTAAGAATATAGTCATTGAAAAGAGACATGTAAAAAATAAGAAAGACAAATCTCGTACAGAGATTGACTTTAGGAAAATGTGCCCGCCCCAAATCTCCCTATTTCACTGCGTAACCAACGATGCTCTTAATGATTCCATTGGAGGAATTGAAGTGGAGAATGCTAGACTAAACAACCGCGTCAAGGAATTGGAGGAGGCTTTCATTGCTACCCCATAGCTTTCCATTCCTTTAGAAAAAATCGATCCTGCTACCCCTGCAGCCAAGTTCAAAGGATCCTCCAGCCTCCTCGCGTCATGTAGAGCACTTGTAGAGAATAACATTAAGAAAAGAATGCAAAAAGTTACTGAAGCCTAGGAAACATCACAAAATATAGTTTCCTTTCGAAAGAGGGAAAATGATTTGCATGAACATTTGCAGACGAATTTAAAAAATGATCAACATTTCTATGAACAAATGTTGACTCATTTGGCCAACCATGCCATCAACAACTCGGATCTAAAAAGAAGACAAGAGGATCTCCCATCCCCAAAGCGGATCAAACAATTAAAAGCATGATGGAAAAATAAAGTTAAGAACCTTCATCTCATTGTCGAATCATGTGAACAAGTCATATCAAAAAAAGAATAATTATTCAGAAACCTGACCCAAATAGACTTAGTCGGAAGTACCAACGAGGTTCAAGATCCAAACTTAATCCTCAAATTCTTGTCAATGACCAAATAAGCCTTCGATGAACAACTTGATATTTTAAAGGGGTTGTCTTTAAAAAAGTTTTACAGCATCCTTGAATATCGTGTAGATGAACTCGAGAATTGGCTACTGGACTATGCAGCACACAATGAAGAAATTGAACGGACTCTGCATAGTATTTCTATGGATCTAAGGAAATTAGAAAAAGAGGTTTTCAACATAGAAATCCAGGATGAAATCAATGTTGCCACCATGAGATGCTACATTGAAGAATGGTTCCAATGGAGAATGGATAGCCTCATCGATGCAAGACAACAACCGATTGGCACGATTCCAGTGACTGTCGATGACAACAACAAAAACACATTGACTTCATAGTGAGTCTATATTGATGGAATCTTGTTTTGTTTATCAATCGAGTTATTCTACCTCTTTAAATAGAAATCTCTAACTAAAGGCTCATAACCTCCAATTTCTTATTTTCAGGTCTTTCTCTCTACCGTGACACACTTCTTCTTTCTACAATCCTAATTCTTGTACTTATTTCTTATTTCTTTTTATGGTGCGCGAGAGCCCCAATCCCAGTCTCTATGACAAACACATTTAAATTTCCAGAAATATGGAACAATTCCAGAAATATGTAACATACATTATTAATTTTTGATAAATTTCAAAGAAAACTATGTTGGATGTCACAAAATTGTGTTTATTATATTTGAATGTTTAATGTGTGTGTTTCCTGGTCCTTTTTTCGAGGAACCTTTGTTGCAAGACATTATGTCAAGAAATTGTGTCTATTATATTTGACTATTTAATGTGTATGTTTTTGTGGCTAGCCAGTGGCACCCTGCCACAAAGTCATCCTTTGCATGGATACCACATGTACTTCAACCTCCTTACCACTTCTGCCATGCAACGCTTGTTATAATTTTTTTTAAAGGTTTTTCAAGTTGCTAAATCTATTTATAAATTATTTTTAAAGGTTTTTCAAGTTACTAGATCCATCCATTTAGAAAAAATATTTTTAAAGGTTTTTGAAGCTGCTAGATCCATCTAAATATTTTAAAAGGTTTTTCAAGTTGCTAGATCCATCTAAATTGGTTATGGTTTAAGATGATTACTACCACGCCTTCGAACTGTGGCACCGCAAATGCTAAAGACGAAATTCAAGATGTGAAAAGGTGCCATGTCACCTTCTAAAACTTTATAGCATTTTTTTTTCATAAACTAGGCTTCCTAGAAAATTTCGTCCAAATGAAAATTCATTGTCCAGGAACAATAGAACCCTGCATAAAAATTCGAAGATGGAATTTTCAAGACGTCAAGATGAAAGTCTAAAACGTAAGATGGAATTTTCTGGACAGAGACAATTACAACTGACATATTCCCAAGCTAGGAAAACCTTCCTTCAACCTTGACATCGAGGAATCAAGAACACCTTTGTTTTCTTACCATTCAGATGTAAATGGATAAGCTAGAGATGATATTTTTCGTGGAAAAAGGACTCGCCGTTCAATTGTTTGTATCTACAGCATATGAAGAGAGGAACTTCAGAGTGAGCAATATGCTGCGTGGGCGCTCAGAAAACCCTAAATTATAGCACTGCGTTCTTGATGTTTGAAACACCATGAAACCACTGAATTGCACTCTCTAACAAGGAAATCGTTCCATCCCACATCATCAGATCATATCAATATGAACCATCTGGAAGGCCTCGGTGCGCCGATACCCATTCTCAAACCGTTTATCCAACGGAAACAGAATAAGCAAACATTCAAAACCAGTACTGCATCCTGCGAGACTATAAGCAGAGCTTTCTGCCAATGAGGTTCTTGCAGACGTCAGCCAAGGACTGTAGATTGCATTTAACGATAGTATCGATGAATAAACATGTGTTCTCTTTCGTATTCTCATGTGGCACATCCACCACGTAGGATTCGATCACAATGGTTCCAGGTTCCCCATTTACAAGCCTCTTGTGCAGACTAGTGATGGATCGATAATTGCAGAGCCTGTGATCGCCCCCTATGATGGTGAAGCTCAGAATATGCTGCTCCTCATCTAGAATGTCCAATCGCTCAGTACTGGTGGTCGTAGGGAGCCCGGACATGACTCGGACCTCCCTCAGGCAGCCGACCTTGACCTTTGAATCTCCCTCACCCCTTATGAAACAGGTACGGACAAAGTGCTTGTAGATTTGGGGTTCGTCGAACCGCCGCACCAGTGACCACACCATGCTGACCGGTGCCTCCAATTTCTATACCACCACCAAGGAGCACCTCGTGAATTGTCTTCCCCCATCATCACACGAATGAGAATGGTAACGCCCCACCATCTCCTGCAGCCACTTCCCATATCCTTCTTCCTCGTTACCCGTCTTTCTAATTTGCTTCGGCCCGCGAGACGATCTAGAACTCGGCTTCTTCTTGTCAGTACAGACAGAGATAAAATCCCGAGATGATCTCCACACTTCCTGAGGCTGCGCTTCATACATCGTTGCCATCAATAAGCCCTGGACCCCCCAAAATACAACACAGACAGATACCACTTCCGAGTATCAAACCCGAACCTCTCACAGCACAATCGCTAGTAAAATCACAATTATGTAGTCTCAGAACCAGCTCTCAGGTCTCATTGAAACTAAAAAGCCGAGAAAGTGTGAGTTATGCCCTCCAAGAATGGACTTCTATGGGATTGGGGTTAGGGCTTCTTATGCTTATATAAGCTTCGATCTGGCGATCTCCAAGTCTGAGAGAGAAATTTGACCAAACGATATCTGTATCCAATCTTCGTATTGTTGTCGTTGTCAAAATCCAATATATTTACGGGAATCTTATCCTTCCATCGACATGGATATCGCCCATCCATATGTTATCTTACCATCTACCGAAAGTAGACGAGTTAACTTTTCGTGTTGCGCATAGGATCAACTTGCTCAACTTGCTCTCGGCCCATAGGGATCGAGAGCTCTGTTTTGTTTAATTTATTGGTGCGCGCACATGTTCAACTTGTTCAACTTGCTCTTGGACTAGAAGAATCGAGAGCTATGGTTGGTTTAATTTGGTTTAATTTATTGGTAAAAGCAACAAAATCTTGGAAATTTGTTTGGTGGTAACGCTTTTTGTTTCTATGCTCGGCTACCTTTTTGCATGAGATAGCAACCTAGCGATCGCACTTGAGATGTGGTGTTTTAGAGAGTTGCAACTTGCACCTACGTTTGTAGGCATTTGCGTAGAGGCGAGACTTTTTACCTCCCCAACACCATGATAACGTAAGCATTTTGTCATTTCTATAAATATGATACAAGATATGTGCTTCATTAACCATCTTGTAGACATATGGGGGATTGTGTGATGGTTGGGAATTGGATTTTTTACACAAATATGGGAATTAGATTTTGCGAATTGGATTCTTTACACAATCATGGAGTGTACATTTTAAATTTTGGTGAATAGTGGGATTCACATAATTTTGATTTATGTGCTTCATTAACCATCTTGTACACATAGGGGGATTGTGTGATGGTTGGGAATTGGATTTTTTATACAAATATGGGAATTGGATTTTTTACACAATTATGGAGTGTAAATTTTAAAATATGGTGGATAATGGGATTCACATAATTTTAAATTGATTTGGATGTCATTTTAGTGATTTATTTAAACATTGGATTTATCATGCATGAGAGGCATCAAATTTTCTACTTAGAAGAAAGGTTTCAATCTGGAGGGACTGATTGGTTCTTGGTGCATGGTAGATCTAGAGTTAAAATGGATCTATACTAGGTTTTTAAGATATAGTATTGCACCTCCAAAGATTCTATGCTTAGGCAAATGGTAGATCAAAAGTTAATATATATCCGTGTGTGTGTGTGTGTGTGTGTGTGTGTGTGTCAATTCAAGGTTGGGAATGGAATTAACTACACATCTCCTTCACACTCAACAATGCACTAGAGTTCAAATGTTTAACCTTAAGAACTTTTTTGCTTTCAATTTTTACACATATTCCACATTTAAATAATTTTTTTGTTATTAACATTTTTTAAAATGCCACACGTGAACTTCATATTAAACATTGATGGAATTACACATCTCCCTAGTATTGGGAAGTAGAAAGCACCTATCATAGAAATAATAAACTTTACTTTCAATTACTTTATTTCCCTTGATGTGGATATTGAAATATTTTATTTATGACTCACATTGAAATACTTTTTTGTTATATATATGTTTTCTTATTAATATTTTCTTAAATGCCACATATCAACTCCATATTAAGCATGGAAGGAATTACACATCTCTTTTAAACTGGGAAGTAAAAGGGTCCTATCAATTGAATAAGAAATTTTCCTCTCTATATCTTAGATTCTCTTAGAATTATTTTAGTTAAGATGGATATGAAATATTGTTAGGTGTGAACTTCATGTTGAGCAGAAATAAAATTACACATCTCCCTCATACTAAACTGTAAAAAGAAGAGACAATTAACAATAACTTATGGTGATACACTTTTAGTTTGATTTCTTTTAAACTAATTTATTAAAAAATTCCCATACTTTAAATGCACAATAAAAAATAAAAAATAAAAAATAATTGCATAAATTAAATATGAATAAATATTGATTTTTCATAAATATGAATAAATATTTATGTTTCGCTTGATTATTTTTTTATAAAAAATAATATTGTTCTAAATAATAATATTTAGAATAATAACATTTATGTTTGGCTTGATCATTTTCTTATATATTTAGAAAAATATATATACGAGGAATCATCTAAAGCTTTCATAAATTAAATATGAATAAATATTTACGCCAAGTATACCTATTGGAGATGGGCACAATTAACGATCTTTTAATTTTAAATTCTAATGGTTATGCATATTCTTAGTCTTCCTCCAAAATCAATGGGTCAGATTTATTGTTGATAACTTCTTTGCATTTATAAATGCATTAGTCGTCCGCCATAAGTCTTTCGGCGTTCGCCAGCCGTGTGTTAGCAGCTGTGCTAGTTATGTTTCGCTTGATCATTTTCGTATGAAAAATAATATTTAGAAGAAACTTCCTAAATCATGATATCTATTAATATAATGTTTTTTAATAAATAGGTGATTATATTTATGTTTTCAAAAATAGTATTTTTTTTTTTTTTTAAATAAAAAGGGGGTGGATCCTATTATATTAGCAAAAAGAGCATACAATAACTGTTGATGATGCCAGTTGTCCCGCCTAAATAGGAAACTGAGACAACTGGATCTCCTGTGCCACGTGTGACTCTGTTACCCAAATATATATGTGAATTCCCTTCCCGAAGGAAACCAGGGCTATTATGCTAATAAGTTTCAAAAAGTATGCCATAACTAGACATAAAGAAACTGAGCAAGCTAACTGAACTAAAACAGTAGAGATATTTCTAACCAAAAGATTCAGTGAATCTATTTGCCCGTGCGCTGCTGCTCGTTTCGCTTCTGTCGCCAGCCTGCCAGAAGCGAGTACGCCTACACACACGTCGGACA
The DNA here is from genome assembly GCA_009831015.1 of Picea engelmannii. Taxonomy (NCBI): domain Eukaryota; kingdom Viridiplantae; phylum Streptophyta; class Pinopsida; order Pinales; family Pinaceae; genus Picea; species Picea engelmannii. The sequence continues at coordinate 338,087 of ML785234.1, read as the reverse complement.
TTGTCGCTTTGGAAGATTCTTGGAGTGGGCCACAAAGAGCATGTCCAACCTTTGGTCCATCCTGGCGAGGCGAAAAACTTGGTCATCCATTAGACTCCTGACCTCGAAGATGAGTGGGAGGTGCCATAATTCAGAGAGGGATGGTTGTTCCAACCCTCCGCTGACGTCGGGTGATTATGTCTTGGAATCCCTCGCTGCTCTGGTCAAAAGCCCTGGTGGCTCCTCCGTCCCTATGGTGCCGTCCGGAGGGGTTTCCTCCTCCATGATACAGGTTGGGAAGAAGTCCTCCGAGCTATCGGCGTTGGGGTTCCGCAGGGTGTCCCCGGGTGGGAGCTTGCTTTCCTTTTCGATTTCAATTGAGGGGTGGCTCTGCATAGCCTCTTCCAGACTAATTTCCTCTACATACGCCATGGGAGGCATCCATGGTCACCTTCTGCATCGGGTGGATGCTAAGGCAAGTGTCCATTCAAATTTCTATTGGTGTTGGCGCCGGGACTCAGCCCTGTACCAGGCGGCCCCTCTGTGTGATTTCCCTCTGAGCCTTGGCATTGTGGAGACCCTGGAAGGGGCCAGAGTTCCTGTCAGATTGGCCTCTCCTCTCCCGAACTTCTGCGGGGCTCTGAGTTTCCGCTCGGACGGAGTGAACACTATGAGGAGCCAATGCTTCTCTTCCCGATTCATTTGCGTGATAATACGCCATGCTACCATGACCGCCCAAGCCATTAAGGCTGGGTGTTGAGTGCTCTACTGACTGGTATAGATCCCTCGCGTGAGAGGGCTCATCAAATGGAGGTGGCTGGTGCGAGCCATTGCTAATTAATGTCAGAAGGGTGCTCACCGGTTGATGCATTAAAGGAGCATCCCGGCGGCATCCTGCGTGTCCACTGTTGCCCTCATGTCACCCCATCCGGGGGTTTTCAAAAATAATATTATTACTATAAAGAATATTTATATTTTAAATAAGAGTATTCAAACCACTATAATTAAATATTAAGAAATAACAAAGCATAATAGAATAATAAGAAACAATACTTATCTTACTTCTATTATGTTCCTCTCAAGTGGAAAAACCAAAACCTTATGGGTAGTGGAACCATTGTGCATAACTTTATGTGAAGGTATTGATAAATGTTATTTTGTTGTACGTGGTATGTGTTATAGACCCTTAGACCATCCACTTTCTATGCCCCTGAATTGCAATAGTGAATAAGTTGTGACTCTTTTTACCGAAAAATAAATGGAGTCTCCATTGGTGAATTATGCTAGTTGTACCAACCACTACATATTTTACTTTCCATGAGAACATGTCAAATGATGATTTTCCAACATAAAATTTCAATAGTATGTTTGCTTGTAAAAGTCGTGAAAGTAAGTTAAATTTAGAAAACAAAAATTTTCAACTAGTGACAAGAGTGTCCATCTTGTAGATGCATAAGTACATGTGTAGGAGTTCTTGTAGATGCATAAGTACATGTGTAGGAGTTGATGGATCATTATTCTGCTAAAATCTATGGTTTCTTACCCTTGGTGCATTTGGATCCTCTATCGTTGAGCTACTCTAGCAAGAGAGTTGTAAATCGTGACAAAAAAACAAATGAAGCCTTTATTGGTCAATAAAATAGTTTTGTTTCATTGGCCAAAACCATGTTAATATAGTACCAACCATTATACATTTTGCACCTTGAAAATGTGCAAAGTGATGATTTTATGAATGAAAAATTTGAATAGTGTGACAACTTGTAAATGTTGTGGGAGTCAGTCAAATTTGCAAATAAAAACACCATGGAATAATGGATAGAAAAATGACCTATATGATCCATAAGTAGATGCTTAGGATCTAACACATCATTATTTTTCTACACAGTACATGGTTTTTTAATGCCCAAAACATTTATGGATTTTGTTCATGAAATTTTCTAGCAAGAGAGATGCAACTTGCCATAAAAAAATATCAGAGCCTCCACTGGCTAAATGGCTAGGTCTATTGGATTTTCCACACCCAAATTATATTCCTAGTTATACCAAAGTCTATGCTTTTTCCATCCCTAATAATGTGCCAAAATATTATTTTCCAGATGAAAAACTTCAACAATTTAACACTTATATAAGTAACTACAAGAGTTGGTCAAATTCAAAAATAAAACCTTATGGGATGGTAGTAATAATGACCATCTTGGTGATGCATGTGTACACATGTATGCACTGACAGGAAACTATTTTGTTGCATGATATGTTTTTCTAATCCCCAAAACATTTGGGACCTATATCCCTAAACTACTAAGGAAAGCAAGTTATAAGTCACAATAACAAAAAATATTGAGCCTCGATTGATCGAATGAATAGCACAATTTTCTTTTCCACACTTGAATTATGGTACGTATACCAACCATTCTAAATTTTTATACACCATGGATGTGCCAAATCATCATTTCCAAATGAAAAAATCCAACAACGTGATGAGATTGAAAACTTGTGTGAGTAGGGAAAATTGTAAAATGGAAACCTCATGGGTTGGTGGCTAGAATACCAACCACGGTGATGCATAAGTACACATGTAAGGGATACTTGATTTTTTTTTTTTCACTTTATGTTTTCTAACCAAGAGAGAATTTGATCCATATGTCCTTGAAATTCTCTAGAAAGCATGTTGCAACTCATAACAAAAGAAAAATGGAATCTATTTTGGTTGAGAGGATAGTTCCTTTGGGTTAGCCACATAATTTTTTTTATATATGTACCAACCACTACACATTTTCTACCTATAGAATGTGAGAAATGATGATTTTCTACACATAAAATTTTAACAGTGTGAGAACATGTAAAAGATGTGATTCTAGGTCAAATTCACAAAGTGAAACCTCATGGGCCAGTCACTAGAACACCCATGTTGATGATGCATAAGTACACATGTAGGAGGAGATATTTTTCTTTGTGTGTTTCACTAGTTTTCCAAGATGATTCTACTTACACATTTCCACTAGAATGATTATCTACAATATACAACATTATCCAAAATGGATCATTATATAATTTGTCATATATTTTTGTACTTTCTAGGTGGAAAAATTGGAGCCATTGGTTTCGAAGTCCCATTTTAGGGGTAGCTCCTATTTTAGGCATTTTTTGTCCACCAACTTTTATAGACTACTTAAGGAATAAAACAATATTTTTTGCAGTAAAAATATTACAAACAATATTTTTTGAATTGTTCTACATGTTGAAATCATTCAAACAACACAAAAATCACTTCAATTGGAGTTTGCAGAAGGAATTTTCCCATAAGTTGACCTATTATATTTACCACCATGGTATCAAGTAGATGCCACATTATCTTAAATTACTCACACGTGCGAATCTAGTCACATGTGCAATTTCAAGTAGGATTTAGAGGGTCTAAAACCCTAACCATAATTGGGAGTTAAATCATGCAAAAACCATATCCTTAAGCCTAGAAAAATATCAAGACATTGTTAAATATCAGGTCGCCAAAAAATGAATTAATTCCATTATTATTGTATTGAGTAGTGTTCCACAATTGAGAAGAGAAAGGTAGTGGGATATAAGAGTAGAGTAGAGGAAGTAGAAGACCCTATAGCAGCCATACATACCATAGTGTCCATAGTAAGTTCATAATGACTTATTAGTTCTTTGTATTTTCATTTCATAACTAAGAAGAAAGAGAAAGACATAGTCCTCACCTTTTGATTGGGTTTTTCCCATATTAGGTTTTCCCTAGGTAGATCTTGTGTTCATTATGTGGATGGTGTATTATTTGTTTTAACCTTTTTTATTTCAATCTCAATTTATTTATATATTTAATGTGTCAAAATAATAATATTGATTCTTAATCATAAGAAAAAGAYGACATAACAATATTTGCATAAACTTGTAAGATATGCTAGGAAAAACTATTCCAATGGTATACCCACTACAATTTMTAGATCATATTGTTATCATAGTAGATTTCTTTGAATTTTTTGTGGAAATTTCAAAGCCCAAAAATTGGTGTAAGAAAGAAGTCTRAAGACCCTATCCATGATGAATGATTATAATAACAATCCAAGGGACTAATAAGAAGAGTGATTCTTAAAGATGAAAGCATAAGTCACTGACTTCTCTTGTAAWGTGAATATCCTCATGGGAGMTCTCAAGCGAATKCTTAGACCTTTGAAGGAGTTAAATAGTTCTAACTCAAAATTTGGATCTAGTTGGAAATTTGGAGATAATAAATATCTAAAAATGAGTTGAATAAAGACCCAAAGAAAGAGAGACCAAGTTCCAACATCACTTTTTCTGAATTATTGATTAAGGTGGAACCAAAGGTGGACATTAAACCCTACCAAGGTGATATTGATTTTGTTAATTTGAACGAATGGTTGTAATAGTTAGAAGTCTATTTTAGTCTTCTTAAAATAGGAGAAGAGAAAAAAATGTCATTTTTGTCACTAAAATTAGAGGGCTATGCTCAAACTTGGTGAGAATTTTACATAGAGATGCTCAAGATAGAGATCGATTCCCCATTAACTAAATGGGAGGTGTTCAAAAAAATCATTAAGTTCCACTGTTATTCTATTGGGTATGAAGAATACCAATCTATCTGTTGGCATTACTTCTAGGCACACATAAGAGAAGAGTGCACAAGAGTAGACACTAAGTTCAAAACGAAGGCCATTATGTTGGGTATATCTCCCAAGAACTCATATTTAATCCTCAAGTATTTGGGAGGTATCCAAAAACATGTATTGTTTGGAATGCCCTAAATGTACATGAGGGATGCAATCTTCATGAAGAGAGAAAACCAACACCACTTGATGAAAGATGGAACATAAAATAAAAATGCACACCACACCAAACTAAAATACATAATATACTAAATACCATAATTACATGTGGCTTAAGCATAATAATTTTGTATATATATCTCATTGTGAGGATTTGGTCGTGGATTTCCATTATAATTGACAAACTTGTAGTCCCCTTTGTGCGTCACACATCTTACGATATAGGGACCATGCTAAAGGGGTTCAAAATTACATACACCTAACTCATCATTGTCTTGATCATAAAATAGAACTAGGTTACCCTTCGAAAAGACACAAGGTGTTACAAGGAATAAATCTCTATGGTTTGGGGTAGGACCACAACAGTCGAAATGACACCAATAAATAAACTCAAATCTCAAGTGTGCTAGATAAATGGAAATGCAAACAAAAGAAAGTCTAGAATCCTACCTCTTCCAAATGTTCGTAGGAAACCACCTTTGAGCTCACAATTCAATGCCTGATACCTACAACTTGTCCTAAACATCCAATATACACAAGCATATGGAAAATGTATGAAATGTTAGCATATAAATTATCATAATCCATTAACATGTATAGGAAATTTACCCATGGAAAATAATATAAGTATTTGTAACATATAATTGGACGAGAAAAGAGTATTTCTATTAATATAATCAGTAGAGTATATAGGTGACAACCTCTTGTATATATCAACAACTTGTTGAAATCGAGAAACTAAGTCCCTCCACCTGGGCCTTTGCCACTGCAATCCTCTACAAGGAAAGCTCACAAGTTCTAGGAGTAATTGGGTTCCTCATTCACAAGATAGGGAAAGCGTGGGGGATGAACATAAGGAGAGTTCATACTTAAAGGCCTAAGGGATGCAGACTCAAGGATGTAATATGAGGTAAAGTTTCATGAGAGTGTACTTTCTCTCAACTTTTTCTCCACCTACAAGGCTTGTATATGGATCAATTTGTATCCTCCAAAAGGAATTGAAGGGTCGAATCCGAGTGTTTCCAACATATGAAGGGACAAGGATCATGGATCCCATGACTTGGCATGGAAAATCCAAAATATTTTTAATTTTGATCACAAAACATGATGTACATGGGTCGTAATGGAGCAACCTACATATACGCAAGTTGTATAACTGTAACTCTTGTATATGTAAAACTTTTTGAGTGTTTGACTTCTGACTGAGAAAAATGGGGAAATTGAGTCTATAGAGGGAAAGGGTAGGCCACCAAATCATGATGCATAGGGTGTGGAAATAGTTGCTATAACACAACGTCAAACAATTTTTTCATATTGGGATTTGATGTGCTTCTAAGAGTCTCATTGTCAATTGTGTTATTGAAACTATTCATCAAGACGATTCAGATACAAGATATGATATTCCTCAGTGGAAGTATTGCATAATATTTCTATGTATAGATTCAATGAAAATATTTTTCATTCAATCAATAGGACTACATCCACTCCATAAACAATAAACAAGTTGAAATGGTGTAAACTCAATGGGAGTCTTGGCCATTGTCCGATAGGTCCATATTGCTGAAAATAACATAAGATGACAGTTAGTCTTGTGTTTCCCTACCATCCTCTCGATCCTTCTTTTAAATACCCAATTTATGTCTTTGAACTGAAGATTTGAATGAGGATAATAAGGTGTCTATTTTGCATGACAAAAAACTAACCTGGTAGCTAGTTCAATCATCACTTTTTTTGGAAAATGTGACCCATGGTCTATCACAATAGCCTTAGGTGAATCGAACCATGTTATAATTTGATTGAACAAAAATAATGCTACTATGGTTCCATCTTTAGAAAAGGTAGGTAATGCCTCATCCCAATTACTAAAGTAGTCAACAGGGGTCAACAACAACCATAGGATGTAATGGAGTAGGATGAGCACACATTTTATAATTAAAGACCTGACAAGGGTGACACTTATGGACTGCATTGATACAATCCTTAAAGATCGTGGAGAAATCGTATCATGTGTGTAAGATATTCTAGGTAGTGGCAAGCCCAAATAAAGTACTACCACATGCTCTAGAATGGAAATCATTCAAAAGTCACTCAGTTTCAGCATGGAAAAGACATTTATGTAAAATCAATGATGAGGTGTTTTTTTGCCTAGTAGTGTATGCATCGATGCTCATCGTGGGATAACTGAGGAATTTTTCTTTTGGTTTGGATATATTCAAAGACATCCCCATACCAAGGATCACACAATTCAATAAGAAATAATGACTCATTAGGAAAGGAATCATTAGCCATGGGTTTTTCATTGACTCGGGGAAGTTTAAACATCAACTTAGTGAAGTAAAAAGAATTTTGGATTTGGAAGTTACATACTCTAAGTATTGAACTCTTGTAAGATGAAAATCCACTTCTAGTCTTCTCACCCAACACTATGATGGCTCAAGATGTGTTGCATTATGTTCGAGTATGATATGATAGTGGTAGTGCATAAGAGTAGGTAATATTGTAAACATTGGAAAACATGAGCAGGAGGTAATTGTTGGTTGATGGTACAAGGAGGATGTAATTGAAGAATCACCTCAAACTCCAAGGGAAAAACCATGATCTTGTACTTGGACATGATGAAGCATGATAATCACCAAGAAACCATGCAATAGATGCACTTATGCGGGTTCAAATGTATATTATAGTAACAACATCTGGTAAAAATGGCCTCCATGTAACTAGGATGATCCTCATGCCGCTTAGAAAAAGTAGCCAAATAATATAAGTATTCCTTTACAATGTATTAGATGTCATGAAATGCATATGAAATGGTCCACTCTAAAGTGGCCCCAACATTTTTAAGTCCAAATGTTAAGTTCCAATCACTGAATTTACCCCAAGGATAAATGATGGAAGTCTTGTGTTGATCTCCTCGTTTGATCTAAATTTGATTATAGTTGGAGAAACCATCCATGAATGAGAATATTTCACTTCCAAAACACTCATCATAATCTTATCAATGAATGGGGTGGGACAATTATCCTTAGGACAAGCCTTGTTCAAGTCATTATAATCAACATAGAGCCTAACTGTGCATTGTTTCTTAGATGCAAACGAATGGTATTGGGTACATATTTAGTCAAGGGAACCAGATATACAAAGTGATAATGAAGAATACTTTCAACCTCCACCTTGATGGAAATAATTTTCTTTGGGTTTATTTTCCAAATCTTTTCCTGAACAATATTCACTCCATCATATGTTTCTATCTCATTCTCGACAATATGGGTGTCAATACTAGGAATTTATTCATATGACCAAGAAAATACATCAAAAACGTCTTTGAATAGGATGGTATATAGTTCAATCTCACACGAGGACAAGTTTGCACCTATCAGTATGTGTTCCATGACACCTGGATTCGTTGGAATGTCAATGAGTATAGTATGAGATATGTTTTCCCAATTACCTTTTGAAAATACATGATGTGTAACAATGGGAGACTGGTACCACTAAACATCATCAATAGAAAAGAGTTGTTTGATGTCATCCTCTAGTCATTCTAAATCGAGAAGAAATTATGTGCGATGGTGTATTTCATCCCAAGTCCTAACAACTAAATCCATGGATTCAATAATGGCCTCATTTGAAGGTAAATCAATATCAAATAAGTCATGTGAAGTGGGAGAAGTGATGGCCCATGTAGGCCTAGAATATTGATCGAATTACACATCCTCTTGGGGATTCTAATCAAGGTTACAATTTTTCGATTGGATCAATTGATCAATGTTATTAAATCTCGACCATTGTGATTGGAATTTGAGCTCCATAAGTCTCTACTTCTGTAAGACTTGGTACCACCCAAGGATCAGAATATATAAGGGATCCACTAGTAACGAAATATATCATATTGATAAGAACCACATTTTTTGAATGAGGTGGTAGGGGAAGAGTAAATGTACCAATCAAGGAAGAATGTTTGAACATCCCTACAACTACACTGTAATAGGAACTCCTAAAATAACTGAAAAAGGGCATGTTGGAGCTCATGTTGGTCCTAAGTATGAAATTTGATCAATGATCACAATTCACCTCTGATGAGGAAAGTGAAGGACTTTAAAGATCAACGAGGATACAATTGTGATCTCACAAAGTACACCCAAGTAGAAGGTTGTATTGTAGAGGGGCCTTGACCACTGAAACGATCTTACCACCTAACTCTATGGGAAATGCGGTAAGGATCCCATGAGGCCAAAACATATTTCCATCAAACACCTTGAGCATGGTGTTACAGGGATCGATCTTTGGATAGACGATATATTTCCAACATGACATGGACATGATACAAGTGGAGGATCTTTTATCAAAAAAAATTTAGAAGATAGTTTTCCCACATACTATTACTTGAATTTGAAAAGTAATTTTGTGGGATAACCTATGCCAAATTTGGTCCAAATAAACCATAATCATGTTGGAATTTGAGGGGTCAACCCCACTTATGTTGATAATAGTTCCTTACACTACATCGATAAGATTTGCAAAACTTTGAGTGGAGACATGACACATGGTTCCTGGGCCAATCCTCCGCAATGTTATCGTTGTGGGAAGCCTGTGCATTGGGATTATGTGTTGATCTTTGAAGAACACCCTTTGGTGGGTGAAGCATTGTATCAAGTGGTGGAGAGGGTCACCAAGTTGAGAAGAGGGAAATTGATCATGATTCAAAGGAACAACCTCAATATTCTCATAACTAGGAAATTAAATTTGCAAACACATTGTTTTAAAGGAAGTTTCTCATATTCCACTTGCTACACGTAGTTCCACTTATCTATATTAAGTTGAATTCCCACAAGAAGACCCTTTTTGAGATATACTTATACATAGATGTGGGAAAAGGCTTGCATGATATCTCTTGGTTCATCCCTATTGGTGTAACAACCTAAATCATTGTCAATTATATTTACTATGTCATTATTTCAAAAGTGCAGGGGGAAATATGACAGTCGTACTTCGACTGGGACAACTGAGTGAATGGCATTTTCTGGAAAACAAATCAGGGTTCAACCGATTCAGATACATTATGTGAGATCCGGTTAAGTAAGGGCCATTGTAGAATACAAGATCCATAACAAATTTCTTCTAAAACAATAAAGAAAAAAACCCATGCCCACAAAAAGACATAGAGAGCTACCCCTCAATTAAGAGTTTCTAATTTTTTTTCCACCCACGTGGACACAGCTCGTGGGGAGGGCCAAATCCCTAGGAATTTTTTTATCATATCATTTTTAACAAGATGAATACATAGACTCTATGAACTCATGGGATGAATTGCGACTTTAGGGATTTCATCATACCTTTTAACAAATATGGAGGGCGGTGGCTTGGGAGATTTTATAAAATATGAAAACGGACAAAAAAAGGAGATTTCTAGAGGATGAGGAGAAAGAGGAGACATATCTCACCCAGTAGAGGGTGATTCCATAAGGAATCAGGAAGCGAGTAGGATAGGGTTTGCAGATGAGTCGGCCAATATGAAACCTCAAATACTAGACAAACAACCATTACCATTACCATGAATATATATTGTTTGCTTGAAGTTCCAAACAAAAGGATTTATAACCACCTCTTGAAACTCTAATCTCTCTTTCCATTTATTCCCCACTTTTGAGATACCCAAAAGAAAACAAAGTACTCAACAAAGTGTCAGATGTCAGTTCTACTATAAGGTAAACACTCAATACCAAAATTTTATATTAAACTGTGTGTGTGCGTGTGTAACCAAAAATCAACCAATCAATCAAATATAAGGAAAAATTAAAACAAAAACAAAAAATGTGATACGAAATTGCTTACTTAAACAACTAAGTGAAATATATTTTAAGGATCTGACCATTAACAGGGAGAGAATCAACTTCCCCTTCAAAAATTTGAAAACGATATGTTCATGTTGCTATCTTTTCATCAATTTCATAAGGTACTAACCATAATTATTGAATCTTTGTGTGTTTACATTAATGTTCATTAGTTGTATCCCACTTTAGGACCAAATCACGTACTTCAAAGTTCTTGTTACCAACTTTGTGTTTATTGAGCCATCGCTTTATTATTTTTTGGTGTGCTGCAAATTTATATATAGATTTATCCGTTAGATGATATGGGGAAATTCCCAAGGCTTCCTTAGGAGTAAGTCAGTTATCCCAAAGAGAATTTGTTAGAGAATCGTGCCAATTCTTGTGATTCTCTTTTACATTTTTTAAAGATTCGAATTAGATTCTTGTTGGTTGATTCTACTACTTCGTTAACTCATGAGTATTAATTAGTAGAATATATTAAAATAATCCATTTATCTAATGCAAATTCAGACAACAATTTGGAACAAAAATACACAACATTATTCAAAACAATGACCGAAGAAACCTCAAACCTAGTAATCAAATGTTGTTCTAAAAATTGGATTACTACATTTTCATTCACCTATGTTAAGGGGACAAATTCAGACCAATGAGTGAAGTAATATATTGTACTTAGGATGTATCAGTGATATTTATATGAATGAGGATTTATGTCACCAATTGTTTCTATTCCCCATTGTTCAAAAGGTCGGCTAATTATGACTGGCTCTAGGGATATCTTTGTTTTCATTTCTCTTGTTGAACTTAGCTATCAAGTTTTACACTACCTAACATAAGAATGCACATATGAAAGAAGAGTAGGAAAATAATATCCATCTCTAAAGACCTCATGAGAAGTAGTCTCTCGAGTGAAATGACCATTGATTGTTCCATCATGGAGATCCTTTAACACTCCCTCAATGTCCTTATTCTAAGCATCTCATCAATACCCCCTCATAGCTTTTTCGAAAGATAATGATGTTATTCAATTGAAATAGAGATTATTTTATAATCAAATCCCTTCTCTCCCTAGAATTCATATGATTTGGGAACGATCCATAGTGTATGAAATACGTCATATTTAAATACCATGAATCATCCCTAGCTGGTATAAACAATATATCATTGGAAAAAGAAGTCAACTAATTCTCCCATCCTTCCTCTTTAACCACAATGCTGTGTGATTTTGATGCTAATTTTCACAACCCTTATCCCCTAATGATATGAGTAGTTTCTATTTCCATATCGAATTTTTGAATATTTTTTATCTAATTCCCCCTACACTCTCCCAATTCTTTTTATATAAATAATCATTGAACTGTGGGATGATGAACTATTACCTTAGTATGATTTTTTAGGATGTATGGTCCAAAATTTTTGACAACATGGAAGAATGCAAAGGATGTTTTATCTATGGTAGGGTATTTTATCTCAACTCCTTGGACTGTGTAAAATAGGGGCATTAGATATAACAACCTTAATTTTTTCAAAATATTATTTGTCTTCTTGGTTCCATTTAAAGTCGTCATTCTTTTTTATCATTTTTTGAAGAGGCTTAATAGTTTAAGAAAATTTAGGGATAAGTTTTATAACAAAGTTTATTTTATCAAAACATAATTGCATTGATTTCTTATTATGAGGCAGAGGCAAGTGAGATATTACCTTCACACATTTAGGATCTATAGTAATGCATTCCTTATATATAATGTGACATTAATTTCCCTTTAGTGACTCAAAAAATTCTCTTCATATGGTTTAGGGAAATTCCATACTTCATACATATTTCAAAGATCTCGGTAAGATGGGAAACATGATCAAATCTATTTTTGAATAAATAGTGACGTCATCTACATAAAAAAACAACACTTTTGTTGATCATTCTTGGGAAAGAGACATCCAAGGCTCCCTAAAAAGTGGCCCCAAAATTGATTAATTCAAAATGCATTTGTTACAAGTGAAGGTTCCCCATTTAGTGTGAGATGTGGTTTTGAGACTATCTTCCTTAGCTACTAGGATCTCATTATTTTGAAAGAACCATCCAAGATTGAAAACATTTAGAACCTAATTACAGTGGGAAGGAGTTGTTCCATTGGTGATGTTGGATAGTTATATTTTTGTGAAGATTTATTCAAAATCCCAAAATCAACACACAACTAGATTTGTCTAGTTTTTTTTTCTTACATGAATGAGGTTAGCAACCCAAGCCGGATTTCTACCTTATAAAATTATTCTGGCATCTAAAATTTTCTTTAATTTTTCTGGATATGAGGCTCGAGGGAAGGGTGGAAACCTCGTAACTTTTTTTGAAAAGGTTTAGTTTGATTTTTCATCAGGATGGTGTGTTGAATGATTCATTTATTATATGTCTTAAGATAATTGTATGACCAAGAAAACACAATTGGATATCATTTAAAGAACTTGATATAAGTTCCTTTTTATTTTTTAGAGCATTCTCTCCCTAAACTGACATTTTTCAGATATTCTATGGTGTCAAAATTAATAATCTCATGCCCTGAACTCGAAGTACCACCTTTATGACTTGGTGATCACTTGAATTTATTGTGTAGGTCAAATAACTTTTCTATATTGACAACAACCTTAGGCATTGTATGATTCTTTATAGTTTCCTCTTTTCCATCTCGTTCTTTTAAGGTTACCTAAAAAACATCATCATCTATGGCAAAGTCCTTGAAGGTCTCATCATTAGTTAGAAATTTGAGAATATGTTCGTCTCCTTCGAAAACTATCTAGTTTGTCAAATTATTTGATAGGGACAATTGATATAACAATTCAATAGTGAATCTAGATGCTTTAAAATATTCTAGTGGGAATAATATGGAAGTGATGATAGCTAGTGAATGTGTTTCCATGTTCTTATATATGGGCACAAAAATGATGTTGAATGCTAAAAAAATAGTCAATTAGTATATGAAATTCTTGCTTATGGTATGTAAATAATTAGAATGAATAATGTTCTTATTATGTCTTACTACAATCTCAAAATCACCAAAAACTTTATTTTTCTAAATCTTCATCTCAATGAAATTCTTGAGGCCTTGAAATATGGCCTCATAATCAACAATGTTATTTGTACGTTTGAATTCCAACCTAGAAGACCAAAAACTTTGTCTCCCTTTTGGATCTATTATCATACACCCAAATCCAACTCCTTCTAGAGACTTAGGCCCATAAAAAAAATGTCCAAACATCAGATGTATATTTCAATTTTTTTGTCCTTATCAACATTTTCTATTTTTTTTTGTTTATGTTTGCAACACTATCTTGATCAACCAAAAAAATCGTGTTATCTTTGCATTCAAACACAATGTCATCTTGTAAGAGTATAATGCATAATTTCCCAAAATAGGATATTCTAGAGATGATGGTTCATTTATCACTTCAATATTATTCATTGTATGGATCATGTATCTCTCCTTGTCTATTCTAATTTTTTACATTGACCATTCTAAGGAAGATAGAGATGAGACCACTTAGACACAAAAAAAACCTTCTAACTTTTGTGACCAATCTTGACTAAGGAGTAAATTGTATGCTTCAGAGATATTGAAAACCACTATATCAATAACTTGATGGAATTTTGGATTAGAGGCTACTCTCTTGAGGACATCCTTTAGCTCACCAATCACTTTTACCTCATGTCTATGAAATTGAATTATATGTGTTGAGAACTTAGTCGGGATTGCATTAATTTTTTTACATACTCAGTATGGCATGGCATTTGAGGAAGCTCATGAGTCAACTTTACAATTGTGAATGTTTTGGTTGAAAATTTCAAAAGTCTACAAAAATGGGGGAGTCAAAGATTTATATTTTCTTTCATTTATTGTTGTGTTGACCATTGTTTTTTTCACACTATTATCATACGTTTTTCTCATGAGTTTAGCAGGGCTAGTGGGAGATGTTTTATCATATTTTAAAGAAATTAATAATATCTTGCAATGATGTGAAACTTTGCACAAATCTATGATAGAAATGTTTTCTTTAATTTTCTGGAGATCCTCCACAACATTGTACTCCATAGGTTCTATCAATACACTCACTACCTTGGGTAAATCAACAAACACATGTGTTGTTCTATTATTAGGATTAAAGTTTCAAGTAGTCTTCCTAATGGTTTGAGGTGTAGTTGGTTTTCGTTGAATGAGATTTCCCTTACTCCTTGTTTTCACTACTGAACTTTCTACCATTACTTCATTCTCATTTATTAAATTCACCCCGGGTAGCATATCCCATAGGACCATAATTGTCTCATATGTATGCTCAGAATGTCCTTCATCTAAATATCTCTCAATATGGTCACCAACTTCTTCAACTTGAGAGAAGCTATCCAAGAACTTGTTGCATACCAAATTCATGGAATTTATCCATTGTGGGCATGTTTTCTATGTATGTTTATCTTGATGATAGTTGCAATAGTTATCCATAGTTACTTCTGCTAGATATAAATTAAAATTTATTGGGGGAGGCTCAATATTTTTTTAGGGAAAAGGTATTCTTAAGAAAGGATTGTATGGTCTCTGATTCAAGCTCCCTTCACCTGAGCTCCTCTTTATTTCAATTATTTCATTCGAAATATTTTGATATTTCATTTGGGTGGAGTTACTTGTTTCTCCCCTAAAGTGGTATATCCTTCTTTACTTCCCCTCATCTCAAATTCGATCTTTTTGGATTCTCCAAAAATTAATGCCAAGATGTTCTTCCTATCCCTTTTTATGAACATTGAGATTGGTACTGAAAGAAAATTGACATACACTTTGATTTGAAGCTCTTTGGACAAGGTAGTACCTTTGCTGGAACTTATTTAGAAAAGTTTTGAATCTTGGATTAAAATATTTAATCTTTTCTTTGGGACCCATTACTAAAGAAAAATGATCTTCCATCAATTCCCCCATAGTAGTTTCTTCCCTGCATTTATATATTAAATCTTTCTAAAAATACACCCAATTAGTTATTAAGCCCACAAGCAGATTGAAATAATAGGTTGATTCTAAATTCTCGAAAGTATAAGGAAATAGGTGGTAGAAGACAACTTCATGTAGCGCATTCATTAGCCTGATAGAAAGAATAAACTTCTTAACATGGTCTTCAGGCTCATATTTAGGTAATAAGTGATATAGGTTCTTGGGTAAATTGTGAAGGGGTGGAGGTAAATTCAACGAATCCCAGGACAACCAAGGTTGATTTGCATTTTATTGTCATCCTTTGATGTGATGAAATCAAACTGAAAGGTTGATTGATTTCTTTGAAAGCTAGTTCCTGTTGGATTAGTGAGAGGGGCGGTGAATCAATAATAGATCAAATTAATCATTTTTAACCATATAATCCAAGTGTTATATGAATGAATCATTATCATCCAATAACTGCAGAGTAAATAAGCAATGAACAAATGAACAAGCATACACATACACAGTACACCAATGTTTTACGTGGAAACCCAAATCGGGAGAAAACTATGGAATGTTTTTTCGTATATGTCTTGAAGAATTACATTCATTGGAAGCACCAACTTCCTTTGTTTTCCAGCTACAACTGGAAGGAGGCTCCAACCCCCTAGTTTCTCAAGCTACAACCTGAGGGAAGCTCCAACTCCCCAATTTTCTGGCTACAACCAGAAGGAGGCTATAGCCCCCTATGTTCTCTGGCTACATTCGGAAGGTGGCTACAACCATTTGTTCTTGCCTCGTCCTTCCACCCTGAAGTAGAAGTAGAATGATGGAACCACTGTCAACCTGTCACTGTGAGATATATCATTGTAATCTTGTACCAATAAATATGAACCATGCATCAACCTATAATCAACATGTACCATAAACAAGTGCATCAACCATGCACCAACTTGTACCAAATAATCTGTAATCAACCTGTACCATAAACAAGTGCATCCAACCATGTACCAAGTATGTACCAATCATGTGTCAACTACTCATCAACTATGACTCATCAATATGTACCAACATCATCAAATATACACCTCATGTATGTCCCAAATCATCAACTACTTGTCTCAACCATGTACTCAACATGTACCTCAACCAAAATCCCTCATCAATTTCATCATCCAAATATGATTTGTAGCTTTGTAATAGACTTGGTGTATATGATCACATTCCTGCAAACCTTCCTTAAATTTAACAACAAGAGACTAGCATTTTCATTCAACTTTTCTTTAGTCTCACATGCCTAGTTTTGGATTAGTTAACAACCCTAACTTGAAATAATCATAACTTTGTACCTGTAATGTATAAATATCTGAAACTGATTCACAATTTTCTTCAGTGTGTTTTATGTAATTCCTCCAAGTTTCACTACCTGGAACCTATTATAAAAGGAGTTATAGAAAAAATGGCATACCTTGCTGAATTCTGGCTTATTCTAGAGAGCGACCTTGTAGAGCGTTCCCCACATGGAATATTTGTTGAATTGATCTAAAATTGTTACACAACATACTAAATACTGTACCCTAACCAACACATTTTGTGTCACTGAATTTGGATCTATTATGAAGAAGTTATGACATTTTTACCCGAAACACTTGTTTTTGACTAGTTTCAGGACTAGCCACAAACCCTATTTTTCATAGAGTGTAACTCCAAAAATACAATAACCCACAAGCTGAATTTTTTACCATAGATACTTGGATATGTTTTCTTAATGAAATAGCAATTTCACGGTCTGAATCATTATAGAAAAAATGTTATAGCGAAAATGGTGAGATGACCTATAAATAACATACCTTAGAAAGCACCACCAAAAGAATTTATCCTTCCTAGCATTTCATCCTTCTTTTCTTCACTTTCCCTCAGAATTTTGGCCTAGATATCCTTGGTTACCTCAAAAACCTATAGATATTCAATATGATCAAGTGTGATTAAAATGAGAGAGCCTTGCCTCTTGTTTATACTCTCCAAGTAGCTTTCTTAAAAACATCTTCTAGGTCACTTGGCCCCACTTTCCTTATTTTAGGGTTAACCCAATTCTAATTTCTCCATTATATTTATTATTGAAATAATTTATTTTGTATTCACTTTGAATTATAATACACTCATTACTTCACTTTATTATTTACCTTTTAAAATCTCTTAAACCACTTTGACTACTTTGACCTTTTGGGGCTTCTAGATGACATATGAGGGTCCTCCAATTTCATAAGGCCATAACTCTCAAACCGTGAGGATTTATGTGATGTTCCACATACCATCAGAAATGGAATGACATGTACTATCCATATAGAATAGTATTATCTGAAAATATATCATAACTCATACAGTTACCCATCAAACAAGCTTGGGTACATTACCCAAACCTGGGGTCTCCAACTTCTCATGGCCATAACTCTCTAACTATGAGGGGTTATGTGACGTTTCACATACTACCGGAAATGACATGACAAGAACTATCCATCTAGGATAGTTTCCCTGACAAATTCGTTGTCCTTCATCTCATTATTCCACAACTAAGCATGAGTTATCTTACTCCACAAAGCGTCTTCCCATGAGGGATTTGACCATAAGGGGACCACTTTGGAGTTCATCCATATCTACTTCTTATCAACCATGAAAAAAAAAATAATGAGACATATTTACATGAAACAATCTTGGGTCCATTACCCAAACCTTTGTGCTACGGGGCTTTCTTCAAGGGTTGACATCAATGACAAACAAACTTAATCAACAGTTCCACCAAATCATCTACTATGTGAACAAATGTATGCTTAGGTTTAGAAACGATGGTCCTAGTGGTTCTTATTTGACCAGGAAGAAGTCAAGCTATCGACATTGAGCCAATATTCGTAGAGTAATCTCAAGTAAGGTATATGAATGTGTTTACTTCCTCATTTGATACTACATACAGGATTGACCCGATATTATTTCTAGCATTACACACATCCAGAGGTGGTAGGTTCTAAGAAGTTTTGCGTTTAATATTAGGGATTAATGAATATGGGTTGTTTATCCTCCTAGCACAAAATATGTTGAGGGGGATAGATTACCAATGCCCATTAGTACGAATTAAACTGAAGGACAAAGAAAAATTAAACTCCTCCCTTTTTGATATGGAATAATCCTCCAAGTTAATGGTACATCAATTGTTTGATAAGTTTAAATAATTTTTCTTTATCTTTTGTTTTTTTAATTTTTTTTTTAATTATTTTTAAAATAAACTAATCAAACAAATTAACATTACTCTTTTCTCTAGGATAACCTATAAACAAATCAATAGACATGGATATAATTTATAATCTTTCTATAAACAATTCTTATAAAGAGTATTAACATACAATCATGTAGTTATAAACAATTCTTATAAGGAGTATTAACATACAATCATGTAGTTATAAACAATTCTTATAAGGATTGTTAACATACAATCATGTAGTTATAAACAATTCTTATAAGGATTGTTAACATACAATCATGTAGTTATTGAAGTATTAGGGAAGTATGTTGATGTAGTTATACCAGTATGTACATATTACAATCATTATGGGGAAGCATAAGACTATTTCATCCTTTTATAGAAGGAAACACAACCATCATTACCTCAACACTCTCTCATTGTGAAACGAGTTATCCCACGTGTAAAATAATTTGACTTTAGTATGATTTTTGGGTCTTACAATTAAGATGTTTCAGCTGTAAAGCTGTATAAAAAGTGTATTCAATGACCACTAAACCTAATTATTAATTGGCATTTTGGACTTAATTTGGATTTCAACGTGTAACTCCGCTAATTGTGAGATTGTTTCTTTTATTAAGTATGTATTAATTAATTATTACACAAGTGGCCTAGTTAATGGGATGCCCAGACCTTCTATATAAAATGTGGGCCTTTATTTAGAATAATTCTATATTATATTTTACAAATTAAGCTTTGAAGCAATTTTCGTCTAAATTGGAATACATTGTACAGAACGGTGTAACTGAGCAGGAACAATATAACCTGCTTGAAAATTAAACATGTTCAAAACGTAAACACATTCATAAAAGTAAACACATTCATATACCTTATTTATATGAATGTTAAAAAC
This sequence comes from Picea engelmannii, assembly GCA_009831015.1. Taxonomy (NCBI): domain Eukaryota; kingdom Viridiplantae; phylum Streptophyta; class Pinopsida; order Pinales; family Pinaceae; genus Picea; species Picea engelmannii. Next base: position 318,387 of record ML785234.1, on the reverse strand, counting down.
GTAAACCCATGAAACCATTGATTTGCACTTTCTAACGCCGAAATCCGTCAGAACCACGTGATCAGATATCGATATTAACCACCTCGAAGCTCTATATCCAACAAAGACAGAATACACAAATCTTCAAAATCCGGTATTATAAGCAGCGGCGTGTGTCGATGCGGCGCTTGGAGACGTGAGCCAAGGACTGCAGATTGCATTTAACAATGGTATCGATGAATAAGCATGTGTCCTTTTTCGTATTGCCATGCTGCGCATCCACCGCGTAGGATTCGATCACAATGGATCCTGGTTTCCCATTTATAAGCCTCTCGTGCAGACTGGTGATAGATCATGGATCCTGGTTTCCCATTTATAAGCCTCTCGTGCAGACTGGTGATAGATCGATAATTGATGAGCTTGTGATCGCCTCCCACGATTCTGAAGCTCAGAATATGCCGCTTCTTGTCCATAACGTCCAGTCGCTCGGTGCTGGTGGCCGCAGGGAGACCGGAGACGACTCGAACCTCTCTGAGGCAGCCGACCTTGACCTTCAGTTCCCCCAGACCCCGTATGAAACAGCTACGGACGAAGTGGTTGTAGATTTGGGGCTCATCGAAGCGCCGCACCAGCGACCACACTGCGCTCACCGGCACCTCCACTCGCTGCACGACCACCGATGAGCACCTCGTGAATTGTATCCCCTCCTCATCAAGCGAGCGAGAATGGTATCGCCGCACCATCTCTTGCAGACAATCCCCATATTCTTCATTCTCCAGCAAGTAATGCACGGCGCCCGTCTTGCTAATTTGCTTCGATCCACCTGATCATTTGGAGCTCGGCGTTTGCTCGTCAGCACGTACCAAGATCAACTCCCGCCATGATCTCCACTCCTCCTGAGGCTTCGTTTCATGCATCATTTCCATCGATACGATCTCGACTCCCAAAAATACAACACAGACAGACACTTCTTCGGGGTATCGAACCCTAATTTCTAACTGCACAGTAACTCGTAAAATCACAATTCAGTTGTCTCAGAACCGGCTCTCATGGCTCATACAAACAAACAAGCCAAGTGATGGAGCGAGCGCGAGTTATTGCTTACATAAGCTTCGATCTGGCGACCTTCTAAAAAAACTGAGAGCGAAATTCGACGAAACGGGAGGGCCGTAAATCTGCATCCAATCTTCGTGTTTTTGTCGTTGTCGAAATTCAAAATATTGATTACATATACCCATCCATAAAAGGTTGAGGAGTTAGCTTTTTCTGGCGCTCACATGGTCAACTTCCTCAACTTGCTTGTGCTCTATCTGCTTGCTTTTAATTTATTGGTAAACCTGCGGAGCTACTTCTTCCAACAAAATCTTCAATATTTGTTGGGTGGCAAAGGTTATTTTTACATGTGTTATTGCACTTTAACAAGTAGAAGTGGTGTTAGGGTTGCGGCTACAGTTGGAGGCAATTGCGCCAAACCAAAGATTTCCCACATCCACCATTCTATCGTAAGTGTAAGCATTTTGTCACTGTGATAACTAAACAAATGTATTAATAGGATCCCAGTTAAATACATGTAATAATATATTAATAAGATCCAAGTTAAATACATGTAATAATAGGACCCAAGTTAATATAGTCATTGTGATAACTAAATAAACCATTTTGTCATTTGTGATAACTAAATAAATGTATTAATAGGATCCAAGTTAAATACATGTAATGTAATAATAGGATAAAGTTATATATTAAGGGGATTTGGTTTGGTGCATTGGTTTGAGTATTGTTTTTTTATTTTTAAGCTGTAAAACAAAACAATATAAGAAATATAATTAGTTTACTAAATATATAATTTTTATTTATAGAAAATTTGCACAACATTTAAAAATTTATGTTTTTTCTAATATACTCGTAAGTTGCATTTCCTCTAAAAATATAATGTATAGATGTTTACTTATTATTTAAAACAAATTTGAATAATTGTAGATATTAATGGATTCTTGTGAGTCACTATTTAATCTTAACTTTATATATTTCAAAATTAATTTCAAGTTTGAGGGTCTTAACATAATCTTTGTCTATGTAGTTGTACAAGCACTAAGATTCGTTTGAGTGTCTTAACATAATTTATTGGTATGTAGTTCTACACCATATAATTTATTTTGCAAATGGGTGGCAATAAAAAGTTAAGAGAGAAATTAAAAATAATGTATTTTAGAATTATGATATCTATATAAATAAAATCAATTAAAAATAGAAAACACAATTTTTTCCTTAAAAAAATTATTTATATTTGGAATTTGCATACAAAGCTTTATAAGTGTTTGGAGTTTTATCGACAATGAATATGTGGACTATATTGTTTTCGAATATAGAGATCAAAATAGGGAGATAGAAAAATGAGTGTGTTTTTGTTTATGGATCCTCAACCTCTAGATTTGTCAATCCTAAGCTAAAACCAAAGCTACCAACTCATCTAATATGTAGAGGAAAACAACACACATGTTTTTTTACATAAAATGAAAAATATGCAAATATCCTACCTTCATATATTTCAAAAGAAAAATTTTAAAGGATAGGGGACTTATTTTACTATTCTAGACATAATCAAGTCCCCTAGACCCATCCTCTTTTTGAAAACCCTCCTAATGGCGCTTGGAATACCCCTTGAGGGTGAACCACCCCATAGAGAGGGAATGTGTCATGGTTGGAGGTCTAGTTCATATTACTCGAGGGCTAGAAGCTTCATTTTCCCATGTAAGTCCCTTTTTTTTTTCTTTTTTACCATGGTATAGATCGTTCCCACAAGTAATTATTGTTAGCAATATCCCACTAAGAGGTAAAATATATCATATAAAAGTCATATGTGGTGTTTCAATGTATCTTACAACATGATTGAGAATGAAAATTTTTATTAAATGCCAAAAGACCTCATGATACATCCCTAACAATTTTCAACATGCAAAAACCTATTAGAGTTATTGAAAACATCATAATGTCTCTTGATAAACCACTCATTGTTGAAAGATGCCCAAGAGAGGGAATTCTTTATGAATTGTAGTGTTTTCCATGGAAATTTAGACCAAGAGACATCATTTTGGTAAGAAGGCCCTTTCTATCCTCCCATGACCTTGATTAAACCTATAGACCCATTTTTGGTGAAAAACTAACCTACTCATGGAACCCATAGCATCCATCCAGGTAATTAATAACCCACACAAGTCATATGTGGTGCCAAGAGACACTTAATTCCCTCCCTTTATTGTGGTCATGGAACCAAGACTCATCCATGATGTCCAATACCTCAAAATGGCATCCATATTTAACTATAATACTAAAGGATCCCTAGAGAGGACTTGTGTCATGGTTTCTAGATGTTTCCCATAGTGCTTGAGTTAGAGAAGGTTCAATTAGGGATTGAGGCCATTGTTTCTGCCTAGTCATGTTTATTCCTAGATACACCTTTCTAGTGAAAAAAACCTACTCATGGTGCTTGTGTTCCACTCATAGGCCAAACACTCCTTATAGAGTTCCTATATGTTTGTTTGAGGGCTTATTCATGACTCTTGTTCTCGAGAATCTTTAATAAGATCCTAAGGCACATGTTTTCATCATTTGATGATGGTTAAGGCTCCATAACCCATCCATGGTCCCATGTGGTGGTTTGAGGACATGTTCATGGTGTTTAATTCCAAGAAGCTATGTTTAGGGATCAATGTTAATAACCAAATATTAAAATAGCATAAAAAACCTCAGAATAAGTATTCAACGCATTGACAAAGAGAGAATTTCAAATAATAAGCCTCTTCGAGGGGGAAACCTCTTTATACACCACAGAAATTTAGAATACAAGATGATTCCAAATGAAAAGGTGTCCTTGGTATATATAGGATACTAGAAGGTACAATTACAACTAATGGACCCAAGACGATATAAATAAAATAAAAATACTAATGTAAAATGCCCCAATTAAGGGGTAACATGCCACTATTTAAGGCTTAATATGCCCCTCCCCTTCAAGCAAGTGTTGTCCGCAACGCTTGAGTAATTATTGATGCTTCTATATAAAAGTGGAATCTTCCCAAGTGGAATCTTCAGTAGGTAGTTTCGTCCACTTAATGAGATACTCTGAAATGGATCTATTCCTCAACTGTTGAATTCTTGTGTTAGTGACAGCTTCAAGCTCCAATATGATTTTTCCTTCCTCTTTAATTTCTGGAAATATAGTTTGAATTGGGATCTTGTCACCTATAACATTCTTTAAGCATGAACCATGGAAAACTGGGTGTACTCGCGAAGATGCGGGCAACTCCAATTTGTATGCCATAGTACCAATATTTTTCAACACCTTATAAGAGACATAGTACTTTGGTGATAATTTATTATCCTTCTTAGCTTGCTTGAGGGAGATATGTTTGTATGGCTGTAGTCTTAAAAATAACCAATCCTCTACTTCAAATTTTCTTTCAATACGATGTTGATATGCTTGTTGTTTCATGTGATTGTGTTCCATGGTCAAGTTGTCGTTTAAGAGTTGGAGAACTTGTTGTTGATGCTCGATGTGATCTTCCACTACTTGAAACTTAGATTTTTCTTTTAGAGAAGAAGTGATGGAAGGTGGGTGATATCGATAGAGTGCCATAAATGGTGTCATTTTTGTTGCAATATGAAAGGAAGTGTTATACCACCATTCTGCCAAGGGTAACCACTTGAACCATTGTGTTTGTTTATCACAGACATAACAACAAAGGTATCCTTCCAGACATTTGTTCACTATCTCGGTCTGTCCATTAGATTGAGGATGATAAGATGAGAAATGACCCAATTGAGTACCCAAACAAGAAAACAATTATGTCCAATAATCTCCAGTGAAGATGGGATCTCTATCGCTTATAATAATCTTTGGGCTTCCATGTAGATTTTGAACTGTCTCCATGAATATGGTGGCAATTGTACTGGATTTGAAAGGAAGAGAGACTACACAAAAGTGTGCATACTTGGTCAGCCTATCAACAATCACCATGATGACACTATTTCCTTCATACTTTGGTAACCCTCTTATGAAATCCATGGAAACATCCTCCCACCATTGACTTGGGATAGCTAATGGTTGTAAAATACCCAGGGTATTAATTTTTTCCACCTTATTTGGTTGGTAAACCAAACATTTTTCCACAAGACTTTGAACATCAGTTTCAAGGCTGTCTAAAAAAAAGTTGTTCTTGACCCTATGGTAGGTTTTCAAAAATCCTGAGTGCCCTCCTAATGGAGAGGTGTGAAATTCCAAGAATACCTTTTGTTTGAGTTGGGATTTCTTACATAAATATAAGTGATCTTTGTAGCATAGTGAATAATTTTTCCATGTAAATGTATCTTATGCACTGGAATCCTATTGCAACCTTTGAATGAAAGTCCACAAGTTTTCTCCAACTTCCATTCATCCCTTGCTTCTATTATCCAATCAGGTTGGATGATCGAGATGTCACAAAGAAAGGCCTCGATATATTCATCATTTCTTGAGAGTTCTTCTAACACAACATTTTTCTTCCCTTTTTTGTAGATGATTTCAAATTCAAAACCCAACATCTTGGTCACCCATTTTTTTTGTTATTCTGAAGACATTATTTGTTCCAAGAAGTATTTAAGACTATAATGTTTGGTTTTGTCCTTGAAGTGCCTACATATTAGGTAAGGGCATCATTGTTTCAATGTTTGTAGTATTATCATCATTTCCTTCTCATAAACAGGTTTTTGTAATTCCTTTCCCTTGACTAGCCAACTTCATAGAAAGGGGCCTTCTTTCTTGCATTATAACAACACTGATGCCATTTCCTAAGGCATCCCATTCCACAGTAAAGGATTTTTTGAAGTTGGATGTGGTCAAGGAAGGATATTTGCACATCGCCTATTTAAGTTGTTCAAAATCTTGAGTTGTCTCTAGAGTCCATGAAAATGCATCCTTCTTAGTTAATTTCATTAAAGGTGCTTATATTCTTTCATAGTTCTGAACACACTTCTGATAGTAACCTGTCAAACCCAAAATTCCTCTAATATTCTTCAATGTTTTGGGAATTGGACAGTCCATCATGGCCTTAATCTTGTTAGGGCCTACCTTGACACCTTCACGTGATACAATATGACCCAAATACTCTACCTCCTTCACCCCAAATAAACATTTGGATGGTTTGTCATATACTTGTTTCTCCTTTAGTAGTTGTAGCACCTTGTCAACATGTCGAACATGATCCTCCCAAGAATTTTTATAGATTAGTATATCATCAAAAAATACTAACACAAATTTTTGAAGGAAGGGCTTGAAAATTGAATTCATCAACCCTTGGAATGTGGAAGGTGTATTCGTAAGGCCAAAAGGCATGGCCAAAAATTCATAATGGCCTTCATGAGTTCAAAATATTGTTTTTGAGATATATGCTTCCTTCATTATACTCTGGTGATACCCTGAACAAAGATCCAACTTTATGAAGTGGATTGTTCCATGTAGTTTATCTAACAATTCATCAATGATGGGAATGGGAAACTTTTCTTTATTAGTGATCTTGTTGATCTCTCTATAATCTGGAAACATACACCATGAGACCTCTTTCTTGAGTACCATTACCACTGGTGAAGAGTAAGAACTTAGGCTAGGTCTAATAATGCTAGCCTCTAACATTTATTCAACCATACACTCAATTTTTCTCTTCTCGGAATAAGGGTATATGTAAGGCTTGATGGTTTTTTTTTGTTTGCTAGTTTGTCTGTGATCTGCGGGACTAGCTTATGGCTGAGAAATCGTCTCTCAGGGGCATATAAGTCGTAAAAATCAGTCGAGGATCACACCCATCCTAAGCGAAATCAAACCTTAAAATGACTACATTTTTTGTCCTTGCATGTTTCAAACTAGTGACATTAACATCACGAAGTGCCTTAACAACACACTCCATCACTGACTGTCGTACACCTCATAAAATAACCAATTTGAATGACATGGGCATGGGATTTGATCCACTTATGTGTGCATGGTTCACAATACCATTTAATATAGTATCTCTAGGTGCAACCACACATTCAACCACTACCTCAAGGTGACTCCATGGCTCCAGGTAAATCCCTCATGAGAATTGAACCTTTCCCAATGGTGAAAAACTCCTCGCTTTCCACCATTGGATCCAACCCCTTTGGGATGTAAGGCTTGATGCTAGGGGGAACACTCCCATAAATTAGGTGAATAACATGATCATGATTTGGAGTGGGTGGACGACCTCCAGAAATATCTTCAAAATCTTTGAAATGCTTATAAATGACTTATTGGATATCTAGAGGAATAGATGGCTTAGATGTTTGAACATCTAGTGAGCATAATTGTATAATTACACCCTGATGCCCCCTTTTCAATAATTTCTTCATTACATTAGAGATTATGACCTTACTCGGTTTCCTTGTAATACCCCTGAACTCAATTTCCTTTCCTTCCAATAAACATTTCATGAAAAGTTCTTGAAAATTAAAATCCATTGTCCCCAATGATTGTAACCATTGGAATCCTAGTACGACATCAACACCACCCATGGGTATAGAAATCATTGGACTATTCATTACATATTCCCCATAGTAATATTGATCTTATGGAATTTTCCTAAGAAATTTATAGTTCCTCTATTTGCAATCATTACTTAAAACTTTGGTGCTAGATATATAAAGTAATTGAGAGTTTTGGATAATTTATAGTGAATGAAATTATGAGTACTACCAGAATCAATTAGGACTATTACCTTTTTATTTTTGATATTGTTATAGGATAAATCCGTAAGTGCGGACACAAACCGATCTCCCTAGATCCACCTGGTATCTAGAACAAAACAGGGCAGAATAATACACTTTCCCTAGATCTAGCCTATTGAATGAACTAAGAGATAAGGGCTATGGACATACCTTATGAATGTTTTCCTTAGATCTCTGTTGTTCCCAGCTTCGCTTCAATGCTCTCGTCCCATCCAGATTACAACAAAACGAACCAATCGAAGTAAAGACAAGTTAAGATATTCAATGACTAGTCTATACATATGATCAAGGAATTATGTAATAAAGTGACATCACCTTTATGGGAAAGGGACATATTGCTGTATTGAATTAATTGAAAGAGAAACTTACAACTTGAGCCTTGATTTCATAGGTCTCCTTTCAATGGCTTCCAACTCTGACACACACACTTGCTCATGCATGAAGAAAATCAACCACATGTGATGACCTTGTTGTTGTCTCTTGTTGTTGTAGCATCAGTCCTCCATACAATCTTGCACTAATTCTCTAATCAAACTCTTGCTAACTTGCTGCTAACTGAATTTCTTCACTTAACCCTTTCCATGAGCAATCTCCTCAATATATAGGAATAGATAGATTAGTTACTTGGATAGGGAATGATCCCAAGATATCTGGAATGACAGTACTTGAATAACCACTCGAAAGCCAACTCATCCTTCTAGAAAATTCCCTTCTAGAAGGTTCGATATATTTATCTTTTTCCCCTTTAAGAGCATGTTCGCACCCTAACCATGAGTACAGTGCGATACGTTCGCACCCCAGCTTAAGGTAGCCTGCGGGAAATAGGCATTCCCGCAGGTGAATATATAAGTAGCCTGCGAACATGTTTCAAAATGTGAATTCTGGAAGAAGACAACTGTAACTTTTCTCAGGAAAGTATTTTTGGTAAAGATCTTGATTTTCCATCATCATGACATCATCATAATGACCAAATTTTTGGATAACAGAATGCCCCCCAAAGTCTGAGAGCGGAACTAGTGACAGTCGATAGACTTTGTAAGCTGCATGTGTGTGTCAAGAACCAAAAGCACATCTAATCAGAGACCTGCAAACATCCAAGCATCAGCAGAATATCATGTATATCAGTTCCGAGGTAGGCATTCCCATGCTCAGATCATAGACTGATGACAATCGTAAACCCAGGTCATGGCCACCAATCATACACTGTGGATCCATGTCGTCACTATATAGCACAGCCACCTGAATACACTGTGGATCTGTGCGACAAATTTTCACTCAAGACGACATAGCCACGAATCATACACAGTGGATATATGTGTCGCAAATCATGCATACTCCATCGCAACTTGGATCACAAAGACAACATCCAGGGTCTTCAATCTCGTCGCCCAAAGTACAAATCTGACCATGTGATTATATGTGTCGAAGTCGAACATGGTAGAAACCACTTGATTACCGGTCATTGATGTATACCGTTAACAAGTGCGAGGGAAATCACCATTAATGTCAATGACTCCCAAGGTATTATAGTACAATCCATCTACTGTGAATAAATGAGTTGATGTCAAACACTTGGTGGAATCTCTCGATCAGGGGTCAATGATGTAAACCCACTGTCGAAAGCGAGAAACTTGCCATTGAGGCATGCAAGCTTCAAGGTACTGAATAATTTCTAAGTCTTAATTCCGGATAATGCGCTGAAGTCGACAGAACAAGACTCGTCACAGGAGGGCCTTGATGTATCCCACATCAGTGACACGAAATGAGTAACAGAGTTTGAAAGTGAAACAGAGCATGTGACAATTAGACTTTGGACACAGGGAAGGCCGACACGGAATGAAAGTATAACTACAGATGGCCGACTCAAAAGAGGTTTGGACTTCTCTTGAACATATGGATGACACGACCAATGATTTGGCAGCATTGACTCAGAGACGACACATGGAAAGACCTTGTTATGGAATCAAATGAGAGACCAATGGATTTCCCAAACCGGCTTCAAATGATGAATAGGGGGTGTCATGTTCAAGAGCGACACTTACTGCCAATTAACACAAAAACGAAACATATCCCTTTCCCAAATTTTCCCCCACCATTTCTGGCAAGTACCTCTTTATTTTTATGCAAGCTTGAAGAGGATCACATATGCTTGTTGATATAAGCTCATCCTTCGGACGAGTCCCTCGGAGTATTTTTAACGAACCCTAAGAAGGAGTGGTTCGGTCCCATCACGGGTCATTCAATGTTTATTTAATGAGTCCAGAGATAGAAAACTCGAAGGTTTTTCAGGATTATAGAGTTTGGAAAAACACTCAAAAGAGAAATCTCTCAGTTCGTTTTTCGTACAATAGTCCAACGAGACCGAAAAAGGGTTAAAATATCACTCGAAGGACGCGTAATTTCAAATACTTTAACGAGTGTGAAAAGAGAAAGATCACTTAGCAATCTTTTCATATTTAAGGAGTCATGAAAAGAGCTTAAAGTTAACTCCAGGGGGGTTCCTTTTTCGTGTAACCACAATGAGCTCGGAAAAGAGATAAAACAACGCTCGATCACGTTCTAGATTTTTCGCAAGTGCAAGAACGGATAAAAGGCACTTGAGGTCTTATATCAAAACCATAGGAAACAAAACAAAAATGCATCATATCGCAAAAAAAAATTCGTCCATAATCATCTGCATTGGGTACCTGCAAGTCATTTCACTCACTTTCATATTAGAAATTAGGGTAAAATAGTGAATAAATACAAAAAACCCACTTTAATTATGGTAAAAAGTAAATAAAACAATTTTACTATTCATTTTTACCATATTGTTTTACCCATTTACCATTGTAGTGCAAAAACTTCCATTTTACCTCYGWTCTTCATCGTCGATTTTCGGGAGCTTCGGGGCATCATTCCACRAACCGTCTGGATMAGATTGGTAAGTTCTCAATTCTCTARCYTTTCATGGTTTAATTTCATGATTTTAGTGGCTAAATTYYAAGTTTTWGAGYTAGTTKTTGAAACCCTATGYGTGAATGAGGATTCYCGYAGGCTRCCCATACGGGGCCTGCGAGAAGTYYTCATTCCCGCARGTGGGMTTRAGCTACAGTGYGAGAAGTTCGCACTGTGCGYTATAAGYCACCYGCGAACAACGCAGWGCCCAAAAWRTTKTATAATATTTAGCCAATCAAACCAATTTTTCTCATGTTTCAAATCATTAACTATCTTCCCATGGTTGCCATGCAGGTTAATAACTATCACAATGGTGCTCGAATGGAGAGAAAGGGAACACGAGGATGATAATGCTACCGCCGAAAATCACCCTCAAACCATTGCCGCTTTAAGAGATTGCAGTCTCCTAAAGTATTTCCACATACCGAGCATGAGAGCCCAAGTTCGATTGTTGGAACATTTAGTCCGGATGTGGGATCCGGATCAACAGGTCTTTAATGTCGTTGCCCACACATTGATGATTGACATTGAAGATATCTATTTCTTAACTGGGTTGTCAAGACGGGGTTCTTATGTTAGCTTGATAGGTAACCGCAGGGGTGGTATGAAAATGAGTGAGTATTGTCGAGAGTATTGCGTGCCAGAGGCTGAAAGACAAAAAGGAAAAGTGGCTATTTGGGGAGTGACTGATATAAATCTCTGTACCATTCTCTTCACTATAGCTCGGATGGCAGGAAGTGTTGCCCCGCATATGGCTCTACAGAGCTATTTTTAGTATGCCCTCGAGTGTGTCGAGCCCCGGGTCTTCAACTGGGCTGATGCAGTGTTACGCAACCTCAAGAAACAACTGACCAAAAGCAGGCATGGAGATCTAAAGCAATTTGGTTATGGATCGCTACTAGTGTCAGTCTTTTGTGAGAGGGTCCCAGTGTATAGGCTTCAGGCTGATTGGCACTTTCTGAATCCCAAGGATCCACGGATGTTACGATGGTGCCAACTCATGGCTAGACATGTGACAAGACTGATCGTCAGGTATGACGATCGCTTCTTTGACTGGATCCAAGGCCAGGTCTTGATGATAGAGGATTATGCGTATGCTGGCTTGGACTTTCGCGGTGATCCTGACCTTGCCCTTCCTGAAGACGCACAGTGGGGAGATATTGGTAAGAAGTACACCAACTTTTTAACTTTTTAGATGTTTTTGTATTTTCATCATATTAAATGTTTTTGGTTTTATGGTTTTATCCGAAGACTAACACCAAAATCTCATTGATAACACAAGTGTTGGGGCATACAGACCAGCTGGTAGTTCTCCTGTTCAGTGTCGAGGAGAGGCAGTAGTTCCAGTCCCCCAGTATGTCGAGGACTATCTTACAGTGGAGCAAAACTTAGAGGGTCTTATGGACGATGTTCCAGAGATGCCTCTGGAGGAGATCCCACGATGCAATCAGCGTCACACCATGGGAGTCTCTGCCTCTATGGGTCGTTTGCTCCGCAGAGTAGCTAGGACCTTAGCATGCTATCGTGAACATCATTAGTGATGTCACTTTGTAGAAGCCAGGAGCTTCATTTTTTGATATTTTGGTCTTGGACACATTTTGTAAAAAACAAACTTTGACCGTTATAAATATATACATGGGTTTTACCGGCTTACTTTACAATTGTGTACATTTTAATGTGTTTGATTTGATAAATTATTTAAATGCCTGTCTAACACATAATTAGCTAAAGAGTTTGTCAATGTATTAAGACTTCTTTGAATGTGTTGATATTCTATTTAATCAAAATGTCTTTCCAAGAGGCGAATTCGCAAATATATCCTTAATATAGTAGGACTTCGAATAGAATATACATTACTGAGTTGTAGTACTACCAACTGTGAGTCAAGTCGAACAACCAAATAACGAATTCTGAGATAGATAGCATCAACCAATAATTCAACCACGACGCTATACTCTGCAATATTGTTGGTTGCTCGGCCAAGACATATACCTCGTAGAGATATGAGTTCATTTTTCGGGGCATAGATTGCCCAAGCAGCGGAAGCTAGGTTTTTAGTACTACGACTAGCACCGTCGGTGAAGCCAATATAAGGTAGCGAAAACTCTGACATCTGGCAATCAAACACAATGTCGTGTAAGGGTAAAGACCAGATAATGTCAAAGGGAAAACTAAAGTAACACACACACTCAGTATGATACATAAAAATACAAGTACTCATGCACAAATAACTCATGCGTAGTACTTCTTCAAGTACAACCCATTCCTGGGTTTACTCAAAGGCACACCATCATAGTCCACTAACTCATACGCTCCTTTTTCCAAAACTTTGCTAACAATATAAGGCCCATGCCACATTGGTTTGAATTTCCTAGCTCCTAAGACATCTTTATCTTGTTCATATAGAAGAACAAGATCTCCTTCGGAGAAGACACAAGGTTTGACATGCTTGTCGTACTGTCCCTTAACACGTTTCTTCTGGGCTTCTATTACAAGAGTAGTGTCACGGCGAGTCTCATCTAATCGCATCAAATACAACAGATGTTCCTCTTTGGAAGAAGTATTAGGTAAGATCTCTACAGCTAGCTTTAAAGACAGTATCTCACATTCTATTGGATGAATGGCTTCCATGCCATAAACTAATCGAAAAGGCATGAATCCTGTGGTAGACTTAACAGATGTCCGATATGCCCACAATGCCGAAAATAACATTGTGTGCCAGCTAGTTTTATGTATTCCTATCATCCGTCGAATCATAGTTATAAGAACCTTATTGATGGCTTCGACCTGACCATTGGCCTGTGGATAATAGGGCATTGAGCTATCATGACAAAGGCCCAACTTCTCAGTAAGTTCAGACATCATATTATTTCTAAAATGACTATCGTGATCGGTAACAATAGCTCGAGGAACACTAAAATGAGTGATGACATGGTTGAAGAGGAATAAGGCTACAGTCTTCCCAGTATTATTGAATGTCGGCATCGCCTCGACCCACTTTGTGAAATAATAAATAGCTACAATAATGTAACCATGCCCCCCGGGCGAGTGAGGGTGACATGTCATGAAATCAATGCCCCATTTAGAAAAAGGCCCTACTGAGACTACATGATGAAGGGGAGCAAGATGCGAACGAATCTTCTGATTATAAGTCTGGCAGGCATGACACTTCTGAACAGTAGTAATGCAGTCAGTGAATAGGGAAGGCCAAAAGTAACCTGCACGTAAGATCTTCTGGACAATAGCATACCCAGACATATGACCACCACATGCTCCTGAATGGCAGTCATTCAAAGCTTTCTCAGCTTCGTCAAAAGTCAAACAACGTCGAAAGACAGAATCAATGCCTTGACGGTAAGGAGTATCACCGAGGATAATATAATGACGTGCTTGATAACGGATAGGACGTCATTCATTACTGGACAAATTAGGCCGAAAAGTTTGAGTTTGGAGATATATAATGATATCTCCGTACCAAATATCGTCGGTACTGATAAGGAAAAGTGACTCGTCAGGTAACGAATCAACTGCTACCTTTTTCGTGGTTGTGTGGGGAAAATCACAAATTAACTCATCGAAAACTAGAGATTTCTTCGATGTGGCGCGATCGAATTCCAAATCAAACTCCTAGAGAATAAAAATCCACTTGGAGTACTTGCCCCCCATCAATTGACGTGTCAATATGTGTTGCATGGGGTTACAGTGTGAAATCACCGTAGTCTTCCTGGAGAGAATGTAATGACAGAAACGTTGGACTACTTGGACAGCAGCCAAGGCTAGCTTCTCAACATGTTGGTACTTGATTTCCGTGGATGATAAACTTCTACTCAAGTAATAGACAACATGTTCATCGTGGTTATCATCCTCTTGAACGAGGACCATGCCGATAGTATACTCAGACACAGCTATATAAAGAAAGTAATCTCGACTATAATCCAGAGGAAAAAGAAGAGGAGCTTTAGTAAGGGACAATTTTAAAGCTTCAAAGGTGTTGTTAGCAAATTTATCCCAGACAAAATCTGAACCTTTCTTTAGAAGACGTGTCAAACCTTTAGTAATCTCGGCATAATTCGGGATGAAATGACGAAGAAAGTTTTCTTTCCTCTGCAAACTTTGTAACTGACGCAAAGAAGAAGGAGGAGGGAGATTAAGAATCGCCTCGACCTTGATAGGATCTACCCAGATCCCAAGGCGTGAAACAATGAAACCAAGGAGACGGCTGGATTCTACACAAAAGACACATTTATGAGGATTCAAGCGAATGCGATAGAATCAGCAATGAACAAAAATTGCTTGGAGATGAGTAGGGTGATCGACTCGACGTAAATAATGAGCCGGAAAATCGTCCAAATAGGGTTGAACAATATTCTTGATATCATGAAAGGCGTAAGACATAGCACGTTGGAACGTAGCACCTGTGTTCTTCAGACCAAAGGGAATTTTTCTGTAGGCGAAAGTACCCCAAGGACAAATAAAAGTTGTTTTATGTTGGTCCTCAGGAGCGATATTGATTTGATTATAGCCGAAAAATCCATCCATGAGGGAAAAGATTTCACTACTGGCACAGTCATCAACGATTTGGTCGACAAAAGGGGTTGGAAGATTTTCCTTTGGACAAGCTTTGTTGATATCCCGATAATCAACAAAAATGCGTATACTACCACCCTTTTTATCAATCGGTACGGGGTTGGAAACCCATTCTGTCAATGCCACGAGGTAAATGAAACCAACTTTAAGAAGTTTTTCAACTTCAAGTTTAATAGCTGTCGCTTTACGTGGATGGACAGGACGAAGGTGCTGCCGAACTGGTTTAGCTCCAGGGTACGTCTTAATCTCATGAACAACGATAGCAGGGTCAGTACCCGACATCTCTTCGTATCTCCATGCAAAAATATCATGGAATTCTCTAAACAAGGAAGTATAAATGACAATTTCGTCAGGAGAACACGAAGCTCCAATATGAACATTCTCGAATATCCCAGGTTTCACTGAAATATCTATGGGCATCATGGGTGAAATTTTACTGAGGTTCTCCTCTACAAACACATCTCGTGTAGATTGGGAAACCATGGATATAACAACAACGATCGACGGAGTCGAGATCTGTTGATAATTCTTGAGAGTATGTTGTTCCAGAAACAAGATGGAACGATGATGCCCATCGTCCTAGGGGGTATCTTCCATGACGAACATGATCATCTCATCAGTGGGAAAGATGAAACGGAAAGGATCAGGAGACAACTCATCAACAGAAGAAGTAATAGGGGTTGCCGATTGAATGGCTTGATAAGCGGACTCAACCGGACTTAACGGCATGACGTTGCCGAAACGAACATGATCTCCAAGATTGGGGACTATCCAAGGGTCAACAGACACCAGAAGTTCATGAGGTACAGTAGATATCATATTAATAGAAGCAATAAACAGGCGTGGAAGATCGGGTGGTGGTGGTATGGGGAAAGTACCCATTAGTGAAGAGTCTTTTAAAAGACCGACCCCGACATTCTCATAACCCGGTGGGGTTTTAGCGATGAAAGGCACGTTGCCAACATGAGTATCAACATTAAAAAAGGCAAGTTGATCGACCGTAACCACTTTTCCTTGGTGAGGAAATCGTATGACACGGAAAATGGTTGACAGGACAGCACGCATAGAATCGACCCAACTTCGACCAAGTAGAAGATTATAATCTAAGGGAGTATCAAAGAATTATACTTCCACCTGGATCGTCTTACCTTCCAAAGTGACAGGAAACGATGGTAGAACACCATAAGGCTTAAAACCCGAGCCATTGAAGGCTCACAAAGTGTTTTGTGATTCGTTTAATGGGGGAGAGCTAATGGCTTTCCAACAAGAAAAAGACATTACACACGTAGAGGCACCCTCATCAATAACAGTCCGACAAATACTCTTATCGGAGACCACATCCTAGATTTGAAATGCAAGCTATGGGGGTAACCTTGGAATATGATCATCCAAGTTAAAGAATATCAGATTCGTATATGTTGGATCAATGCCACCTATAGCTTTCAACAGAGCCCTTCGTTGCTCAGGACAAGACTGAAGGAATTCTAGGGCAGACATCGCTGAGGGTGCTTGGGCTAGATCTTCAACAATGCTATAGTTCTGAGCTGCCCGAGCATGAGGATTGAATGCCGAATTCTTAATGACACCTTTCGGAGGTCGTAAAACTGTATCAAGATTCGGTTGTTCTAGATGCAGAGGAACGTTCCCAGGTGGGTTTGGTGGAGAAGGCTGTACCAAATCGGAAGGTAAGTCATCAACCTTCTCCTTAGAAGGAGTATAGTCTTTAGCTCTAGTGGTAAGTGCAACATTGTTTTTCGTGGAATCACCATTGCACATCAAAACATAAGATGATGTAGAATTAGAGGGTTGGTCGTGGATGACCAACGAAGCCTATTGTTGAGACGAGAAGGGTTGAGACAAGACAGTCGGCGTAGAGGGCTTCGGCGCTCCTTGAAGGAACTTGTTAACCTCGGCACGTCTCGAACAATCCTTCGTGTAGTGATCATCACCACAGATAAGGCAAGGGTAGCGTGGTTTGCGCTTATCCCAGTCATCAAGATGAGGTGATTTGGTTTGCTCATTTGGATTATTGTTTTTACCCTCCTTATTCTTGCCTCTCCCTTTCCTAGACTTAGTTTCACCGGTCGGCATAGATTGAACAACGTTCACTTCAGAGGTTTTAGCGGCGGGAGGAGCAGGAGACAGAGAACTTTGCACATTAGAAGAATTGGATTTCGGGGTTGTAGTTGAAACAAAATGTGAGTGGCTATGAGTGGAACCAATCACACCATCAGTTGCATGTGAGGCATCCGGAGCAGTAGAAGTAGTAGAAGTACCAGGACGAGGTAAATCAGGTAGTAAATCATACAATGTTCCCGTTTGCGAATAAACGAGATCAAGATACTGAGCACGACTAATAGCCTGCTCTTCGGTGACAACACCGCCCATAGCAATGTCTTTACCGATTTTGTTTACAAAAGACTTGGTAAACCACTCTGCCAGTAACTGATCAGGAAGCTCAAGTTTAATGAGACGTCGCCTCCTTCGCCACTCATGAATATGATCAGATATATGAGTGCCCGAGCTCTGTTTGAAGGAGGTTAAAATATCAGTTCTGGTATCGTAACGAATCGGTAACTGGTAGTGTGTGAGAAAGGCCATTGCAAGGGTGTTGAAATCAGAAAAGAAACCTCATGGTAATTCAATGTACCACTTCGCAGCAGCACCCGTAAGAGTTCGTTGAAAAAGACGCAGTCTAATGGAGTCATCCATCAACGAGTTGGAAGAACACCACAAGTGGAAAGTCATGACATGATTATTTGGGTCCTCTCCCACCTTCCCATCGAATTTGAGAATGTCCGATGGAAGCTTTGCAGGAATAGCAGGCCATTGGGGAGAGTGACGAATAGGATCATTGAGAATGCTAGACAAATCTGGCAGGTCCAAAGTAGCAAGAAAAGGCAATTGCCGATTCACTTGTGGATACTGGTGACTTTGGGGTGGAAGCCCTGTCGGTAGACCAGTGGGACTGTATGCAGTCTGCCCCCAGAGGGAAGATCCTGGTTGGTTTGGTGGTGGTAGAATTGGATAGTAACACCAAGGATTTTGACCTTGAGTTTGAGTAGTGACCTGAGGTTGAGTAGTCTGACCGGAACCCCAAATAGGATTAGTCACACCTGGATATGGTTGGCCTGTGGTAGGGACAGCTTGCTGCCCCCCAGCATTTTGAGGAAAATGTTGCATAAGTTGATTCCAATACTGGGCCAATGCAGGAGGTATGTTTTTTCCTAAAGGTGAGGTTGGTCCCCCGATCACAGGGACAGTTCCACCCGGAATTTGTGTACCAACCGTAGGTTGCGTAGTAACTGTGTTATGTCTGGGAAAAGGAAAAGGAAATGTACTACCCTGACCACCAACAGGATTGTGCAAGTTTGGTGCAACAGTTGGGATAATGCTACTAGTATTAGGATTACCAGGAGGAAATGGAGGGAGTGTTAGGATGAAACCGAGAATAGGATGCCCAGGAAAATGAGGACCACTTGGAGAACCCACTGGAGTTTGTGGGGGTGTTGGATGGGAAACATTCAATGATGGATTCAATGCATGGTAACTAGGAGGCAAATTTGGATTAGCTTCAGGAGTTCTCTGGGTATTGATAGGAGGAAGAGTGGTAGCAATAATTCCAATTTGAACACTTTTAGTATTTGCAAGATGGGCCATATCGGAAGGAAGAACAAAATGATAAGTGGTAGTCTCGGGTGTAGTCTTTGGCTCAGGAGACACAGGAGGGTTGACGAGTTCGTAGACAGGGGATTCAGTACCAAACAAGACTCGTCAGAAATCACCTGACCAAAAAGGATCTTGGCCTACTACATCGTGAGAAGGCCTAGTGATTGATTCAGAAGATGTAACAAGAGTTTCTTCAGAAAGATGAAAACGTCCTGAAGTTCGTTCACCACGACGAATGCAATAATCCTCTACAGTATTGGTAATTCGAAATTCCATAAGAGGATCAGTAGGTTCTACTTGTGGCAGTGGTGTAACAACTTCTGGGACATCACTGATGTCCACATGTGGTAGAGTAACAAGGGGAATTTCACCCGGATGAGGAGAGTCCTCAGGGGTACCCTCAGGTGTTGTTGTGTGCAAAGTTTGTGAAGCTTCTGGATGTTCCAGAGACAAACCTTACATCCTACGTGAACGTCTTGGGGGAGCAATTGTAAACAATAAACCAACTCCACAACGAAAATCCTATGGTCAACTTCGAGGAACAAACAACACACCCTAGTAAACAAAATCTAGAAGCAATCACCAAGCAAACAATACCTTCTAATACCGAAGCCACTAGTTGGTGATGAAATCCAACGTCGCAACAACGAGATGAGAAGGGGTGGGGCTAAGGTGGAAAAGTTACGTTGACGACCTTCTTAACAGACTTACGCCCTGGTGAAAGCTCCCACACATAATCTTGGGTATACCCTCCAAGGATCCCGAGTGAGTTTGATCAATATCGATTCCAGGTACCGTGAAGACTTTCTCCTCCACAGTCACCTTGGGTAAGAACCTAGAGAGATAAGCCACTAAAGTCACCACAGACAACATTACAACCTGGGGAAACGGTTGTTAGTCCAATCCACATGCAAAGGTAGGGTATCTAGCCCGAAATCAACTCAAATGCTTCCACTCATAATTGTGGGTATACCTCGGAGTGACCCCCATAATACATGCAATCTCTACACCGATGCCAACAAAGCAGGGTTAGTAACTCTTCCAACATCAATGCGACCTAATGCTTGACCCTTGTGTTATAAGGGCTTCCCAGGACAATATGCTGCCAATGGAATTTTACACTTCCTAACTCAAGATGCTATTGTGTGTTTTTGAGCTTTTGGAGAGTGTGTCTCTCCTCCTACTCCAAAGCACTAACCTAGCTAAATGTTGTTGTAAAAGATCCCTAGAAAAGAGTTACTAGTTCAATTTTATTATTACGCAATGTTTTTACAGGTTGTTGTTTACTCAAAGGCAATGGAAATGAAACTTGTGATGTATGACTCTAACCCAAATAATGCAAGGATATGATGAAATAGAATTCTTTTCATTCGATGAATCCTATTTATGGGAGAGAGAGAACAATTTCCGAATCAAACTCAATACTACAATGCAAATGCAATGCTCAATTTCCTTTCAGATGCCAATGCAAACAATTATGTATCAATGGCAATTTCAATATGTCTTTTTCAAAACTTCAAAACTCTTAAAACTTTGATTTTCAATGTTCTCGCAAAAAGAAAAAACAAAACTTGAAAGAAAACATGCAGTTCACTTTCCAAGAAGAACTCTGAATAATGAGAAAAGAAAACCAAATTATAAAGACTCAAACAAACAACCCAAGCCAATACCTTCAATGAAAGCAAAAACAAAATCAAACCAAGGAGCTTCTCAATGTAAATGATTTTTTTTTCCTTTCGAACGAACAAGTACAAGAGAAACACCAAACACTCAACTCTCAACCAATCCCTAGTTCTCAGTGAGTCGGATACACTCAACTCTATAAGGCAGAGAGAATGACAATGCCAACAAAATCTAAGAAATGAAAGTCAAGTTTCAAAGGCAAGAAAAACCTAGAAAACCTAGATCAGTTCCAGCAAGCCAAATATAGCAAAAGATAGGTAAGTCACTGATTGAACAAGCCAAAGAGGTCCAAATGAACATACATGAGCTATTGACAGGGTCAAAACTTGAATTCAAAAAATTTCAAAAACTGTTCCCAGGCTAGTGTGGAACATAGTGCAGGAAACTATGGTTCTCACAGGCCACTTTCATGCAGCATGCGAACTATCCGCACTGAATTGTATATGCAGGGTACGAACAGTCAAGGTTCTCGCAGGCTGCTAATGGACACAGTGCGAGAATCCCTGAAACTAATGAAAATTTTGAAAGAGCAAGCAAAAATCAAATTGGCTTATAGACCCAGAAGGTCTCTCAGGGTATCCTGAGGACTCAAAGACAGACAAATCAAGACAAAAATGCAAACAGAGCAAATGGCCACAGAAAGTTCAAAAACCAAAAAGACAAAATGGATTATTCCCCAGTTGAGTCGCCAATTTTGTTATAGGATAAATCCGTAAGTGCGGACACAAACCGATATCCCTAGATCCACCTGGTATCTAGAACAAAATAGGGCAGAATAATACACTTTCCCTAGATCTAGCCTATTGAATGAACTAAGAGATAAGGGCTATGGACATACCTTATGAATGCTTTCCTTAGATCTTTGTTGTTCCCAGCTTCACTTCAATGCTCTCGTCCCATCCATATTACAACAAAACAAACCAATTGAAGTAAATACAAGTTAAGATATTCAATGACTAGTCTATACATATGATCAAGGAATTATGTAATAAAGTGACATCACCTTTATGGGAAAGGGACATATTGTTGTATTGAATTAATTGAAAGAGAAACTTACAACCTGAGCCTTGATGTCATAGGTCTCCTTTCGATGGCTTCTATCTCTGACACACACACTTTCTCATGCATGAAGAAAATCAACCACATGTGATGACCTTGCTGTTGTCTCTTGTTGTTGTAGCATCAGTCCTCCATACAGTCTTTCACTAATTCTCTAATCAAACTCTTGCTAACTTGCTGCTAACTGAATTTCTTCACTTAACCCTTTCCATGAACAATCTCCTCAATATATAGGAAGAGATAGATTAGTTACTTGGATAGGGAATGATCCCAAGATATCTGGAATGACAGTACTTGAATAACCACTCGAAAGCCAACTCATCCTTCTAGAAGATTCCCTTCTAGAAGGTTCAAGATCTTTATCTTTTTCCCCTTTAAGAGCATGTTCGCACCCTAACCATGAGTACAGTGCGAGAATTTCGCACCCCAGCTTAAGGTAGCCTGCGGGAAACAAGCATTCCCACAGGTGAATATATAAGTAGCCTGCGAACATTTTTCAAAATGTGAATTCTGGAAGAAGACAACTGTAACTTTTCTCAGGAAATTATTCTTGGTAAAGAGCTTAATTTTCCATCATCATGACATCATCATAATAACCAAATTTGTGGATAACAGATATATCCTTTGATCGTGAGGGTTTGAGGAGTGCTAATTCCAACCAATGGATTAGATGATATTGTGGGAGTCAACTCTTCAGAAGAAATATCTTATATGTTTTCATCTTGAGTTGGTTATTGTTCTTTTTCTTCCTCCTCTTCACAATCTATGTAGAATAATTTCTTCTCACCACACTTATGTCCCTTACTATACTTGTTGTCACAATTAAAGAATAAAACTTTTTCTTTTCTTTCCTCCAATTGCTGAGGTGTAAACCTTGTAGGTTGAGGTGTTTTAGAAGAAGGAACATTATCCTCTCGATATATGTTAGGAGTGGTCCTTCTAGTAGCCATAGCTAGATTTTTACTTTCAAAATTTCTCGTCACTCTAAATGCATTCTCTAATTATTTGGGTTCCCAAAGGCGAACCTCATGTTGAATGTTATCCTTTAAAGTTCCTATGGAATATATGTTAAACCTTTATATTCAATCATTGGAAGTTCTCAATGTGTTCCTCAATTGAACCCTTTTTCTTGAGATTTATCAATTGGATAAAGAAGGTATTACTCCTTATATCCTCATAGTATGTTATCATTTCTTCCATCAAAATTGTCCAACTGGAGAGTGATTTGCGAGAATAAATACACCGATACCACACAAATTGATTGGGTTCTAAACATAAAGAAGTAATTTGTACCTTTTGTGTGTGTCGCACATCATGTAGATCAAAGAACTTCTCCATCTGAGGTATCCATGTGATTGGATCCTTGCCATAAAACTTCCTCATATCGATATTAGGAAAGTGGTTGGTCTTCAACCCATAGTTGGAGTTTCTCTAATCTTGATTCATCTTCCTTGTGTCCTCATCATGAATTTCATGTGAAATTTTTTCACTTTCACGTGGAATCTCTATTAGAAAAATTATTAATCCGTCCATGATCTCCCTTTTTAAACCATCCACATTAGTATCCATTATTTCCTCGAACTTAGCTTCAGTTGAATCCATCATCTCTTGTACTTCATCTTTTTTTACAATATTATTTTGTAAATCATTTATGTCCCTGCACATTTCTTCACCTTCATCAAGAGTCCAAGTAGGACTATCTAAAAGATTGTTTTGTGTAGAAGTTCCCTTTTTTGGTGGCATGTTGTCAAAGTATCACTTTTAAACCTTGATTTCTAGGTGGTTCTACTAGATGATATTTCTTCTGCTGTATCTCCAAAATTTCATCCCTTCTAGGTCCAAATATTTTGTTCTATAGTCATTTGATATGTCTTCTCTGCAATTCCATTGGCCTGATCAAAATTGGATATGCCAAGTGGAATTTATGGTAACTTCCCCACACCTTGAGGATTTTTGGCCCTTCTAGGAGAGTGCACTAGTAAAGCATGCCAAGGGAAAATTATATGATATTTCATTATGAAACGTGCACCAGAAATACTAGATACCGGCCAATATACAATGCAACTTGTCTCACTTAATTTGGATACTCATTGAAGAAATATCATTGTTTTACTCGGAACACCTATTTCAGACTAGTTAATATGGCTAGTCGGCTACCTTATCTTACAGAGGGTGTATCTAGAAATGTAGGATGAAACACAAGCTGAATGTTTTATCAAAGTTACATTTATGATTTCTGTGAATATCCTCCGAGTTTCAGAGTCTGAAACTTCACAGAAATTGTTTTATAGAGAAAATTCGGAGAAGGATAAATTCAAGATGATTCCATAACCTTGTCTTACATTAGCTATATCTCTGAAAGTGTAAGGCCTCAGGTGCTGAAATTTTAACCTCAAGTACTTTGATCCATATAATAAACATCGTCCAATCAATTCCATCTAAAACATCATATAAAAACAATTATAGAGAAAAATCCAAGGTGTCTCGGATGCAGTAGAGAAACCCCAAGACCTTGAGCTCTAATACCAAATTTTAAGAACCAAATACCAAAATAGCATAAAAATCCTTAGAATAAGTACTCAATGCCTTGAAAAATAGAGAATTTCAGATAATAATCCTCTTCGATGGGGAAACCTCCTTATACACCACATAAATTTACAAATACAAGATGATTCCAAATGAAAAATTCTCGGTATATATAGGAGACTAGCAGGTACAATTACAACTATTGGAGAAAATCCAACCTAAAGAAAATAAAAATACTAATGTAATATGCCCCAATTAAGGGGTATTGTGCCACTATTTAGGGCTTAACACTCAAATTTGTTATTTCCCTCTTTCGACCATGGTCGAGGGCCCAAGTTTTTTATTTCCCTACCAAAACTATGGTTAAATCCATGACAACAATCCATACTTTGTAACACATATTAATGACACCCATAACTAACTCCGAGGAAAAATATCGATGAGTGAGGGATTGTTTTATTGTGTGTTGGTTTTGTTCACAATGCTTGTTCTTGAGAATGTGAAATTAGAGATTATAGGTCATTTTTCCTCCTTTGAACATGTTAAGACATCAAAATCGATTCCTAGTGTAGAAGACCCACTCATGGCACCCATATCCTACTCGAAGACTTGTAATGAACTCCTACAAAGGTATCATATGTTGGTTTAAGGACTCATTCAAGGACCTTGAGCTGGCTCACTGCAGCTCGTGGCTACATACCTATTGGTTGCACTCTATACTATTGCTAGGCCATGATCTATTCTGTAGGTGACCATTTTTTGAATTTTTTGAGTTGCGTACTTTTAGAGGTATACTTTGGATAGGTATATGAGCCTATAGGATGTCTGGTAGCCTTGATTTGATCCTTGGTAGAGTATCTTGTTTGTTTTTTTCATCTCAAAGTGAATTTGAAGTGATTGAGTGTTTTTCTTAGATTGCTTTTAATGTGAGATTGTTCCCTAGAGAGTAGTGACCTAGGTTGCATCTCTAGTGGGTATTTTCATATTCAATAGTGTCTGTTTTTTCCCTTAACATTCATTTTGTGTGTGTTGAAATGTTTTTCATTTCTATATCCTTCTCCAAGTTTTAGGTATTGGTATTGTATAAATATTGGAGTGTACTTGTTTGCATCTACCAATATCATAAAACCTTTCATTTGTTGTTTTTGCTAGTTTGATTTGCATGTTCATTTTATTTATCATATTAAGAAAATTCAATTTCAAAGTGTTCTATGGTAAATCTTTAGAGTGACTTAGAGATTGTATTTGTGTGATTAGTTTTTGAGGATTTTCCCATTTTCTTTGATTGGCTCGAGTAGTTAATGAGAGTGTGAGGTTTCCATTTTGGTTTAGAAATATGAAAAAGAAAAAGATATCTTTCTTTCCTTTAGACAGACTTCATCGAATGGAAAAGTTAAATTTCTTGCATACATACTTTTTCTTCATTTGGATTGGAAAGTATCAAAAAAATCACACAAGTTGAATCTATTTCTCTTGACTAATCAATAGCCTCAGACGAAAAAATGCTTAATTTAAAATTTTAGACCTTTTTCTTGATAGCATACCGCCACTAGATTAGGATTTAGGGCCTTAGAGTAGGGTTGGAGTGTAAATTATCCAAACCTAGAATTCACTAGTGCTTTCATAAACCCATTGCCACAATGAGTGCTTGCTGAAAATATCCTATAACACACAAATTAAGCACACGGTCGCATTGAGGAAAGTAGAGTAACATATACTCTTCTATTGTCTCTATGTTTCTTGAAATACTTGGAATACTATGTGTATGGAGGTTTCGAAAGTTTCCAGATATCTCTAGGAGGTAGCACTTATCGAAGCTTCTGGATTAGTTTTCTTTCCCATACATGTGGTTCAACCTAGGGCTATAAACTCGGTCATCAATTGTGAGGTGGTCACCATAGTATCCTTTCCTAGGTATATACAAAGGTGAAAATAGGTGGGAAGTTCCTACGGTACCCAAGTCAAGTGTTGAACCTTTGTTTCAGTTTCCCTGGAGGTTGCCTATCTTGACCAAGCTACTTACACTAATAGGGGCTATTACATGTGGGTTATTGTAATTCTCTCTCACACCTAATCTAGCCAATATTTTGGGTAATTGACATCCCATAAAAGGTTGTTTTTAATATGTTCCCTTCATCCATTGGTTTTCTTGTTGATATCCTATATTCACTAGGGGTTTTCTCCTTGGTTATGTGTCCAAGTAGGGCATTGGTTGATTGTTGTTTCTTGTCATAATTGATTTGGATTATTTTTTAGGAACGATATGAAGGAAAAAATATAAAAGAGATATAACAAAGAAATACATAGAGATATGGAAAGGAACACAGTAATACAATAAATCTCATATTCTATTAATGAATGCCTTAAATACAAAAGACTGTAAAATGAAAAAACACACAAGCTAGCTAGAATTGTGGTAACTTATCTTTGAGAGGAGATGTGTTGGCTACACTCATTCGCACTAAGTGATTACAATGAGGCTCCAAAATACTATTTAAAATAAAGAATAAATGATAAAACACTAAACATAAAAAAATCTAACTGTAGGAGATGAAGCACCAAAAGTTATGTAGGCCCCGATGGGGTAAGTTGGTACATCAACTTCCCATGGTCGTAACTTTTGCATACGATATTCGTTTTAGGGACATGATAGATCATTGGAAATAACTATCCAAGAAATACATATTTTTTCATCACACCTTGGCCAATTTCTATACTGTGACAGTTTCGTGCCCAAAAATGTTATTTAGGGCCTCAAAACGACCTTGAAAGTTTAGGACTCAGAAAATTGTAGAAAAAATGCCAAAATAGAAAATTGTATTTGAACCGCTGTAATAGGTGGGTGACCACTGATATCCACATAGATAATTCCTCCCTAATTAGGAAGAAATGGTATCCATTGCATCAAGTCCCTGCATCAGATGATGAAACTTCTGTTGAATCTGACCCCTGGTGAGCCACTTTCCCTGATGAAGAAATTTCCCTGCTTTGACGACCTAATGGATTTTGATAGTTTGTTGGTGGGTTTCCTTTGTATTGGTGTCCATGATATGATAAAATGTATCCTATTTAATGTAGGAAGGATTTATTTATGTAGGGTCCAACTATTCAGACATATCTGAAGTGTCCAAGAGAGGTGGAAAACATGGTTGAAGTAGTTCCACATTAAATAATGGCTGGAAGCCAAGGAAATGAGAAATACTTAATTCAAAAGAATTCTCACCCATAGAATTGGTGATGGTGTAAGGATTGTATTAGAGTGGGAGAAACTTCCACTAGGTTCCTTTTATGCTCTCTTTCTACAAATGCAACCATACATTATCTCCCACCTGAAATTTGTGTGGTACCCAATGTTGATCGTGGCGTTGCTTGTATCCGGCATTGGCCTTCTACACAATATCATGAACTTGTTGTTGGATATTGTGGATGTGATCAACATATGTGGTTGTATTATGAACCTCATTCATGGCATGGGGGGACTCTTCATGTAGGACATCAATGGGAAGAGCTACGTCAATGGGAGCCAATGGTTGGAACCCCAAACACACCTGAAAAGGGTTGTGGCCAATAGATTTGCTGAGGGATATATTGTAGCTATGTTGAACAAAAGGAAGGATTTCATACCATGAGAATGAATGGTTGAAATTATATATCCTCAGGATATGAATAATCATCTTGTTGACTACCTTTGTTTGTCCATAAATGTGTCGGTGGAAGGAAGTTGATTTGGTCCACTTGGTGCCCATCGTTGACCATAGTCTGGACCAAAACGTACTCAGGAACCTACTGTCTTGAAATGATATAATAGTTTGTGGGAGCCTAAAATGAATCCAAACACGTGTGAAGCATAGCTTGGAGGTGTCCTCCACTGTGATTCTCATCTTGCAGGGTGCCAAAATTTCCATCTTAGAGGATCGATTGATGACCATGAAGACACAGTCATTCTCATGCTTGGTTGAAGGAATAATAGACATGTAGTCCATGGATATGGACTCCCAAGGCCTATCCAGAGTAGGCATAGGGGTGTATAGCACCTGTTTCTTGATGGCATGCTTGGAAATGGTCTAGGAATTGTTCCCTATTGTAATGAGCTTCCTAGATTATCTTGGAATGCTTGCTTGAAGGAACACATAGATGGCTCAAACGACATAAAAATTCATCCTAGATATGAAAGTTGGGAACTATTTTTACTGCACTCAATGTCTGATAGGAAGTAGAAATTTCAGAGTCATTATTTTACAATTGTGGCCATCCAGATATTTCATGTCCATAGGAGTTAAGAACTATAGTTAGCACTGCCAGTAGGGGACGACTGAGGAAATATTCGAAATGCTTCTTGCTACCCTTCTTGTACTTGACATTCAAGTGGAATTGTTGTAGGTACATGGACCACTTCTGATGGAGATCATTTTATAACTTCCCTTTTTCTACATGAATTCCAGAGGCCTGTGATTAGTGTAGATGATTGTTTCCTTTCCCAGAATGTAATGCTTACACTATTGACATGCCTGCATAATGGAGTACAACTTTTTGTCATAGGTGGGGTATCTACAAATAAAATTAGATATAGTTTCATTTTTATAGGCTATCGAATGCCTCTTCTGAGTGAGGAATGCACCAATAGCATAATATGAATCATTTGTCTCAATCGCAAATGATTGTTGCAGGTCTGGAAGAATGAGGACTAGTGCTAAGAAAAGGCAAAATTTCAATTCCTTGAATGCTTTTTGTTGGGAAGTGGACCACACAAACTTGGCCTTTGCACCACCCTTGGCCACCTGGCTTAGGGACCAAGTGCTATGAGATAACCCCAACAGAAGCCACTGATAAATATGGAGAGGCCCAAGAAGCTGTATAGCTAAGTTCTTATCTTTGGGGTTGGCTAATCGCGAATGACTCGGATCTTGGTTTGATCCACATGTACACCCTGCTCATCGATGATGTATCCAAATATTAGATTAACTGCATGTTGAAGGAACACTTCTATAAATTGGCATATAACTTATGTTATCGAAACGTGCCCAATACATGTTGAATATGATCCAAATGTTCCCCCCAAGTTTTTTTAAAGATGAGGATGTCATCCAAATATACAACCACAAAGGAGTTTGTGAATGGTCGTAATACGTCATACATCATCTGCATGAATGTGGGTAAAATCATGAATTTGGGTAACACTTTTGTGAGAATCAGGTCGTGAAAATTCCTAATGGCATGTTTTCGGCTGAAATTTAAATCTAACGACACCGTTGAAAAATATAACACAAATTTTAAATCAACCAACAATTTTTCATTAAAACTAAATTTCAGCTGAAAAATACTAACTTTCGACCGAACTATTAGTTTGATCGAAAACTTGTAAGTATGACACTTTTCATAAACGTATGTGTTCACTTCAGCTTACTCCAACTTGGGGAGGAGCAGACTCCTTAAAATATTATGAGTCTGGTTTCATAACTAGTACTGACATTTTCAAGATTGAATATACTTTCTTTTGATACAATTTGCTTTCAATTTAATTGTTATTTAATAATTTTAGTTAAATTTATAAAAACAAGTGTCTGCATATTATTTTTAGATGAAATAATGATTCAATGAAATGAAAAATCAATATCTTCAATAATACATAGTAAACAATTATGGAAAATTTATATTATGGAACCTTTCATTGTCCTCTTCAAAAATGTTCTTTTATATTTTACTTTTAAATAAAAATTAAGGTAGGTAAATGGTGTCAATCTAAATGTGTTTAAAATATGCAACTTTTTAAGATTGGTCAAATTCAAAAAATTATAGTAATTATAATATTCATCCATTGTCTTAAAAAATATAGCCATACTTTAATAGAGTCTGTATAGATTGTTACAACATATATATTTTTTTCATAATCAAAATTTTGATAATGAGTAAATTAGTGTCAACAAACATAACTCATTATAAAAGCCTTCATTTTTAAGGAACATACTATCAAACAATCACTAAAATGACATATCAAATGTCAATAAAAAAATTTCAAGAAATAATCAATAGGAAGTTAACAAAATTCATTACAAGTTTTTTTTTTACTGTAAAGTGAAATTATAAATAAAAAAATATTCGTGTTTACCATAAGTTGAAAAACTTCTGAAAATATATTTCATTTCTCAAAAAACAAGGAAAATAGACACACAGATTTATGATTTTATCCCAGGGCATTAGTGAAGATGAAAGACATGACCAACCACTCAAAGAGGACTTCTTTAGAGCTGGAGGTTTTCTTCCACACATCATTTTTCTCAATCGACACCTGGTGGTAGCCTAACTTTAGATCAATCTTGCTAATAAATTTGGCTCCCTTGGGATGATAGAGAAGATCATCAATACGAGGAATTAGGTATTAGTTCTTGAATGCCATCTTGTTTAGGGATCTGTAATCAATACAAAGTCACCATGTCCCATCCTTATTATGTACCTGAATGATTGGGCTAGTGCAAGGTGAGAATATTGTTCTCATGTGGCCCTTCATAATTAGTTCTTGATTTCTTCATTCTCCATAATATAATTCCTGTATAAAGGGCCATTAGGAAGAGGATCACCAGGTGTCATATCAATGGAGTGATTTACCTGACAGTGCACATGAACCACAATAAGAGAGGAAAATATTTCTTTGTAATCCTTTGTTATTTCGTTGACCTGTTGCTTCTGTGCAAAGAGACCTCGTGAAAAGGTTTTAGGTTTGGAAATATCCTGACTTGAGAGAGCACTGTTATGCCTTGCTTCATAGAGATCAAAGAAACCACAATTTTTGGGACTACCTATATTACCTTGTAGATTTGATCTCCCAAAGTAATATTGACACTACAGGGCCTATATTCATAAACAACATGATTCTTCCACATATATGACTGTCCTAGAAAAAAATCACAATATTCAATGGGGGAATATCACACAATACCTCATCTTTGAAGGGTTTTATGTTGTAGTGTAGGAGACATTTTTGGAACTTGGTTGACACATATGTTTTGTCCCTAGCTAAGACAATAGATGGTGTATGGGTAAGGATGTGGAATCGTTTTTAGGTTCAACCTCTTGACAACCTATATTGAGATCAAGTTCTTTTGGCTACCACATTCAATAATGAAATGGATTGGGGTTCCCTTCACCCATATCTCTAAGTGTAAAAGGTGTTCCCCTTCTTCAATATCCTTTGGTTCCTCTAGATGGATTCTTGTGGTAGCAACGATGACATTGGGTTCTGTATCAATTATTTGTCCTCCCTTTTCTATTTTTGAATCAGAGTATGATTCAACATATGACCCTTCTAGGGATTTTGTCTCATCCAACAAATATTGTTTGGAGTGACAATCATTAGTATTGTGTGAAGGGATTTTGTGGAACTCACACCATTTTCCAATGTCCTTGTTCGACTTCCCATTTCCCTTCTCTGCCGGTGGATTGGGATGGTTATCCCGGGTTTGGACATACTTGATATGTCCTTTGGATTGGGATTTAGGGCCACTCTTACCATACTTTGTCTATTGCATATTTGCAGACCCAAACTCCTTCTCTTTTTGTTGCTTGAACTTCTACTTGATTTTGATAACATATTGGTAAGTGACTCCCAATGATGAGATGTCCAAAAAATCCATTTTAGTTTGCAAGTAACTATGCAAAGCCCCTCGTTATTTTAGAATTAGATGCTACTTAGAGTATTTGATACCTAACTTGGTGTGAAATGTAGGAAAAGTATTGGTGAAATATGACACTATTTGGCCCCTCTCTTGGCATAGATTGGTCCATCTCGTGTATTTCTCATCATAACTTCCAATAGGATAATATCGTTCCTTGAGGGAATCAACAAACCTTTCCCAAGTGGGTCATGGACCAAAAACTATAGACTCATCCTCGACATGTTTCTCACAGTAATTCTCCCACAAATATATGACATGGGGAAGGGACTTAAGGAGCGTGAAGGTGATATTTTCACTATTCAAAAAATTGTTGGAAGAGAAATAACTCTTTAGCAGATTTAACCATTTTTCCAAAGCATCAATGCACATCTAGCCTTCAAATACAAGAATATCAAAGTTAACTTGTACCTTGAAGGGATTCACACCTACGAAGTGAATTCTGGTTGACAGTGCCTCCATTGTTGTCGGTAGTCGTTGAAGGATTTGGGAAAAATTATCCATCATCTCGTTCCTCTATTGCACGAGGGATTCCTTGAGAAATAGCTTGAAATGATATCTTGTCACATCGTCACTATTTTCTTCCACCATGGAAGGTTGATTGGGAATGAGAGAGAGGTTTTCCTGAAGATAAACAAGCTCAAGACCCAACTCTCTATACCTTGAACTCGTCAGGAACATGCACTACGAATGACAAGTACCGGATCGCTCGGAAACCATCGATCTAGATTATTTTTTAGGAAGAATATGAAGGAAGAAATATAATAGAGATATAAAAAAGAAATACACAAATATATGGTAGGGAACATGGTAATATAGTAAATCTCATATTCTATTAATTATTGTCTGAAATACAAAATACTCTAAAATGAAAAAACATAGAAGTTAGCTAGAATGGTGGTAACTTATCTCTGAGAAGAGATGTTTTGGGTATGCTCATTCATAAGAAGATGATTACAATGAGGTTGCAAAGGAAATTTTAACATAAATCATAAATTAGAAAACACTAAACATAAAAAAACCTAACCCTAAGATATGAAGGGTCAAAATTCATGTGGGCCCCGATGGGGTAAGTTGGTACATCAACTTCTCGGTGTCATAACTTTCTCTTACAATATAGGTTTTAGGTGCACAATGGCTCATTGGAAAGAACTATATGAGGAATACACATTTTTCCATAACACTCTATCTAAATTCTATAGTGTGACAATTTCGTTCCTAGAAACTCTCTTTAGGGCCTCAAAACGACCCCTAAAGTTTAGGACCCAAAAAATATATTAAAACTACCAAAATGGAAATTGGTCTTTAAGACATTTGAATAGGTGCGTGGCCACCGATATATACCTATATCAATAACAAACTGTATTAATTGTGTTAAACCAACTTCTTCACCAGTCGTATCGACAACATGAACTTTCTCCTGAAGCGAAGGAACAACCGCCTATTAAACAGAGCATGGTAAGTGACATAGATCCTGTAGAGTTTGAGAGAGGATATGAGGAGAGTGAGAAAGTAGAGGTTGAAGTGGTTGAAAAAATTCCTCCACACAATTTTAACCCTCCTTTAGTTGGTCCTTTCAACCCCATGATCCTTAGGGTAAGGGAATATTTTAGTGAGATTTTTTTATTTTTCAATGATCCTCACATGATGTTGGGCACAAGTGTCTCATAGAGTATGGTTGAGACTTCAATATCATTTACAGGGGTCATAGGAGAAACCTCCACGATGTCCTCCTTTCCATCTGTTACTTCCATAGGGCCTACACTATCTTTTCCCAGTTCATAAAGTGTCTCCATTTTGGGAATGTTAGTAGTAACTTATTTTCCTTCCATGAGTGTACCAAGCATTAGCCCATGCATTAGACATGTTTTAATTCCCATAAGTGGATTTCCTTCTACTTCTGTCATTCCTATAGGCATCCCAACAATGTTGAATTCTCGTTTCCCTCTTGGTTGGAATATTGTTCATAGCAGGAGTGAGGTTGTTCCTAGTCAAGATGGCCGAAATAAAATTTCATGGGTATTCAACATCTCATGGAGTAGCACACCTATACCCAAAAATCCTAATACTTCTAGTTGTACCTTTATTCCTAGGGGTATTTATGGTCCAATGAGTGGTTATCCTTTTAGATATACTTATTTTCCTAGGGCCCCTTCCCTTGAGGGTATTTATGGTCGAGGGGGTGGTATTCCTTTAGGGTATGCATGTATTCCTGGAGTTAGATATCTAGGGGGAATGTATGGTCCTAGACGTAATAATGTTTATGGGAGTCTATTTGTCCCTAAAGGCAACCATCCCAGGGGAATGTATGGTCCTAAGAGTATCAATATTCCTAGGAGTTATTTTATTCCTTGGGAAAATCATCCTGGGAGTGGATGTCCTTTTGGAAACCAGTATCCCATAAAAATACGAATATGGGGGGACCTTAGGGTCCATATAGTCCTCAAAATTCTTCATGTTTTAACTAGAACCCATTTTTCAACATGCAATTTCCTTTCTTGGTGATGTTAGAATTTCTATACCTAATCTAGATGTGTTCTTGAAGAATCCAAGTACACATCCCCTCCTCCTTTTGTTGAAGTTTTTTCTTCTATAGAAGGAGCATATTTATATCCATTCCCTCTCTCAACACATTTGGATATACATTGATTCATGTAGTGCTCGTCTTTTACGCATATCGAACATACCTTTACAAACTTTCCAAGAGATTTAGATCTACCTTGAGATTTGGATCTCCCACTCAAGGAATTAGATATATTTCTTTCCTAGGAGATTCCTCTTGCAAATAATGCATATATTATTTGTCCTTCCACGTTCTTCTGCCTCATATCCTTCGACAACAACGATTAGACCACATCATTGAAACTTAAAGTAGTTGTATCACTACATATGGCCACATCCAGACTATACCACGAGTCTAGTAAAGAGAAAAATAAATTGATACACTTATCCTCATTAGAAATATCAATATCAAAATACAATATTTGACTTACCATGGTATTGAAGGTGTTCAGATGCTTTGTCACTGAATCTGTAGCTTTCATCCTTAGGTTAAATAGCTTCTTTCGCATGAAAAAATTTCTTACCAGGGACTTTGATTGATACAAATCCCCTAACTTAACCCATAATGGGTTGGTTGTAGTTTCCCCTGAGACATTCATAATACTAAATCTGAGAGACATATCCAGATTATTCTCCTCAACTGTTGATCCTACTTTACTCGGTATTCTACTGATATTCTTGTAGGCATAGTAACTAGATACACAATGATACACTGATGTTTGTCCACCAAGAGATCTTCCATTTTGAGCTTCCACAACTCTAAAATTTTCCCTTTAAATTTCTCGATCTATATTTTTGAACTTCTAACCATTTTTTTTCACCTGAAGAATCGATATTGCAGATATCCCATTGTAACAAGGTTTACCAAATACTTGATCCAACACCCCTAAATATAAAGGCATCCCCTTGAAGCCAATAAATGGTATGATACCAAATGTGTATTTTAATGTAGTATAATAAATTAATGAAAATATATTCTTAGTAAAAATATAAAACAAACAATGGCACACACACACATTACATATATATTTTACCCTGGAAACCCAAACCGGGAAAACCAACAACCTGTTTGGAGACACACCTCTAATATTATATCCATCAAGTGTTCATTGTTTACAATACAATACATATATAGGATCCCATGACATCCAAAACCCCTATTCCATTGAATTGGATTAGTCAACAACTATAATCCCTTAACTGGAATGAGGAAAACATCGATGAAAACCATGTGCTAAAAAACCATTAAAAAATTTATGTAAAAAATGCCAAATTGTTATCGGGGGCCACTGCCTACGAACCCGCATGCAAGATGGCTCCCACCTACCTATGATCCCCCATGCACCCAACATAATGAAAACACTAATTCTAGTTATGTAAAGAATATAATAATTTGTTTCTCTTGAAGTCCTACAGAGCTTGTCGATAGAATGTAAGGAATTGTTGTGAGTGATAGGAAGGGTTGACCCCTCAGACTCCATTTAAATTATGTTTGACTTTGACCAATCTTGGCATAGGCTGTCCCACCAAATTTATTTTAAAAATAAATTAATATCACGTGGGAAAAAAATCTATTGAATGGTTTTTGATGAAGGAACCTCCACTTCTATCATTTCCATCTCATGTTATAAATCTATCATCTCTCCAAAGATTTATCCATAAAAGAACATGCCATTTCGTCCACATGTTATTATCGCTATATTACCCATCGATTTAGGTGGTAAGAATGTCTTCGTCGAGGTGGAGGTGGTCAATTCCTCTTTAGAGTATAACCTTCTACTGGATCTCACTTATTTCTATGAGATGATAGATGTAGTCTCATCATTATTTCAAGTCCTTCTCTTTCCTCATCAAGGGAATATCGTGACCATCAATCAACTTGCATACTACACACCTAACGTTATGAACAATGTGGGCTCCAATATTACCTTTGTTAGTGAGTCCAAGAGTGCATAAATGAGTGTCCAAATATGGAAGTTTAAATAATCTTCCTTAATATATATATTTAACCTTCCCATACCACCTCCTTCTACCAATGTGACTCATATTAATATCATATCTTCAGTCAAGAGTGTATCCCACCGGTATTTTAATCATTGGATGGTACCTTTTCCTGAGAGAGTAGAGTATCATAGAGCTCACATGATTCTCACATAAGTCAATATTTCCTATCAGGTGATCCAATCAACATTTGTTGGCCCTAATCTAAATCTTCAATAGGAAGTGGAATTTGATTAGTATTTTGTGCTTACTTGGGCCATCACTCCTCACCCTAATTTGCATGAATTCATAGAACTTGAGCTACATTCGCATGAGACCATTATGGAATGATATAGGTGGAGATCACTTACCACCCACCTATTCCACTAGCTCAAAATATAGTTTCCATCTTGATAGTTTTTTACCATTTTTTGGGATCTTAAACTTCTAGGGCCATTTTGAGGCCCCAAATGACATTTTTTGGCCTAGAAGTGCCCAAAAGATATCCAAAGGCATATAATTGACCATTTGAAATGTGTACTCATTGGATATACCTTTATTATGGGCTACTGAACACCCCAAACTGAGATTTCATGCAAAAGTAATACCCTTGAAAAGTTGATGTATCAACTAAGTGGATGAGGGCCAACAAACCTTTTAATGATTCATCTCCTAGTGTTAGGGTTTTGGATTTTTAGATTTTCTCATCGATTATTTATGTTAAAATGTCTTTCAAACCTCATTTTAATGGTACTCTTTCCAATCGACGTAGCCATCACATCTCTTTTCATATAAAAGAAACCACCATTCTAACGAGTTTATTTCACTCTACATATTTACAGTTGTTGCATATTTTGTTCATTAATAGAAACTGAGCATTATTGTATCACTATGTTTCTGCCATATTTATGTGTTTTATCTTTTCCCATCATAAATCTATATTAGTGGTATCATGGTTTTCTTCTCTTTATCTATTTCTCTATGCATGTCCCCAACGAGGCCAATGTATAAGGAGTTGGGACCCGAACTACTTGAGCGTTTGAAAGACCATCCTCGCTAACCCCAATGACCTCCCATTGTGCAAGAAAAGAGACATGTTGGAGTAGGATATCATATTCATATTGTTTCTAGAGGAAGCCCTCATGTCATAGAGGGACGAGATGATGGAAATTATTTCCCAAATCCTTCGACAATTGCCAAAACAAACCAACCAATTTTCATCGAGAGACCACTTTAGGGGTGACACCCCTTTCTAGGTACAATTTAATTTTGATATTCCCATATTTGAAGGTCAAATAGATACAAATTATTTGTAAAAATGGTTAAATATACTACATGTTTATTTCTCTATACATGGTTATTCCGATAGGAAAAATATCTCCTTTCTTTTATGTAAGGTTGTCCCCTATGTCAAAAATTGGTGGGAGACTTACAATGAGAAAAATTCCATGGAGGAGTATGGAAATTTTGAGGTCGAACCCACTTGGTAAAATTTTATGTATGTCATTAAGAAAAAATATTACCCTATTGGAAACTATGGCAAGTAGTACACAATATGGACCACATTGCGTCAAGAGAGGGACCAAACAATGTTAAAGTTCAAAAATACCTTCCACACCTTGTGCACCAAGATAGGTATCAAAGACTATAAGCATCATCTGGTTCTAAAATAACATGGGGGTATACATAGGTACATCCAAACAAAAATGTATTTTCTATATATATCGTCACTGGGAGGCTCTTATCGATTTGTTGTTGAAATCGAGAAAAAAATGAAGTAGAGGAATAAGTGGTAGTTTGGATATTAAAATGCATCACAATAGAAGCAAGGAAAAGGCATACTTACCCTAGATAATAAAGGAAAATGAAAGTATGAACAACCTAAAAACAACTATCCTAAATTGCAGGCACAAAAGGGTAATGTGAAGATGAAGAAAGACATCACAAAGTGGTGCTAGTTCAACAAAATCCCCCAACACAACATTGATGGATGTCGCTCGAAGCAGTCATTGGGGGTTGAGATAAAATACTTAGAGTTAGATCTAGTATTTGACTCTGATAACTATCCAACAAAGGGGAAGCATATAATTTATGTAGAACCTATCCCATAGTCACTACCACCAAGGTCCAACCAAACGAACTAGAAGATTTTTAGGAAGGTGAGTGTCTTTTTCACTCACAGATGTGGGTGGAGGGTGCTTCACTACATTTCATTGTTGATAGAAATGGAAAAAATACCCTACTCTCAACAAAGGTCATAAAGAGGTTGGATTTGTCAACAACACCATATCCACATCCATACAACATCGGGTGGCTCAGCTAAGTACAATATCTATGAGTCATCCAATAGTGTCTCTATCCCTATGGAATCAATCCCTTCAAGGATGAGGTATTGTGTAATGTCACCCCACTTGAAGTTTGTGATGTTATTTTATGCCAACCATATACATGGAAAATTCATGATATATATGAATCTAGACCTCATAATTCCATTGTTACTTTGGGTAGAAAGTTGTACATGATACCAGAGGTAGCTACACCTACCATAATTTCTTTAGTCTTAGCTAAGAGGTGTAGGAAGTTCATCTCCTAGATTGGGAAACTTTTCCTCTTCATGATTCACTCTTAAGGTGAGTTAAAGGTCATGGGCACATCCATGGCCTCCACACAAGGATTATCTATGTAGCATAAGAAAGTGGACAATGTAATGGAATAATACAAAGACATCTTCACCTTACCTACTAAGGTGCCTCTACATTCTTAGGTCAACCATTCAATCCCTAGCATGCCTTTACCTAATGGGTTGGTATATAAACTCTCTATCCTAGAAAATGAGGAGATCAAGCACCAAATTCATTATCTTCTCCAAAAAGGGAACATTTGACAAAGATACTCACATTGTATAATCCCAATCATTCTCTTGCATAAGAATGATGAGACCTGGTGATTCTGTATTGATTACAAAGATATGAACAAAATCACAATTAAGAACTAGTACCCAATTCCATGAATTTATGGCCTTCTCGACCAAATCCAGGGAGCCAAATAATTTAGTAATATTGATATGAAGTTTATCTACCACCATATCTCAATAGAACTGACTGATGTATGGAAGACTGCTTCCAATTCTAAAGAATTTTTTTTCGAGTGGATGGTCATGTACTTTGTCTTGAAGAATTCCCCAAAAACTTTCATGAGGTTGATGGATGACATATTTGATCCGGATTTAGGAGAGGAATGAAATGAAACCACAGATTTATAACATTAACATAGATATAAAGTGAAAAATAATAGAGATACAGTAAAAATTCACTTCTATTAATGATCTGAAAATAGAAGGCTGACTTGTTATGCTATGCAAGAATCCTCTACCTCATAAAATAAATCCTAACATGACCTTGCTTCATGTGTTAAAATGTGCAAGAGGGTTTATGTGTTTAGTTTATGCTTCTTCTTTGCAATGTGCATGTGTGAGGAATGTTCTTTTAAATGCTTAAATATGTGTTATAAACAAATACACAGCAATATAAAGTGCAACAAATAACACAACAAACTCACAACAATACCAATATGATAAAGGAGTTCACCCCTCTCTGAGCTACATCTCCTTGAGCCTCCTTCAATGGACTTGGCTCTTTGGGATTAGTTTGTCAAATGCTCTTTACAAGATGCTGCTCATCTCCAATGGATTTATAGACTGTACCATTGGATTCATAATACATAAAAACCCCAAAAATGACTATTAAAACTCTGCAAATGGATCTTGTCTCATCCAGCAATGACATCTTCTACATGTGGCCTCCAATCTTCCTTGAGCTTCAATGGAGCCAAAATACCTGTATAAGTCCTCCAATGGATCTGAAACCTATCCCAATGTGTTCATAGCACAATAATCAATCAAAAATGACTATTCAGTCTCAGAAAATGGACATGGGCTCATCTGAGCAATGCCTCAAACAATGAGGGCTTTAAGGCTCCCTAGAGCTTCCTCAAGCTTCAATGGTTAAAAAACTGCACAGGGAGTCTTCAAATTCCTATGAAAACATCACCAATGGACTCAGAACGTCCAAAAACCCCTAGCTAGGCTTTTACAGCACCTGATTTGGTCAAAAACTGAAGAAGTTATGCATTTTGCCATTTTTCTCCTTCAGGCTCGTTGTCTCCTGTTCGCCATTTCGCACGTGTGGGTGAATGAACCCAGCTTCAGGCGTTTTTTGTGCCTAAACTCAGCCTCCACATGCATCCCGCAATTGGTGCCAATATGTCGAACAGTTACCCGGAATCAAGCCCCCAAGGACGGAGGTGTTGGGCGCATGGGGCCATGTGGCCACGTTCCCCGCGCAAAAATAGGCCCTCGTTTAAACAAATCACTGTTGAATTGACAAGTGGCGGGTGCATGTGTGGGTGTATGTTTTAAAAACCAAAACAAAAAACCCCTCGTGCAATTGATAGAGGGTAGGGTCACATGTTTTAATACGATGGAACCGTGGCTTTACAAAACATAGCCCACGCGCATATATAATACAGTCATGTGTTGTTACAATAACACCACGGTACAAATGTTAAAACCCGTGGCTCATTTTTAATACACCCTCGTGCCATTTCAAACGGTGGTCACATGGCATACAAACTGTAACCGTGGGCCATACAAATGAAACCCCACGCGCAAAAACCAAACCGCGCTCCTTTTGAAATAGGGGAATGGTCGTATGTGAACTGTGGGTGACCAGGGGCTAGGGCTTAGCCCCGGCCCTAAGCCCCGCGCCGACCAAACCATAATTTGAATTCAAATATAATATTTTACCTATCCATTGTAAAAACCATTATGTGGTCCAACAGTCGGTTGGATTATGTTAAAGCTTTGGTTGTGGGTAGAGGTCCGGGGTTCGATCCCCCCGGACCCATTAAATTTTTAAATAACAAAATGACCAAGTAGCCAAACTCGGGGTGCCACGTGGCAGCCCATGATTGGGCCACGTGGCACCCTTCCATTCGCCCACGAAGATGCCACGTGTCACAATGTAACTTGCCTACCATCATCCAATCACGAAATGCCACATCACTATGCGCCAGGTCACCGTACGGTCGCCACGTCAGCACTGTACGGCCTCTGCCACGTCAGTTGTACGGCCTGCCCAATCAACATCAAATTTTTGCCTGTTTGGCTCAACGAACGGATCGCGATAACTTCTCCATATGGACTCCATTTGCGAAAATAAATATACCGCCGGAATCAGGAGAACGAGACAGACACAATGGCACCATTTTCGTCGCGTTCCGAGCACTTTGAAAATTGAGCAAATTTTGGACCCCTGGTCCAGATTCTGATCAATTAAATAATAAATATGTTCAAAACTGTAGAATGCATATTGAAAACAAGCTTGCTAGAATGATGATAGCTTATCTCTAAGTAGAGATGTGATGGCTACGCTCATTCAGAATAAAATGAGTGCAATGAGGCTTTGAAGCCCTTTTTACAATAATAATGAATTCAAAAACCCTATACATCCAAAAACCCAACCCTAGGAGATGAAGCGCCAAAATTCATGTGGGCCCCATTGGGGTAAGTTAGTACATCAACTTCCCAGGGTCGTAACTTTTGCATATGATCTCTATTTAGGGAGCATGATAGCTTTTTGGAAAGGTATTTACGAGGAGATTAATTTATTTCTGAAAAAATAGAGACTTTGGCTGTCATTGAGGTTCCTGATCATGAAAAGAGACATTTAGGCCCTAAAAATGGCCTCGAAAGTTCAAGAACTGAAAAACTGCTAAAAAGAGTAAGTTCCTAAAAAACTTTTTTGAGCCAGTTGGAAAAGTTGTGTATCCACCAAGATCCTCCTCCCTTAGGAAGAAATGGTTTCTATTGCATTGATTTACCCCATCAGAGGAGGAAATTTCGGTTGAGTTTGACCCTGGGCAAGCCACTTGCATTGGTGCAAGAGCTGACATGCTTTGACAAGTCGATAAAGATGGATACTTTGTTGGTGAGTTCCCTTGAATTGTATTTGCATGATATGATCAGTGGATTATTGTTTCATGTAGTCAAGGTTGAGCTATGTTTCCATCAACTGTTATGTTATATCTAAGGTGTCCAATAATGGTGGAAAATAAGGTCGAAGGAGGTCCACATTGAGCACTGGGTGCAAGCCAAGGAAGGGGGTAAGGATGAGATTGAAAAAATTGTTACCCATAGCCTTGGTGATGGTGAAAGGTCCATAACAAATTGGATGAATATTTTGATGAGTCCCTGTAAGGCATTCTTTCTTTAAGTGCAATCAAAATTTATCTCCCACTTGAAACTGGTGTGGCACCCAGTGTTGATCATGGTGCTACTTGTACTTAGCATTGGACTTATTTAAAATATATTGAAATTGTTGGAGGATGTGTTAGATCATCTCAATGAGCCTGGTGTCTTGGTCAGCTCTAGTTGGAGCATGTGATGAGTCTTCATGGGTGTTCGTAAGGGGTAGCACAACATCCATGGGACCCAATTTTTGAAATCCCAACTCCACCTAAAAGGGGCTATGGTTGGTTGAGATATGTATGGATTTGTTGTAGCTTTGCTGAACATAGGGAAGTCTCTCGTACCAGGTGCAGGGGTCCTTGTAATTGTACATGTGTAGGATGTGCATGATCATCTGGTTGACAACCTCGGTTTGGCCATCCGTCTGGGGGTGGAAGGCAGTGGACATGGTGAGCATGGTTTCTAGCAGTGACCAGAGGCTCAACCAAAATGTGATGAGAAAATAGATGTACCGATATGAGATAATGGTTATTGGGATCCCCAAGTGTACCCACAATCATTCAAATAATATATTGACAATCGCCTCAGTTGTGATGCTCTTCTTGCAGGCAGCTAGAATTGCCATCTTGGAAAAGTGATCAACAACCACAAAACCACAGTCATTTCCTCACTTGGTGGACATAAGGATTGACATGTAGTCCATTGATATGGACTCCCAGGGCCTATCAGGATTAGGAAGAGGAGTGTACATGCCTTGTTTCTTAGTGGCGAGTTTGGTAATAGCACAGACAATGCAAGAGAATTTATACTTGCTAAAATCTTGTCATAGTTTGAGTTAATAGAAATGTCTATGTATCACTGCCACTATATTTTCCATGTTGAAGTGTCCTTCCACATGACTATAGTGGGATTCCAAAATCCTCTTTTCTCTCTATCTTGATGGAATGCAGAGTTGGCCCAAATGGCATAACAACCCATCCTGAAGATGGAAATTAGTGATACTTTTATTTGCACCCAACATCTAGTAGCTGTTAGCGAAATCAAGATATATTTCATAGAGGTGGGGACATCCGAAGGTCTCATGGCCACAAGAATCTAGCACTATGTTGAGTGCCACAACTAGAGTTCAACTAAGGCAATCAACGACTTGGTTTGTAATTCTTGTTTTATACTTGATGTTGAGGTGGAACTGCAGCAAATATGTGGACTGCTTTTGATTGCAGGAATTCTATAATTTGCCTTGTGTCTACATGAATTGCAATGGCTTATGATCAGTGTGGAAGAGTGTCTCCATCATCGAATGCTTTTTGTTGGGACAGGCCCCACACAATTTTTTCCTTGTCACCACCCCTAGTTATTTTCTTGAGGGCCCATGCGATATGGGAGAATTCCAACACCAACCTACGATAGAAATTGGCAAGGCCTAAGAAG
Organism: Picea engelmannii; assembly: GCA_009831015.1. Classification (NCBI taxonomy): domain Eukaryota; kingdom Viridiplantae; phylum Streptophyta; class Pinopsida; order Pinales; family Pinaceae; genus Picea; species Picea engelmannii. Next base: position 274,284 of record ML785234.1, on the reverse strand, counting down.
ATTTGAAGCTCAGTGAGCATGGTTGGGGTTGGCCAGTCATGGATGACTTTGATCTTGGATCAATCAAAATGCACACCATGCACATCAACAATGTAGCTGTAATGAACCTCGAATTTATCATAATTTTTTTTTTCTGTGGTACAATATTTACCATTTATCTTCATTTAAACAACTCGTAAGGTGGGTACTTACATTGTTTTTTTTCTTTGCATAATCTTATGACACAGTAGCCCAATACTCTTAAGAGAGGTTTCCATTGAATACAAGTATTTTCTAACCCATACGTTATTATAAATACATCAATACAATACCCAAATCTACATATATACTAGGATTTGAATTTCAGTTCCCTTGTTTTAATAGAATCAGGCTATTGGATTTTGCGCATAAATTTATGTCCCTGGGAGATAAATGCTTGTACACTTACCTAACTGTGTCAACATCATACTTCAAGTCTTGAATGTAGTACATCATAGGAAAGGGTTTAAGGATATTAATGATGGTTTAGGAGTGGTTTCAATGTGTTTTCCTTTGATGGCTTCATTTTAGTTATGTTACAACTCGTCTCCACCATAACGAATTGAACCCGATCAAATCTGCATCATTCTCTGGATTACTGAATTAACTAACTCTCCTCCACTTGTTGGAGTAATGAAACGATAAC